>OX376187.1:20515703-21023900 GCA_947363905.1 Lithophane semibrunnea
CCCCCGGATGCCATCTATCTTCTTGCAATATTTTGTCGAAATTCGTTCAGTGGTTTAGGGTTGAAAAGGTAACATAACATACAGATAGATAGACAGACAGATTTACTTTATATATAATTTTGATTTTCTTTAGATATCCAATTACAAAGTCAATTTTGCAGTTCATGCAATTTATCGTCACTTACACTACCTAAATAGATAGAAGTTAGATAAATAGTGGATATAGGTAGGTATACATATATACCTATATTATATCCCTATATATAAAAAGATCTGAGATTTAATGTAAAACCAAGTCGGGGCAAATCGTAAGCCGGGGCCGTTACCACTGCTGCAGCATTGCTATTCTGTAACCATCTCACCGTGAAAACTTAGGTGAAGTGAGCGTGGAGTGAGCTGTTATTGTCATCGATACCTACTGATGCTAAGGCAGTGACAGTTCACTTCAAGCTCACTTCGGCTAAGTTTTCACGGTGAGATGGTTACAGAATAGCAGTGCCTGTCCATGTACCGCAATAACAATACTAAAACGTTGATTTTTTTCTTTTTTGTAAATTAGTAAGTTATTACTATTTAAAATTCACGTGTTTTGGTACCAAAATTACCCCAATATTTCATGATAAATTAGCAACTTTTTATAGAGGTTAGAAGTTATGACTTGAAAACACCCGCTAATTAAACGATGGCCACTCACGCCCCATGTAAAATGTAAAATTCCCGGTAAAATTCCCCATTGAAAGAAAATGTTGTTTTTTTCTTTTCTTTTATTCATAATAAAGCAACCTAAATAGACTATCAGTATGATTCTTAACAACACAGGACGTCTTCCATCCAAGGAGACCATTCAACAACTTTACGACCTCCGAATTAATCGCATACACATGAATATAGCATAATAACATCGTAGCGGTGCTACGGCGTAGTAGGACTACGGCGAGGCGGCGTAGCGACTCGTAGCCAAGTCGTAACAGAGTCGTAGCCCGAAAGCGGCCATCTTAGCGCGTGTAACATGCAAACGAGGCTGTAAACTATTCAGTTATGTGTTTACAGAACATTTTGCATGCGCAATGAGCTCTGCAAACATTCGTCTCGATACATTTGACACTGTTTACTGAGGTCAGGCTGTAATGTTTCAATTCAAGCTTCTGTTTGAGTTTCATGTTATTTATTATTTGCTAATAAATATTTATATTAGTTAGGTAAACTCATTAATTTGTTATCTATAATATAAAGTGTACATTGCGCAAACAGTTACTGCGTAAATTCATATTATTACACACACAGTTGAGTAAGGGTAATGACTGTTTCATAAAATCCTAATTATACGTAACGAGACATTGAATAGACAATAGCCATGTTACACACAGATGACTTGAAGAAAGCAACGCAAAGAGAAGTATGAAGACAACAGCCGGTTCAGAAGTAAACCTCTAATCCCGCGGCCATCAAACGGGTAGAACAGAAGTGGAAGTAAGTCGATTACCCCGCAGCACGCTGCCCCCGCCCCGCCCCCGCGCCGCACGCCTCTCGCCCCCAGCGCCGGCGGTTACTATCCTTTGTTTCGGGTTTTTCTCATTGGGGCACAAAACCTCAAGCTCGCAATTTTCCTAAAGAGGTTTTTGAGTGACAATTTGCGAGGATATTTATAATAGAAGGAAAATAAAGTCTCATTTGAAAAAAAATACTTACAGCTGTTATTTAAACAAGAATTATAAGAATTTGTGTTGAAACGAGAAACAGCGGTCATTTATTTATACTTGAGCCCAATTTAAATTGGCACGCAGTAGCTACTTGAAGTGGTTCTTAAATATAATAAAATAAGGACATATCCGTCTCTTCATGACTGGTTCCAAGCTAAGTACAAAAAAACCCTATTTTTCACGTGAACTTAACTAAGAAATCTTCAAAACGAAAGAAGGAAAGGTTAATTATATCAGCGCAGAGGATAGTAGCTATACAGGTCATATTTTAATAATAGCAGCAATTGTCTTCGGAATGGTAAAGCGGACACAATAACAGACATCTTTATTAGGTTCCGTATCCTATTACTAAGCCTCCGCTGTCCGTCAGTCCGTCCGTCTGTCAGCGGGCTGTATCTTATGAATCGTAATATAATATTTCTATTGCCGCGTCTTTCAAGAAAAGGCAAGACAAATAAGTCGAAAAACCAAATAAGTCCAAAATTCTTGGTGTTTATTATATAAATAGGAGAATAGAATCACTTTAACACGTCATATTATAAAATAGTAAAAATAAGCTAGATGAGATCGGCGTTTCCTATCTGACTACTCTGAGAAGAAAGGCCGAAATAAACTAAGAGGTCGCAGTCTCTTTTAAAGTCCAGACATAATCTTGGTCAGGCCATATGAGGACCATGTAGATTAGCGTCTGAAATGTCTTTTAAGGAAAGAACCACACAGATTTGAGTGAACCTGTCCAGTGTGAAAGGACATTTGGGTAGGCCGCATAAAGTACCTACTCAAATTTCCAGACCATCGTTAAAACTAACTGACGAAAAATCCATATAGTCCTCACATTCACAATAATTAAAATAATACAATACTTTACACAGTAATCAATCATTTTGTATATAATATTCTATAATGTCAATTTGTATATAAAACTGGTAGGTATATTTTGAATTTTCCATAATATCAAAATGTCACAAGTTGTTAGTTTTAGACCATATTAGTAAGAGCTCTATTGCAACAACTAAACTAGCTAGGAATTTGAAACTTCTGTATTTTATAAAACTGTATTTAATCAACATAATTATATAAAAACCGGCCAAGTCCGTGTAGAACCACGCACAATGAAGGGTTCTGTAGTTGGGATGAATTTATCCCAAGAACAAACTTAACATTGTAGTTGAAAAACGTACATTCCAACTGCAAATTTAAGTTTGTACGCACAATATTGGGAGATTTACCATGTTTTTTATGAAGGCTTCTTATAGAAGGTTTTCCTGTAACCTATAAGTACAGAACAATTTTCTGTATTTTCTTTCAAAATTTTAGGCTCTGTAGTTTCAGAGATAAGGCCCCCCCCGTAGGTAATGGGTTTTGAGTGCTTTCCCGATTATTCTTCATTTTCAACGACCAATGGTTTTTTTTTACGGATTCTGATCATCCTACCTTGTCGTACAAGGTACTCTTTGCTTTCACACTGGGATACATCACAATATGAGAAAACTTTTGATGGATAAAATAATAAAACAAAATTACAAATCCAATGATGCATTTTTAATAGATATTAAAGTTTCAATTAACTAAACATTTATTCATACGATGTATTACTGCAACAAATTTGGCAGTGTAACCTAGAATGGGATCAGCCACTTCCTGTGGAATTAGCAAAAACATGGCAACAATTTCATGTAGAGATTTCTACTATGTCTGATATTAAGGTAAGGCGTTATTTACAATTGTTCGAATCTGATGAAACTAAACTTATTGGATATTGTGATGCATCGATGACTGCTTATGGCTGTTGTATATATGTAAAGGTAAAAATAGACGGTAAATATCACGTATACTTATTATGTTCCAAATCGCGTATCGCTCCTTTACATTCAAAATTAACAATGCCGAAGCCGGACCTGCGCCACCAAGTCCCGAAGCTGCTGTGCCGTACCTCGGTGAATTGCCGGTAAATCTAGTATTGATGTTATATGATTGTTGACGAGGAGCATCGGGTTGTTGTAGCGTGTCTCCAAGATCTTGACAGCAGACTCGTAGGATTCGTTGATCAGCGGTAAGTTGTCTACTAGTGTAAGTGGTTCTCCTTTAATATATTTCTTCAAATAAAAAAGCTTTTGAACATCAGATAGCCTTGTATCTCTGTGTATTATAGCCGCGAAGAGGTCCATGAATGGCTTGTAACAAGCAATATCCTTTCCATCGAACGTTTGAATATCAATGCTAGGTAAATGTGTCGTTCTATAGTTATCAGTTGAGCCCTGCGATTGAGACTCTTGCGAGGGTTTGAGTAATTGTTTCTTGAGTCTTTCAATTTGAACTGACAGCTGTGTGACTCGATCGTCAACCTCGTCAGAGTCAGGCTCGTCATCTTGGACTAGAAGCTCCATTTCTGCGGCCTGATATTGCTCGTAAGCTTTTCGTAATTGTTCCTGACGAAAGATGACATCTTCATAGTCCAGCTCCTCAATGGTATGAGCTTGGAAATATTTTTCAAGGCGCGTTATTGCCGCCTTTCGTTGTCCGCGTTCAATACGGAGCTTCTGAATAAGATTTTCAGCCATTGTTTTGGTAGCAGACGTGGAGGAGCGATCAGAGAAATAAATGTCGCTCTCCGTTGACATTGGTTAGTATTGTACTTAGCTGTGCTTGTTATGGCGATATTCCTTGGCTGCAATCGCACACGATTTTGTATGAACAAAATATGAACGCGACAATTGGGCGCACAATGTTTTAACACTAATATTAATTAGGCACTGGAAAATAATTCGCGCACATTATTACGGTATTTTCCCTGGTTTCGGCACCAAATTTGTTAGACATTAGCCAACAAAATAATGAAATATTATAAAATATTTATTTAGCTTTGTGCATACATGAGATGACACATATAGAAGAAAGAAACAAAACAAGATATAAAATACTTAAAATTAAAAAGAATAAAAATGAAACATAAAAGAGGTTTTATACTATCTTGTTGGCTCTAACACGATGATATTCTACGTTTTCTATTATGAATTCGTTCATATTATAAAAAATAACAAGTAATTAAAAAATAAATGAAACCGACTTCAAAATGCGTGGTTGGACTAACACGTATGAGGCCGTAACCGAAATTTTGCCGATTTGGCTAATCCAGTGCTTTTACAGTCGTGATTTTACAGTTAAAATAATGTGTTTCTATAAGTTTTAACCGTTCAAGTCTTGGGCCGCTATTACGTCACTGTGCTCGGGCAGCCACAAGTGAATCTTATTCTCTAGTATCCGCTTTTTTGGCATTTTACTGGATTTAGTTGAAAGAAACGACATATCACTAAACATTGTTAGTGAGAAGACGTAATAAACAAGAATACTCGACATCTACCGTGATGTCGTGGTATCTCTAGGGATTTCGTGAAATCCCTGGTTTCCCTATTTCCCTGCGACATAATTATAAAATAAACATTAGTGTTTAAAAAAACTTTTTACAAAAAAAAAAACATCCGACTTCAAAAAACAAACACAAAAAAAGTGAAAAATAACTTTAATTTCGGAAGTCGGTGTCTGCTTTTTAATTTTCGTTTTTTGCCACCGACTTCCGAAATTATAGTTATCGTATTTTTCACTTTTTTTGTGTTTGTTTTTGAAGTCGGTTGTTTTTTTTTTTGTATAAAGTTTTTATTTTTCACTTTTTAGTTGTGGTACCTACCTCACACAAATTCGTATACCGTTATCTGCTATGTAAATAACAGTGACGGAGTGAAATAATTATATCGTCTACATAGCAAAGTGGAAAAAATACGTAATTATTGAAGCTTACTCAAAAACTACGCAAGCAAAATTAAAAAAATATTTTAATTCACATCATTTTCAACTCGTTACATTTAGGCCCAAAATTGTATGTAACTGTCTCCTTTCAACTGAATCGGTCCATTGGATTCGGAGCAAATTGGCTGTGACAGGCGGACAGACTGACAGATAGACACATGAGTGATTCTTTAAGGGATCCGTTTTTTTCTTTTGAGGTGCGGAACCCTTCGTCTGTGTGTCCGACTCGCACTTGGCCGGTTTTTTACACTTGTAAAGTTCTTACCGGTAACAATAGTCTTTGTGAAATAAACACATTGTCTATTTCTGTTAAGGAAAATGTTTCGTAACTGTTACCAACCGAGTTCAACAGCGCGAGCGGTAGTAGTGCTTAATATCAAACTCAAACTCAAAGCATTTATTTCAATTAAACCATTTACAGGCACTTTTGAATTGTCAAGGAGTCGGTCAGTCAAAAATATGAAGCTAGTTGCCCATTCCAAAGCGTAGTAGGTACCTATGGAGAAGAACGGGTAAGAAACTCCACGGACACTCTTTTAAATCAAAATATTGTTACAATATTATGGGTTACATCATTCATGTTGAAAGCGTCGTAGAAAGCACCTTAAAAGCGTCCGCAATTATAAAAAAAAAACAATTCAAAAATTAAAATAAGCTATGGCAGCTAAGAGATGACCAGTCACAACTGACGGCGCTGAAGGGAGCTAAATGATCCAACACACGCGCCACCATCAGCGAGACATTTCAGTGAGCATGACATTCCCAGCCGCCAGGGCCACATTCAAGTCAATGAAAGACAGATTACCCGGTAAATGGTAGGTCAATAGTACATAGTACTCACACCTGTGCTATGAAATTATATAATACAAAGGAGATTGAGTTTATACAATGCAAAGATGATGATGATCTTAAAATCTTCAGCAGCTCCACCTGTATGTTCGAATGTTAATTAGTTAGTTGTGATTGTGGAGCAGGACCAGCATTAAGCCAAGCATTTTTATCAGAGATGTAATCCTCCAACTTATAATATGCCTGCCTGCATAGTGTGCGTTTTATACAAGTTTTGAATTTCGTCTCGTTCAATTGAAGAATGTGGCGGAGGACGGGAGTGATGGTATTTATAGCAAAGACTTATAGGATCAATCATACTTTAGAGTTGGCGCCCCTCGGCCACTGCTTGATAATAATGAACACATTAATTTTACATATATGTAGCGCTTTGTGGGTTTTTATGCAATGCTGACTTGAAATAATGAGAGAGATAAAATTATCAGCAGATTTCAGTTCATAATTTTCCGTTTCACAAGACCAAGTTTCGTCTTATTACAATTGTTTAAACTTTTAGTCATGGAGTTCTTAACAGTAGCTAATTTAAGCAAATATTACAATCTTATGTGTCCAGAAATGTGGGAATACTTGATATCACGAGCTATATGGTTGCTGTGTCCGTAACAACCCACAGTACAAACTACGCGAATAAAATTGAAAGTGTTCGTGCAGATCGTAGATAAGCCAGGGTAGATGTAACGCCTCGGATCGTGTCGGGTCCCCGGGTGAGGTCCTATCGCAGAGCCTTCTCTTATCAGTTGACGAGCGCCGCTGACGTATCAATTCACAACTTTTAATCTTTTAAGAGTTACACGCGTTCTGTATGTTTCATCTTGTAACTTTCCCGATTAGTTTCAGTGCGTAGTTTGTCTCCAACAGAATGAAGCTCTAAAGTCGAGATATACGAAGTTAATACTTGCCTTTGCAATCATAGCGAGTTCATTTAAATTTCACAAGTGAACGAGCACAATTTTGTGTTCTTTAGAACTTATGTATAGACCGAAACCATTAACTGAGTGACATTTGTGGCAACAGTATACTATGTATTATGTAAATAAAGACGAGCCGCGCGCCTTGTGATGCCGCGGGTGCGGCGGCGGCGCGGCTGCGGGGTGTGAGCGGGACGGCTGCGGGGCGGCGGCGTGAGCCACCACTTATCGCGGCTGCCCGATATAAATACAACATTATCTGCGCTTTTGTTAACTTGAGATTTAAAATAGAATTTGTAATGCGCAGTGTGGTGAGCCTCTTACTTCTTCGCGAGATTTCTCACTATAGTGTAGCTTTTCACAACAAAATGGAATTGTAATTTTACCAAATTATATCATTATTTTTACCGACTTCAAAAAAGGAGGAGGTACTACGTTCGGATGATTGTTTTTTTTTATTTTATTTTTTTATGTATGCTCACCGATTACTCCGCCATTTGTGAACCGATTTTAAAAATTATTTTTTAGTTCGAAAGGGTATACTCCCGAGATGGTCCCATATAAATTTTATTAAGTTTGCTTGCATAGTTTTTGAGCTAGCTTCAATATTACGTATTTTTCCCACAGTCTATTTAAACGATATAATTATTAGACTCCTTCACTGTTATTTACATAGCAGGTAGTAACTTGTGTGGGATAGGTACCACCACTAAAAAGTGAAAAATAAAAACTTTTACAAAAAAAAACAACCGACTTCAAAAAAAACACTAAAAAAGTGAAAAATAACTTTAATTCGGAAGTCGGTGTCTTTGCTTTTTAATTTTCGTTTTTTGCCACCGACTTCCGAAATTAAAGTTATTTTTCACTTTTTTAGTGTTTTTTTTGAAGTAGGTTGTTTTTTTTTTGTTATTGAACGTTGAAAACGAGGTCTAGTAGTTATATTTAAAAGTACAACACAACATTCTTAATATCAAACTAATCTCCATCTTCTTTATCACCAGTTTGTAGATGGTCCGCACTTGAGTCAAGGTCCACGCGACGCTAACACCCAGTTAACCTCTATTAATGACGTCACGCATACTTCGTCAACCTTTATAGCGTTTAGTCTCTCAGGAGCACGTAATCACTGTCGGGAATGTCATGCAAATAGTTGGGCCTTTATGAAGCCAGGAATTACAGGCATGTAAACTAAATGAAAGCGGTGCGGTGTCCGGTGCGGTGCGGGTTGCGGGGCGGGCGGGGGGAAGAGTGGGGGGGGAGGGGCGGTTCTAGTTACCCCACTCTGGCGAAGTAATAATTTAGTTTGTCATGTGCCACTCAATTTACAAGGCTGTCAACGTTTTGCAAAGTGGCAACTATGTGGGGTGAAAACGAACGGTCAACCAATAAGATGATCTTAATGTTTCGAGCGTATAATATTATACAGCGGCCTGTTTCTGAACAATCCTTGTTGATATGTAACATATTTGCACTCGCTTTCCTGTAATCAGTGGGAGTGATTTCTTGAAAAGGGACGGAAGTGTGTAACGGCTGAAGCCGGGAAAGCGCGCTATGAGATTTGACCAATGAGCGCGCGTGGAGCTAGAGTTGGCCGGCAGATGGTACCAACCCATTTTCCGAGAGATTGGTACAGTCAGCCAACATGTCAGATTATGATCTTGTGTAACAACACATCATAATAATTATGCGACTACTGTAAGACTCGCTCTTTTTTTATAAAGTTCTTGAATAAAAATCTTGTCTATCAATGAGTGTCTACAAAATAATGACAATGCTGACGTACGGCTCTTTGGAATCCAAATTGTAGTTACTGTGTTTCAACATTGTAACCCGTCAACCAAACTAAATCGTTAAAATAAGAATCAATCTAGTTCGAGTGCTCTTAACACTATATATATATACGTATCATGTATACGTTAACTAACCCACGCTGTGTAATAACTCCAGTACGGTGAACTATTATTTCGATCACACTTGAAGCACAACACTGAACAAAATGGATTTATTTCATACTTCACACAAAACGTTGCCGTTATGTTACGTTCCAGTAGTAAAACGTTACCGCTAAAGCTCACAGTTTTATTTTTACTGACGAACGTGACTAATGTACTGTCTGATATAAACGTTATCAATTCACATTGATGTTAGGTACTTCCTAAAGTCATTATTTAGTTTAGTAAAGTAAATATGGACCGAATTAATTACCTTTCAATTATTTAGTTTTCATGGAGGACTATGAATTACTTCTTGCATAATATAGGTACCTATTTGTTTTTGTATTTACAGAAAATAATGAAATCGTCAGCCAGATCCTTCCAACCACTTGCTTTTTCGGCATTTGTTGTAGCGTCCGATTTTTTATTTTTACCGACTTCAAAAAAGGAGGAGGTACTACGTTCGGATGATGATTAACACAATAATGCACCTGAAGTCCTTTTTACAAGTTTTTTATGTATAAGCTTGGTCTGTTCGTATGTGTTTCCGGTTACTCCAATTGTCATCTATTTTTCAAGCACTTCCTGGCATCCTATTAAATGAAACTTGGCGTACATAAATAACCACCGAGACATTAAAAAAAAATGATAACAGTAGCTGGTCAGATGATGAGCCGGAGTGTCATTCTGAATTTCCATTCCCTTTCCCTTCTTCGAAATGCACTTGTTCGAGGAATCTCTATTTCGACGGAACGTACCTTTGACATAATACTTTAAGGGCGAATTTCACCAAACTTTTATACCGAGTATAAGTCTTATCCTGCGAATAAATTTTGAATTTTTGACAGTTTTTCCATACAAAAACTGTCAGACGCCATTTTTATTCCACGGATATAAGATATCTGACTTTGGTAAAATCAGCCCTTAGTAAAACAATCGCTTACGAGAAAAAAAAAAAAAATCTTTCTACTTATCCTAAAAAAAAATATGACAACGTCGCATTTTCTTAGCTTTAAATATGAATGATTTTGGTTTGAATGAAAATGATTTACTCGTAATTGGTTTGAATTAAATCAGCCTGCCATATTCTAACGACTGACAAAATAATAACAGCAAAGGATATTAACCAATTTGGACTCATTGATTATGTATTGACAAGTGCTATTCCACTAGGTGGTGTCCAGAGTCTGATGATGGAGCCGGAAGTTGACCATAGGAACTCCTCAATCAAAAAAGTAGCACCATCGTGTTTGGACTACAGTACAAATTAATTAAGAATGAACAGTATGGCTTCCAAAAGGGAAAATCAACTACACTTGCTGCATTCGATTTAGTACACAATATCCTAGTAAACATTGACAAGAAAAAGCAGACAATAGTAATATTTTTTGACATGTCAAAAGCATTTGACTTCGTTTCTCATGATCTGCTTCTACAAAAGCTGGAGAACTATGGTATCAGAGGCCCAGCGTTACAATGGTTAGAACAATACTTGAGTAATCGCGTACAATGTGTAGAAATACCTTGTGAACATAATACAGCGGTAAAACAAGAGAGGTCTGAGTATCTTGTTAACAGTTACGGCGTTCCGCAGGGAAGTATCCTCGGACCCCTCCTTTTTCTTATATATATTAATGATTTACCTGACATTCTTACTAAAAAATGTATATTATTTGCAGATGACATCTCAATAATATTAGCATATGACAGTATAATTAATAATAACTTTGACATTGATATAAACAATACAATTGATTTAGTTATAGAGTGGTTAGTAAGGAACAATTTACAAGTAAATATCAATAAGACGACTTTTGTACAATTCCAAACCCGTGGATCAAAAATTGTTCCAAGGCATATTTCATATGACGGTATAAAAATAAATGAATCTACCAGTGTAAGATTTCTAGGGTTCACCATGGACAAATACCTAGACTGGAAAGGACACGTTGACGGAGTCTGCAAGAGAGTTAACACTTTCGTATATGTCCTAAACAGACTAAGAACTACGTCTAACCAAAGTACGGTATTGTTGGCATACCATGGCCATGTAGCTTCCGTGCTACGATACGGGTTAATACTATGGGGAAACTCAACAGACTCCCAGCGGGCGTTTCTCTCCCAAAAACGATGCATAAGAGCAATTGTTGGTATTCCTCCGTATGAGTCATGTAAACCTCACTTTAATAAACTCAAGATATTACCCCTGCCGAGTATGTACATTTTTGAAGTTTGTGTGTTCGTAAAGTCCAATCCTAATCTATTTGTAAGAGCTCGTGATATTTATACACGGGATAATGTCTACCCTCGTAACTCCAGACATGGTCAGCGACTAGTGTTAGATTTTGCACCAAAGACTGCGGTGTTCAAAAAAAATTGCTCAGCTATGTGCGTTAAAATTTATAATAGGTTACAAACAGACATTCAAAATCTCCCCCTACCAAAATTTAAGAAAAAGCTTAAAGAGCTACTGCTTAAAAAAATGATTTACTCGGTAAATGAATGGCTACAGGAATAAGGAAAATATTCTATATATAAATATTTTAAATAATGTGTGTTGTGTATTATTAATTCAACGTAGAAATGACTGAGTTTTATTGGCATTTGACAATGTATTTTACCAGGCACATAATTATTTTATTGACATTATATAAGACTATGAATTTCGGAGACACGTATTGGCTAAGACCACGGGCTAAGACTAACCATTATTTATATTTCTTTATTCCTTTTTACTTTTAAGAAAACGATTCACATGCCATACCACAGGCTAAATAGAATTATAAGACCAAATAATGTAACATGGAAACCACCGATTGTATTTACTCTATTTATACGTGAATAAATGAATATGAATATGAATATGACTAGTTGGCGTTGTCTTGACAAGAACTATAGCCTAAAAAAGTATCCCGGGTAAAAATGACTATTTATAATTACTGGACGTCTTTTTAATCTTGTAGTCTGTGGGCTCATTATACTCAGAAATCATACAGCGCCCTTCGCGTTCAATACAATAACGCATTCAGGGTGTTGATGGGGTTGCCTCGATACTGCAGCGCATCAGGGATATTTGCCGAAGCTCGCGTTGATTGCTTCTACACTGTGATGCGGAAGTGGTGCGCATCCCTGGTTAGTAGGGTGCGGGGCAGCACCAAAAGCATCCTGGCTATGGTAGCAAGCAGGCTAGATTGTGCGTTTGTGATCCACTGCTGCAAGGTATCGGCTGGGCCTGTCACCTTGTAGCAGTGATGTCACAAATGATTTCTGCGTTTACTGTTAACGTTTTACTAACATATTTTACTAACAATATGAGTTCTGTTGCTTGAATTAAATGAATAAATAAATAATAAAAAGTACAAAATAAAATATAAGTATATAGGTATATTATATAGTAGGTATATTATAGGTATATATATAGTGAATCTGTTAAGAAGCTATAAACTTATGATACATTTACTTCATACATGTATGAAGTAAATGTATCATAAGTTTATAGCTTCTTATACTGTAAAACCTGTCTTATCTATGCATTATGATATAATATTATTTTATTATTATTTTCTCTTTGTTCGTCACAATCAGAGCACCTACCATCTAATCTCTTCACCACCCTTGGTTGACTGGTAGAGAATGCCTAAGGCATTAAGTCCGCCTTTGTACCTCTTTTTTGAGCGCGAAAAGTTTGAATAAATAAATAACATTCTTTTTAAATACAAGCTTATAATAAACTAAAAGTACTAAATAAAACTTACGTAAAAATTATACCTCCCACACTTATACCTACATGTTTTTAAGCGCTCTGCGTTATACATGACACAACATGTTTGTAAATCCTGAAAATAATTTGTTTGAATATAATTACTACTCTACATTGTGTGTCCTTACAGTACAACTGGTATTTATTAGTCAAGTGCACGTGTACCCGGGGGTAGTCCCGGCGTGGCGGAGCGTTCACAGAAGTACCACGACGTGGGATGCCTTGCCAATGTATCAACTCGTGGCAATGACAATGAGGAACACTTGGCAGTAGAACTCTGTAGTCATCGCGAATGTAACAGGATCGAATATTGAGAGTATAACCCTAAGAACAAAAACTGATCACATTATTTGAAAGATGCCTCACTGTTACACCAACAAACTCGATTCGATTCTGAGGGGCAACTCCTATATTTTAAAGTACTTTCACATTCTAAATCTCCGTCTCAATCTGTCACTACATTATTGAAAAATTTTTGACATTGATTTTTGCTGAGATGAGATTTTGACTTTAATTTGAACGTTTTTAAGTACCTACGAGAATTAGAAAAAAAAAGAAGTTAAATTAACGTAAATGTCATCTACTTTTATTTTAGACTTGTACTTGTACCTATATATTTTATCAAACGTGGCTAAAGAGCTTTGATCCCTGCCAGGTAGCGCGGTACGCGTGTAACGATCCGAGAAATTTTCGAACCTAACAATACTTGTCACTTATATCCATGTTATGTTATACTTGTCATTGTGTCAAACGTGACACTCCGAGTATGTAAAAGGTAATATTATATTTTTAGGGTTCCATAGACACAATAAAACCTTATAGTTTCGCCATGTCCGACTAAAAGCTGTAATTTGGCATACTTCTTTTCGTGTGGTTAGTGACGAACCTGGTGTCAGAGGTTTAAAGCCGCCCAAGGGTGTCTGACTGGCTGTACATGCCGTCGAGAAATATCTTTCATGCATGCCG
Source organism: Lithophane semibrunnea (assembly GCA_947363905.1). Classification (NCBI taxonomy): domain Eukaryota; kingdom Metazoa; phylum Arthropoda; class Insecta; order Lepidoptera; family Noctuidae; genus Lithophane; species Lithophane semibrunnea. Next base: position 20,529,625 of record OX376187.1, read on the forward strand.
GTTTCCTCAAGATGTTTTCCTTCACCATTTTTAAAGCAAGTGAAGATCCGAAGTGAGACCGTAAAACAATTATTTCAGTTCGATCAATAATTTTATACGGTATAGCTATACTAGCCAATATTATTCATGCCTGAAATATGCAATAGAATGTAGTATTCAATGCAGTAGGTACGTAACGGTTACAACAATAACTATTGTTATTTGATTCGTTCAATAGTTAATTCTAAACGTTTCATCGAGTTATCGGCCTCCTCGCAGCAGGACCGACCATTGTTTTTCTATTTTGATTATAAACAATTTTGCAACAAACAAATACGGGAAACGAATAAAGTACTAGCTGCTGCCCGCGACTTCGTCTGTGATCCAGGATGAAGTAGCCTATGCCCTTCTCCGAGTCATGCTCTACCTATGTGCCAAATTTCATCCAAATCCGTTTAGGCGTTTTAGTGTGAAAGCGTAACATAGGTACAAATAACCAAACAAACAAACTCACTTTAGCATTAAAAATAATAATAATCCATACTAATATTATAAATGCGTTACTCTGTCTGTCTGTCGCGCTTTCACGTCAAAACTACTGAACCAATTTAAATGAAAGGTACACAGATAGTCTAGAGCCTGAGAAAGGATATAAGCTAGTAGGATATATTCAATTATCACAATTAGCGCGCTACTCAAGCTTACAATGTTTTTTTAATAAAGATAAAATAAGAAATGGACTTGTATAACTGCTTTTCTTTAAAATAAAGGAGGATTACACACCCACAGAAAACCTTGAAGAGTGTACCCACAGTGCTTTATCAAGTGGCGACGTCTCCGGCGCGAATAACAATCGGATGGAGAGCAAACATGGCGCTCCACACGCGTACCTACTCGCCACGTTAGTATTCACGCGAGTCTCCGCGCACTCCCAGTCGTGTGTGCACAGTGTGTTCCACGCTGAACGCCGCGCCTCGCCCGCGGGGAGCGAGCAGCGAGGACGACGGAGATATTATTGTGTTATGTCCAGCTATAAAGTGTTGGCTCGTGCTTTTATTGCTTTTGCGCTGCATAGCTGAAGATTCTTTATTTTTCATACCGTACTTATAATACATAGATGTAATATATATAGAATATCTCAAACGTAGTGGTTCAAAGGCAAATGTGGTAAAGAGGTGTAAAGGTGTGGAGTCTCGATATGTAAAGATGGTCACCCATCTACGGACTAACCCCGGCAAGCGTAGCTTAACCGGATGGATCAACCCGTGCGGCTGTTACTTAGCCACGAGCGAAATACTCAACACTTTTCAGGGATGTTTTGATAAAATAAGAGCAAAAAGTTTTGTAAACTATCTTTACGAAATTTTCCCAGTCTAACTATCAATCAAGTCAGCTATTTCACCCAGTTCAATATGACGAATCATACAATCTACCTGCGACAAGATAATTAGACCATGGTGAAAACATTTCTGCGGCAGATTTCATAATAAAGACGGTTTAATTTCATAATAATTAAATAATTTTTAAAAACACTTATACTTGTTGTTTTTGTTATGAACGAATTCGCTTATTAGAAAATGCGACATTTCCCTCATTGGCCTGCGACATGTATACCGTACGTATATAAGTATTTTGAATTGATGAACACTTAACGTGGAAGTTAAAACGACCTTCTGTGCATGTATCTACCCTGGGGTTACCGGCGACATCCAAGAGCTGCCTCCTAGGGCGAATTAACTTGAATAAAACTGTGCGTCCTTCCGACGCGACGTGAAATTGAAATCAAGGGTCCAATGGGACGACTTCGGTGTTTTGTTTTGGTGATTCTGATGTAGAGTCATGATGTAAGCAACACTAGTAACCGTCAAGGCGTCAACTATTGATTGTAAATGTTTACTATTAGAGTGCAAGTCCTTATCACGAGTGTGAAATGATATTTATTTTTGAATGTACCACGGAGTAGATACCTAACACTTTTAAACAGATGTGTTTTGGTCAAGATTTTAAAACTAGATGGCACTATTCAACCTTTCCATCAAAATCGACAATCATCACAATGCAATCGACACTCGCTGGGCTCCGCATGCCTTCTACAAGTCCGCAAATGAGCGTATCGTGAGATATGCCCCTGCTCACTGCACGCGGACTGCAAAGTATTAATAGATACATGGCAGTCACGTTTGTACCGATATTGAACAGAAGCTGCATGGTAAAGAGGTTTATATCCATGTTAGGTAGGAAGTATTTTTATTATGATATTTATTTACCATACTATATTTACTTAGGTTGGGTGGTGTCCCTATTTCTCCTAGGACCATAAAGTCATAAATTTCCAAATCTCAACTCCTACAAAAACGTTCATCACAGATATTTACAGAATGCCGTAACTGTGCCTTGAACCCAGACCCACACACGCAGCGTTGTGTGTTTATTGATACTTGCCCAGTGGCGGTTTTGAAAATTACCATAAAAAACCCCATGATGGGTTTCTTTAGTTCGCGAGCACCTCCTTTTGGAATTTCTAATGGAGATTGTGATTCCATCAAATAAGGTAACATTACCGTTCATTAAATCCGATCTCACTCTATGAAATAGGAATTTACTTCAATAGTTGGATGCGAGATGAAACACAGTGGAATGATACGTATCGACACTTATTGAACACGTAGTGTCACACTTTAGCGTGCGATGTAGAGATAGTGACACATTGTGTACGCAGACGCATCGGGGCACGATCGCATTGTATCATAGTGCCAGTTCAAGTAGGTACTCGTTCCTTTTGTAAAAGATACGGTCTAACTTTAAGGTAAAATCTTACTTCAGAGAGAAGCCCACGGTTGCCCACGGCAGCCCACATCCAGTAAAAGTACCAAAATAAACTTGTTCAACCCTTTCGGCTACCGATGGAAAATGAAGTGATTCCGCAGAAGGTTGTACCTATCTTACGGCGTATTGTTTATTCATTATTATTATTATTTGTTGGTATACATTTTTGTATCTCGGCTCTGATCTGCCGGTTTTTTTGGATAGCACGGGCCTAAGCCAAGTGCTACCCCTGAGAGAACTAAACTAAGTAATAGTTGATGATAATATATTATGGCCTGATGATATAATGTTTTGACTTTGTGTTGTAGTGATTAATGTCTGTGCGTGTGATATTTGTGCGTCATTGTCGTTCTGCAGGAATTTTCGCACAATTCTGCAAGTTATTATTATTATTATTTACTTTATTTTCAGGCAACTAAGGCCCATAGATAAAATACACAAAATAATCATAAAATAATAATCATTAAAGCTGAAGAATTAATTAGTGGCGGGTATGCGTCAATGTTGGGAATTTTATCTTCAGTCCGAGACGACGTCAACGAGCTTAGGCAGCGAAGCTATTGCTAAAAAAACAAACGTTTACGAAGATTGTGATAAATAATAAGTCGAATATAATTATGAAGTAGGTAATTAACTGCTTTTTCGAGTTGGCTTTGTTGTACAACAAATACTGCTCAATTGAATGTGCAGCCAAACAAGTGTGGTGCACGCCTATCATACTTCATGGTCCTTGCATACACATACACACCCTTTTACCTACTACTTACACACAGATATACAATACAAGTATTCATGGTCTTACCTTGTTGAAAATCAGGCATGTCAACCAAAATTAATGTGTCTAGTTATATCTAATGTGTCTAGCTATATCTAATCGAGCCGTAGACGTACACAAAGTGGCTCAATCCTGCGCCTTGATGACGTCACGGCACTATTCAGTATTCCATTTGAAAAATAAACAAACGTATAAAAAGAATGGCGCCCTTTTAACAACGTTATGAGAACAAAAACTTGGATTGCCACATCTTTTGTAGAAATACTTGGAGGACTCTGATGAACATAGACTAGTCTAGAGTACTTTGTATTTCTAGTATTATATGACGAAAGACAACGACTCAAACTTAGTAATGTAATCAGGGTTTTTTGTAGCAGTGTTGTCTTTTTGTTTTAGAACTGTCTAGAAACATTTGGTGCCGTCTCGTACACACGGCTACACATCGAGCTATATTTATTTCCACTATAAGCTGACCTCGCATTGTACTGAAATCCTATACAATGCGAAATCAGCATAAACTGGGAAAGTATACATAGCTTGATGAGTAGCCGTGTGTACCTTCCTTTTATGATGATAAGAAACTATTTCGTTTCCGATTGTATAACCTAAAATGATTACCGTCACTAAGATACGGACTTACAAATTAAAGTTTAAGTTGAGTTAATTTCCAACGAGCGACCTATTCCAGTTATTTTCGTTTAATAAGCACGGCAGGCTCCGTGACGTCATCGAGCCCAGTATTTCAAAAGCTCTTAACGTCGAGATAAGCCGGTTTACTCAGAGACGCAAATAAGAAAAAAGGCTCGCATAATCAGACGGGCCCGTTCTAAATGTACTAGGAATTTCAACGGGTAAATTAAGTAAAAAAACGTGGAGTTTTAACGCACCCGAGATAATTAAAGAGCTGAAACCGGGAGCTCTACATGCCAACGGTAAATAAAAGGAATGAGTAATAAAGAGCCGTTCGCAATTTTCATAGAGACGGCTGATTTGCATGCCAATGGCCGCCGCGCCTAAAACAACCGCCGACGAATATTAATGCCAAAAAATACTTCAAACGGGCCCCGTGGCCCCCTGGCCCCCGCAGGCCCTGCGCTCCATGTGGCCCCTTTGAGCTCACATTCAATAACGCCTTTGCTGAGTGATCGGGCTCAGTTTCTCGACGTTTGAGCGTGATAAATGCCGCCACACTGCCGAAAGACTTTTGTTAGCTTTGATGAATGTTTATAAAATATAAGTATAGTCACAAGCGTGCCGGCAGTTCTGAAGGAAATCGCAACAATCACGACGTGGCGCTTTAAATTGAATTTCTTGAATGATCTCCGGCTTTGTTTTGCGTAAAGTTTCAAGATAAGTGAGCAATAAGTTGCTCCTTTCACTGAACTGCTCTTTATTCATTGGAGTATTTTTGTAGGATATGATTTCGTTTTATAATAGAGCCACTAAACCAAGCGCCAAAGTAAGGCTTTAAACGTAAATGATTCAAAACTGTTACGCACCCAAGTACATTGGGTGCCATATGTCTCAAACTGGGTCTTCCATGAAGGATTGATGACGTGCTTCGCGCTGTCAACACACAAGTACCTACATGTCTCCCTCTGTTGGTCCGCAGGTGTCATGGATCCGGCACCGCGACCTGCACATCCTGACTGTGGGCGGCTACACGTACACGTCGGACCAGCGCTTCCAGGCGACGCACTCGCCGCAGACGGACGACTGGACGCTGCACATCAAGTGGGCGCAGCAGCGCGACGCCGGCGTCTACGAGTGTCAGGTGTCCACGCAGCCCGTGCGCTCCTTCTTCGTCACGCTGCATGTCGTCGGTGAGTGGGCCTGCTTACTAATGGATGAAGCTAAACAAATCTTTTTATTTATGCTGTTTAGATTATAACGGTAAGGATCTAACTATAAACCAGCAGCAGCGTAGGAATATATTCCGCCCACACCTCAGCAGCGCGCGCTCGACTATCTTATATTTACATAAAATTATGATACCTCTGGCTGGTCGCAGCATCCCGGCGCATCTCGAGCTCCGTCGTGAATGCTCTATCGTCATCTTGTGTAACGTCGGATCTGTCGGATTAGTCGCCCGGGCACTGTTTGCGCTGCGTTCAGCGCGGGCTTGTCGCACGTCATCGACGATGAGGAGGCGCGCCGGGGGCGTGAGGGGCGCGGTGTGCGGGTAGAAGGCGCGAACAATTTGAACAAACGCCGGCGACTCGAAAATGCGATACGAAATCGGCACCGAGCCATTGTCACGGAACATTTTAACATATTTATTGGAGCGAATGGGCGTGCTTTGAATTAATCTGGTAGCTCGCGCGCCCAAAACACCAATTTGTTGTAAATCCGGAGATAAAAGCGGGATGCTGTATGGCCGCCCGCAACTTCGCTACAAACTAAGCTAAACATTCATTACGAAAAACCAATATTCCTTCATTTCCTTCTAGTGTGTCTGAAACTCGTTTGCACTAATGATTTGAAGAGTTTAAGAAATCAGTATAATAAGTACGGTAGTGAATTTCCATGAATCCTTCAAATATTTGTCTTTCATTTTCCGAACGGAAAGGATACGATCTACAAAATCTCTCAAAACTAATCATCATATATATCATCGCGAAGTGCGATACGTCGCGATCCGTGCCGCGTCAGCGTCACATCACCGTCACGCGATGCGGGGTGATGTGCTGCTGCAAGCTCGTCCGGGTCACGTTCACACGATGACAAGCCATTGACTCGCTGTTTCCTCCTCACCTTTAAAAACGTCATTTGTGTCAGGCAGTCGAGGGAGACCGTAAATAGGGCGAATGAAGAAAAAAATTGATCTAGCGTGAAACATGATATACCATGCTATACCTGTATAGAATTTATGATGCGTGAAAAAATGGAGAAGTGGAGCAGGAGAGTCACAGAATGGTACCCAAGGGACGGCAAAAGTAGACGAGGAAGACAACACACAAGGTGAAAAGATTTAAAAAAAAATGAGATGTCTTTGATGATCTTTTCCGAACAGATTCGAGGTTTTGGAGAAGGGTTTCCTCGAGTTTGGTCAGACTGGAGGAAACCCTTCTCCAGTTTGTTTCTGCTGTCAACTTTTTTCGTCAAGACGGTGGAAATCTTTCGAGGAATTTTTTGGCACGAATTATGATACATTTTATAGTTTTTTTTTTTAGTTTTAGTGAAAATGTAAGTATTTCGGAATACAGGGGTTTATTATAGTTATACCTTACAATTAATGCTAGTGGGCTAGTTTGATATTTAGAATGTGATGGATATAATAAAAAAAACTACTTTCAAGGAACTTTCTGCCATGGACTGATCTAAAGAAGAAATAAATTAACATCATTAAAAATGTTAATGTAACTTATATTACTTATTTATTTATTAGGTATATAAACTAACAAACTATATACTTGTACATAATGTATAACTTGTTAGTAAATGTAATATTTAATCACAATAAAATTCAAACTACTTAATGAAATGAAATGAAATGAAATTGTTTATTCTGTAAATAGGATATTGGAATCACTTTTACACGTCATATTAAAAAGTTGTAAAAATAAGCTAGATGAGTTCGGCGTTTCCTATATAATACATGCTCGAATTTCCATTCCGGTATACGAATATTATACACCGTGTTGCTATCAATTTCCCATAACAGTAAGGTACCTAGACCATAATTATCAAAGAATCAACTGGCATAGAAACTATTTTTTAATTTGTTTCTGTTTTTAAGATATCGTAACATTAAACTCTCGATGTTTGTATCTATCAGTAGGAGTAAATCATTTTCATTCAAATCAATTATTCATAATTAAAGTGAATAATATAATATTTTACGTAAATAATCGTGACTTTGTTGAATAATTTTTGTATAAAAAACGAAAAAAAATTAAACATAATTATGCCAGTGGATCCTTTGACATGGTCTCATTAATACCATAGAGTTATGGGATTTCATAAAAACACGTTGTATATTCACGTAAATGATCAGCACACCGCCCCTGAAGCTGTTAAGATACGAACATTTCAAACAAACAAATATAAAGGCGTAAACGGTGTGATCCAGTTCAAATGAGCGCGTCAGCTCTCGGTAACTTATACCAGTCGGCAGCCGCAGCCACTGGCCCGGCCACTCGCGCTCCACTAGTCACTGGCGCTGGACACTCGCCAACTGTACTAGCGCACTGCTACACGGTGCTCATGGTAATAGTCACAGATCTACTATTATATTATTTACAACGTGTATTGCCCAAATGGAACCGGCTCAACATGGCTCAAAATATTAATTAAAGCTCACTCCAATGTAACAGAAGTATTTATCTTTTAACTTTGAAGTTAACTCCCGAATCTTGTAATGTTTAATGAAATCGAGAACTTGTCTCAAGTCAATCAGCGCTACAATAACAACTCGTTATAATTGACGTCTCAGTAACAAACAGATTCGCGGCAGGCGGGGACTTATCATAGGTACTTACCATCCTTTGATGCCTAAATCAATACAGATAAATAGATAAATTAATGTAAAACAAAGTACCTTCAAATTGAAAATCAGTAATAAATAAACTGTTCGCGTGGAAGTTGGCTCAACGGGAATCGATCACCGATAGCGCAAGTGTTTACTTGTATTACGGAACTTATTAACGTTATTGTTGTCCGGCAGATTGCGACGAGATCTACCAGCGGATGTTCTCGGACGCAGGTGCGTGACGTCGGCCGCGCGTCGGTCGCGCGTCAGTTGTGTGTGCGTGCACTAACCCTGCATGTTGTTTCATGTTGTACAACGACCGCTTATGAATTTCTACTGCTACTGCAGGCTGCGTTACTCTACTTTACAGTAAAAGAGAAGAATTTGTTGCTCTCTTGTGGGATATCATTACGAACATAATATTAATAGTTTCAATTTGTTGCTATCTTGTGGGACATTACGATCATACTTGACTTTAATAAATCATTAACATTTTGGAACGTGCCTCCCCTTTGTACCTAAATATTTAGTAAAGTTCAGGATTAATCCTTCAAGACTCGGCTTCTCCAATATTTTATATAGAAATATCGTTTGTAAAGTTGAACAACCTACTACAATGTTGTGTCGAGCTAAAATATAAATGTATTTCCGTAGCTAAGTCTTATTGTGACTAGGGTCTGTTAATTATGTTTTACTATGAAGTGGCTTCTTGTACACACGTGGTAGTGATCATATAACCTATCGTGTGGTCGTCACTAACCAGCTGGTGGTCGGTGCGTGGTAGCTGGTTGTCAACCCGCTGACGAATACTAACAGACTGCAGTGTGCTGTGATCTAACACAAGTGTTCATTAATTATGTTTCTCTAACTTTTGTTGTTTTTGAGTTAATTTGGTGAGTGTTCTGTTTTAAATAGCTAACAGGTAACCTACCATATCTATAACATGCCAGTTTGTTCAATTGTATTAGAAGTTCATTGTTTAGAATGCAGCCAATGACTGGCGAGCACATTCATGATCCCCGGACGGAACATTTCATAATGAAACGGCTGTATCTATCACATAAAAAACTACAAATATCAATATTTTGTGGCAAAAACATCTGTTAACCACATTTCAACCTCAACACCGATCAATCACAAACAGACCTCAACAGTTATGCTCTCACAAATTCGATTCCATGCTGTGACGTCACTGATCTGAAATCTTTTAATCCAATCGTGTTAATTGAATGCCATCCATTTCGAAATTAAGAGGCGCTGGGACAGCGGGCTCCCGGGGGCCACGGGGGGGGCGCAGGGGCCAACCACGGGGACCAAACGACAGACGACAGAGCAGTTTTACGCGTCCAATATTGTGGCGTTAAGATTCAGTGCAATAATAAGCAATTTATTTCCCGTCGCCGTCGAGTGCCATCGCTGCGAGGATTTTATCTAGAGCGCTCCACAGTTCACACAGGTACGAGACCGAGTGTGAAACCACAAAGTACAAAGTACAGGGATGACTCATTTAAGAATAAGTCCAATTCCGGTTTCGCTAACTTAGCAAACAAGATAAAGTTATTTCAAAGAGGGGACCCTACAATTCTGATCTATGATCTCCATAATAATATTGAAGGCTCGCACGGGGCAGCTGCTAGCAAGTGTAATGCACGTCTTTGTACGTCCCCTCAGTAGGTACACCTCTTAGCATTCTACACTCGGTGTATGATTTATGAACCACCTCATTTCCTGCGACTCGATTACAGTTCGTCATCTGAGACATGAGCACGTGTCGTGTGTCGATTCTTTATAAATCATCCATTTATTGCATTGGGTTTTCCATCAGGAATTTCTCAGTAGCACCCCGGAGTCTAGATAGCGCCCGGCTTATGACAATAGGCTCGCCCCTCTTTTACAATGGATTTAAACATAGGTAACTGGCGAAATGTAGTACAATACACCTCCTTTTTTTTTTAGTGTAGGACGTCATCAAATTACTTCTCCCGCTCTGGGCGGAGCGGGAGGGCGTGTCAGACTAAAATCCACCCGTGTTACTTCAGTTGCCAAGGGTCCCGGTATCCGTTTCGGACTTTCCGGCAAAGTAAAATACACCTCTGCCTAACCGTTCGGGGATTACAGGCGTGATGTCATGTTATGTGTTTTACTAACCTTTTCTATAAAAGTTTAAACCCTTTGGCCTAAAATTATGGCAGTACTGACACTATATTATAGTGATCATGTCACACTCACGCTGCCGCGGCGCGGCGCCGCAGCACTCCTGCCCCACTGCGATAAGCTGTCCTGTTACAAGTTCAGCCAACACCAATAACAAGCTCCCCCCGCTCATACTCGCACAAATACATAAATCTACTGAGTGACTGAATCGCGGGGGAAATTCATATTTTCCTTAAATTTTTTCTTGGCTCAGCCATACAAAAGTTCCATGGAATTAATCAATTCAAAGTGGCAATAAAGTTCAAAGGCTGGCGCGGCGCGGTTCACTTATATTTTTTATTCAAGTAACTTTACAGCCGACATCACGAGCACCATTTGGAACGAACACTGCACGACTACGTAACGCGTACTATTTCTATATCTAGACACGCGGCAGCGCGTCAAGCCAAGTTCAAGAAAAGAACACGGCTACTGCAGCCGTGTGTATATATAAGGTGTATCTTTTCATACACGAAATATTTTAAGGGGTCATTGTACTCATCATTATGAACAACTTTTACTATGGGACCAACCCTGAAATCGCGAAAGAAAAATCAGCTGTTCCCTACATTTTGACGAGCTATGCGAACATTAAGTAGGGAACAGCTGATTTTTTTTCACGAACCATTTGAACCCACTTTTAACCCCTCAATAACTCAAAATCAAACAGTAAATTTTGATTAACACCTAGCGCCTTTCGAAATTATAATAGTAAAAACTTTTTCTTTTGTAGGAGAATCGGTTTTCTATGATGAAAGGTCGCTTTTATCGTTTTGTATCTACCAGATTATTGACCGAGCGTGCGTAGTGAGCGAAGCGTCTCTGCATCAAGTCTGGCAAGTTTGTCAGTTTGTACCACGGAGTATAGAAAGAAGGTTTGTACGTACTCGTCCTACAGGTCGTATTTTACAACCGATCTGGACGCACGTATATTGATTTTTTTGTAATTTTTTGTCGTCGGGGCTTTTTGATTGGCTACTTTCTCCTAAAAGGAGCATGAAGAGGGCTACTGGATATCTCCGCCAAATGAGATCCGATAACGATGGTTCTTTTTTTATTTGAAAGGTGGTAAATCTAAGTAGGTCTCAAAAAAAATTGGTGAAGATCTGAGGAGGATCTTCGGCATGATGAGCAGAATAGCTTCTAAAAATGCAGTAAATGGCTCACTATTTATTAAAACCTATTTGGTAATTTTTTCTAGCTAGCCACAAATTTTTACTCATATTTTTTCAGGCTTTTATGGTTCTGTCTTCTGTAGTAGGAACCGAATCGGTTCCTTGTTGTCTACTACAGAAGACAGAATCTAACCGATATAAATTCGCCATGTTGTATGTCTATCCGCGACTTATAAAAAATTGGTGAAGATCTAATGAGGCTCTTCGGCGTGATGAGCAAAATAACTTCTCAAAATTCAGTAAATAGCTCACTATTTATTAAAACCTATTTGTTAATTTTTCCAGCGGGCCTACAAATTTTTACTCATATTTTGTCTGGCTTTTATGGTATGGTTCTGTAGTCAACAAGGAACCGACATAGATTCGCCATGTCCGTCTGACTATCTGTCTGTTTATCCGCGGCTTAGCTCAGAGAATCTTGGGGGATGCTGTGGCCCGGGGTGGGATCGTCTTGGCGGTGTTTCTAGACATCGCCAATGCCTTTAACACCCTGCCCTGGAACTGCATAAGGGAGGCACTCCGATCTACCTCTGTCGGAGGGATGCCGATCTACCTCTGTCGTGTGGTCGAGGCCTATTTGACGGACAGGGCCGTCATCTACCCCGGTCACCAGGGAGTGTGGAACCGGCGAGAGATGTCGTGCGGTGTCCCACAGGGATCGGTCCTAGGGCCGCATCTGTGGGACATTGGATACGACTGGGTCAGCATAGTTTGCTACGCAGACGACACGCTGGTCCTGGCGCAAGGGAGGTCGCACCAGGCGGCGGCCGAACTCGCGACACGCGGGGTTGCGACAATCGTCGAGAGAATCCGGCAATTGAGACTCGAGGTGGCCTTGCACAAGTCCGAGGTCATGTGTTTTCATGGCCCTCGGAACGCGCCACTGTCGGGTTCCCAAATAACGGTAGGAGGGGTTCAAATCGGCGTCGAGTCGACGATGAAGTATCTAGGACTCGTCCACGACAGCCGGTGGAACTTCGTGGAGCACTTCCGTCGTTTGGCTCCCAGGCTGGACCGGGCCGGGGCCGCCTTGGGGCGGCTCCTGCCCAATCTTGGGGGGCCAAACGCCTCCTGCCGGAGGCTCTACGCGGGGGTCGTGCGGTCCATGGCCCTTTACGGGGCACCGGTGTGGGCGCGTTCCATTAGGCTGCGGCCAGCCCGCCGGTTGAACGCGTCCCAAAGGGTCATGGCCATTCGGCTGGCCCGTGGGTACCGCACGGTCTCTCGTGAGGCGGCGAGCCTCCTTGCCGGATTACCGCCATGGGATCTGGAGGCGAAGGTCCTCGCGCACATCTGGGAGTGGCGCGAGGAGATGAAGCGCCGGGGCGTAACTCCGCTGCCGCGAGAAATCGCGGCAAAGCGGACAGAGCTCCGGCAGGATCTCATGGCGGCATGGAGAGTGCGATTGTCGCAACCCAGTGCTGGGCACGCCACAATTGCGGCGATAAGTCCCCTCTTTGAGGAGTGGCTGGAGAGGCGCCAAGGCGTCCTCACCTTCCGCCTGACGCAGGTCCTCACCGGACATGGCAGCTTCGGGAGGTACCTGTGTAGGATTAGGCGGGAGGAAACGCCCGGGTGTCACACTGTGCGGATCGTCTGGAGGACACGGTGGAGCATACGGTGGAGATGTACCCTGCTTGGGCGGAGCACCGCCGTGTCCTCGTGGAGGCGATTGGCGGCACTGACCTCTCGCGTCCGGCCCTGGTCCAGGCCATGGTACGGAGCGAGAGGGCATGGGAGGCGGTCACCTCCTTCTGCGAAGCAATGATGCTCGCGAAGGAGGAGGCGGAACGCGTGAGGGAGAGGCAAGGCCTGCGCCCACACGCCCCTAACCGCCGCCGCTGGAGACACCCTGGGCGTCGGGAATCCCAGGCGGAATCCCGGCCACCATAGGCGCAGGCTTGCGGACGGCGAGCAATGGGTAGCTCGCCGTCCGATAAGGACCAGGCCCGGGTCGATGGCGCGTCGTGTTCCACGCGCGCCTCAAAGAGATGTCAGCACACCTGACGGGGTCCGTTAGGACCGATGCCTGCCAGGGTTGCGGAATAGTCCGAAAGGGATACCGGGACCCTGGCAACAGGCAACTGAAGGAACACGGGTGGGTTTTAGTCAGTAAGAGTCTGACACGCCCTTCCGCTCCGCCTAGAGCGGGAGAAGTCATTTGATGATATCCCACCCCAAAAAAAAAAAAAAAAGCTCAGAGAATCTTAGTACTAGAAAGCTGTAATTTGGCATGGGTACCTATACTCCCCCTCCCTTCGCCTAAAGTGAGGATGATTTTTTTTTTTTCGTCTGTCTCATGTTATGGGTTGTCGTGTGGGTGTGTGAAAACTATTTTTTGATTCAGGGATCCATTTGCGTAACATTAAGCTTTAAAGAGCTAATTTTTGTTAGAGTCAAGTGCCCCGCTAGCTAAATGATTATTTTCGGATATGTAAAAAAAACACGGCAGAACAACGAAGTTAAAAGGAAAATTATCACAGCTAAGTATGCTTTAAAAGTTAACAAGTAATAATTGGCCAACTTACATTTGCAGTTGGAATGTATGAGAGAGCATGTTTCACAACTACAACGTTAGAAGTTTGTTCTTGGTATAAATTTATCCTAACTACGGAACCCTTCATTGAGCGTGATCCCATCACTAGGCTGGTCTTTTTAATTTGAATTTGACGTATTGATATGGATATCATGTTTTTTGCCAGGAAAATAAGTAAGTAAAATCACTAAGACTTTAGAGCGTTGCTATATTAAAATATTTTCGAAAGCTTAGACACGAGTCGGAGCTCCCCCGACTGTAAATGTTTGTTTTTATAAAACTTCGACAACCATTATTAACACAAACTGCAACTGGCATCGCCGCCACGCCCCTTGGCCCCGGGCCCCGGCTCAGCAATCTGACATCATTGCAGACAATAATGTAACAATTATTGGGTTACGAAAGAAATACATTCTTACACAATCTTGCTACTTATATTTGAAAATAAATTTTACAGATCACTTTTCATTGACGAATAATAATAATTTCTTTACAAAAAGTAATGATATCCCATCAAAAACATAAATGTGAAATGGGAGCCAAGTTCATTATTAAGAATATGCGTGGTTATCGACTTCGCCGACAAAAGAATTGAGATATAAATGGGTGCCACGTTCTGTAGCTAATCCTGTATTTATTAAAAAACAAGCAACATTCTTAAATAAACTTAAACAAAATTTCTTGTTTTTTCTGCTCTATATCAATGTTTGCTATTTAAAAATATAACTTCTTGAACAGTCGATTTATTTACACTTAGAATAAATTAAAGCTCAAGATTTAACTTGGCTAGTTTTTACACAGAAGTTGTCTTATATTTGGCTAAATAATAAAGTCTCCTCAATCTTGAGTTTATGTTTTAGTTCATGATGGCAATAATTGGGTTACCTACGTGCTTATATCGCGTACGCTAGATAAAGTGGACCGCGCGACGTGATCGCGATGTATCGCCCCGCCAGGAATGGCGCGCGAGCGTCGAGCGCGCGCGAGCTGTGAATAACTGCCAGCTCGCGGTAACTGTGTCAAGTGGTAGGAAGTGCTGATTTACATAGTCGCATTTTAACCATTTTAACCGATTCCCTATTCGAATCGTCAATTCACAAATCGTGTACAAAGTCGAAATGTTACACACTCGTTGAGAATTACTGACCGCGGTTCACCTGTGTTACCTCTATATCTAAGGGACCCATATTGTTCATGGTACCTGAGCTGAATATTTAACGTTCCTAATTATGTTAATAGTACCTCTACTACATTTTTCGCGAGTGCTCGGGGTCAGTTCGGCCCGACCCTTACGACCCGCATTAAATCTCTAATCTTATTAGAGGCCCATAGTGCCCCATCTTTACAACCAAAGAGGGGATTACAATGAATACAACATTTTCTTGGAGCGCACACCAAAGACCATGATTTGCGGTGGACACGCATTATTTCACTCGTTTACTCATCATGTGCTCGATTTCAAGCGAAATAAGCGATTTTATAAATGTTCAGCGAGACATTGCATCGACCGCTTAGTGCTTACATAAAATAATCTACTTATTTTATTTTTATTAATTTGCCTAGATAACTACAAATTATTAGAAGTTCTCCCTCAGACCCCTCAGTACAACGTATTTTCGAAGATTTTCCGCCAATCAGAGATCCGGCTTATGTCGTCCAATCTCGGAGACCCGCGGCCCGCGGATAATCTTCGCTTACTGACCCTGAAGTCGGGCTTTCTATGGCCATAGATTTAGTTACCTCCCACAATTTTAATATAAGACTACTTACTATTTATATCTAAAACCGGCACAGTAGGTAATGATCTTACGTTCAGTCTGATCTCGAGATTTTACTTGTAGGTACGATCGCGACTAATTAATGTTTTTAGACCGACATTTTTGGCGGACAAAATTCGAAATTATATTTGTTAGGTATCTTTCCAGTGTAAACGCCTACGGGATCATTACCGAATGTAGTTGAGTTGTAATAATTTCTTTATGAGAGGAATGCAAATAAAATAACTTGCGGAGATTAGCATTTTGCCGTTATTAAGAACGGGCAAAGTCGGGAACTTACATAGCCAAGAATCGCAAACAGCTAACGCTCTCAAAATTCTTAACAAACATTAGTGCTATTCCTAATATTGATAGATGTTATAGGTACAGATGTTCAACTACGCATAAACACGTAGGAAACTATGACCGTCATAAGTAAGCTTGTAATATCCTAATAGTTGTAAGTGGTCACCGAGTGCGACCGCCGTGCATAGTACTAATAGTTGTAAGTGCGACCGCCGTGCATAGTACTAATAGTTGTAAGTGCGACCGCCGCGCCGTGCATAGTACTAATAGTTGTAAGTGCGACCGAGTGCGACCGCCGCGCCGTGCATAGTACTAATAGTTGTAAGTGCGACCGCCGCGCCGTGCATAGTACTAATAGTTGTAAGTGCGACCGAGTGCGACCGCCGCGCCGTGCATAGTACTAATAGTTGTAAGTGCGACCGAGTGCGACCGCCGCGCCGTGCATAGTACTAATAGTTGTAAGTGCGACCGCCGCGCCGTGCATAGTACTAGTAGTTGTAAGTGCAACCGAGTGCATCGGTTTGGTTTGTCTGCCAAGACTATCCGATGAGACATTTCCGTTTATATATGGTAGGTCGTTCTATCTATAAAAGTATTTACGTTTGCAGCTAATAGTTGAAACCTGGCTGGTAGGCTGTAATGGTTCTTCAATGAATAAAACAAAAAAAACGTTTTACATTAAACTCTAACACTTTAATAAAACGTTAAGTACAGACCAAATAAAATTATTTTATTAAATACATTTATTTGAGAGCAGAATTTATCTAGTGGACAAGTAGCGGCAGTCGTTGACGCGCGTTTAGTCAATTTACTTTTAATTCGGGCTTTGTAGGTGGCGAGCGGAGCCGCATGCGCGGCGCAAGCCCCTTCACAATTTATTGCTTTTTATTTGTTTGATATTCCGTACACGTTTGAAATATTAAATGATTTCAGAACGTGATAAATGTTTATAGAGTTGTGTTTGAGGAACAGTTTCCTGAGTGAATTCGAATAATGGGAATAAGTAGCCACCTATAATACCAACATCTTTGGAGGCCACTACCAGTCAGATAAGGTATTCTCTTCCTGCTGGAACTGCGACGGGCATTCTGGACGCTTCAGTTGTAGTTGTGGAGGTCACTCCGGATAATGTTTTAAACTAGTAAGTAAGACAACAGAAGTTACCCCTTCAAATAAACAATTATTATTATTAGAGAATAATAAAAAGGTATCTTCTGGCAATATTATACACAAAAATAAGAAACCAAAGGGGGGGCAACATATGTTAAAATTATTCAATCAAAATATCCAAGGTTGCTCTTCCAAATTACTGGAAATAGAATTGTTTTTAGAAAATACCAAGTTTGATGTCATTTGTTTAACAGAACATTGGTTAAAAGACCATCAAGTAAAGTCAATTAATTATGAAAATTATTGTGTAGTTAGCCATTTCAGTCGAAAATGTATGATACATGGCGGTTCATTAATATTAGTAAAAAATTCTATTAAATCAAAAGAACGGAAAGACATCATTGGACTGTCTGTTGAACACACCATTGAATTGTCCTGTGTTGAGCTTGATAAGCATGTTATAGTATGCGTATATAGACCTCCAAGCTACCAGAATCTACCTATATTTGATTCTGTAATGGAAGAGGTGCTAAAGAAACTTAGTACTAATAGTAAGTCAATAATCATATGTGGTGATTTTAACATTAATTTATTAGAAAATAACTCGAATACTGTCCGATTATTAAGTCTTTTTAGGTCATTTGATTTGTCAAATGTTTTTATTGAACCAACCCGAGTGACAGCTTCTTCTGCCACTTGTATAGATATGTATTTTTTGTAATTGTGATTACTTACATAAAGAAATTGTAAATAAGTTGCCATCTGATCACAGTGGACAAACAATAACTTTTTGCGCCTACATACCTTTACAAAAAATTCAAATAAGGTTTAGGCCAATTACATGTAAAAACTTAGAAAAATTAAATAATTCGTTGGCCAGTAAATTATGTGTTCAGAGTTTTAATAATGTATGTGACCCAAATGAGTTCTACGCCGATTTCTTTTCACTAATAAACAAACACTTTAATGAAACTTTTCCACTAAAGACTAAAACTATTTACACAAAGTTCTTATTTAGTGATTGGGCTACTCCAGGTATTCGTAAAAGCAGGGAAAATCTTTTTGAACTTTATGGCCTAAAGCAACATATGAATAATTCAACCTTTCATCAGTATGTTGCAAAATATTCTAAAACTTTTAAAAATGTGTGCAAAATAGCTAAAGCTCTTTACATTAGCAATAAAATAAAATCAGCTGATGACAAAATAAAAACTACCTGGCAAATAATAAATAATGAAACAGGTAGGAAAAAACAGCGTAGTACTGAATTTAATTTAGAGACTGCACATGGCCCAATCAACTCAAATGTAGAAATAGCTCAGGAATTTGAAATTTTTTTTGGAAATATTCCAGTTAAAACTACTGAAGCTCTAAATTCCTCACCCGCGCTTTCTGCTGCCTTACTTAGAAAGAATGTAAAGGCATGCCCTTTGGAGTTTAGGTTTCAGCATACAAACCCCCAAGCGGTTATAAAAGCTTTTAAAGATCTTAAAATTAAATCAACAGAAGATCTATGGGGAATGTCTGTAAAAGTCTGTAGATCTATCATAGAAACCATTGCGCCCTATTTAGCTTTCATATTTAACACCAGTGTAGATCAAGGAGTCTTTCCGGATCTCATGAAACACAGTAAAGTAGTTCCTTTGTTTAAATCCGGTGATAGTAAGGAACCCAACAATTATAGGCCTGTGTCAATTCTGCCAGTTCTCAGTAAGGTGTTTGAAAAGTTGATGCTCAATCAAATGTTACGTCACTTTAATAAAAATTCCATCTTTCATGAACATCAGTACGGTTTCACCAAAGGGCGTTGTACCACTGACGCCGGTGTCACCCTAATAAAGAACATTTTTAACGCCTGGGAGGAAGCACAAGATGCCATTGGAATCTTTTGCGACCTCTCGAAGGCGTTCGATTGCGTCGACCATGATACACTTCTGTTGAAACTAGAGCACTATGGGGTTAGGAATACAGCTCTTGATTTACTAAGATCATATCTGAAAGAAAGAAAAGTTCAAGTTCAAGTAAACGGCGTAAACTCATTGGGGTCTGAAATGGCAATGGGCGTTCCTCAAGGCTCGATATTAGGTCCATTCCTCTTTTTAGTTTATATTAATTATTATATATCTTTATTTCAGACATACGTCCATACATTTTTAACAAAATAAAACGTTAGTAGGGTTGTTAGTATAACACATAAAAATACAAATAAAACAGGGTGTTAGTAATTTGTTAGTACAAAATCAAAAACAGTACATACAGTCTATTTCCTGTTACTGAGTAAGTGAACACTCGCCCAGTAAACAGTGAACGGACCGTTTATTTTGCACACTAACGTTCTGAGGACAGTGTTGGTGCTACCACGAACCCTGCTCATCATCGATGCGGTTCTTTTCCTGATGATAGAGAAGAAATCATCGATGGAAGCTCCCGCAAACATTTCGCAAGCACTGCAGTACCTGGGTTTCTTCAACACTGCCCTCAGAGCGTCATTGTACTGAACACGTAGGGCATTGTAAGCCCGCCGCGTAAAATTGATCCACAGACTGCACGTGTAAAATGACTGACAGAAGACTCTGAAAAGTAACAGTTTTACATCCGTAGTACATCGTGCGAATCTCCTGGCCAACATATTGCAGCGGACTGCCAACGCCCTCCTTTCCCTCTCTAAGTCTGCATCATCCTGTAGGCGATCCGTCAGCATGTGACCCAAGTATTTTGCTTCAGTCACCCTCACTAGTGACGACCCCCCGATCCTAATTGGTGGCACATTTGATGGAGCTTTGTTCCCCGCCTTGAATACCATGAGGACACTCTTACTAGCATTATACTTGAGTCCATGTGACGTGGCATATGCTTCACAAATGCCCAGAAGTCTTCTAAGTGCACTCACTGACGGGCTCAGCAGAACCATGTCGTCCGCATAACTAATATTATTTATCATGGTTCCGTCTATCGAACACCCGACCGTAGCCCCGCTGAGCCTGCCAATCAGCTGGTTAACAAATAGGTTAAACAAGCTCGGAGAAGTCAACCCACCTTGCCTGACACCGCATTTCAGAGGATATTCCTGACTAAGCGAACTGACCCATCTGACCGCATTTTTTTGATTGCTGTACCAATGCTTGAGGAGGGATACCGTCTCTCTCGGCACAGTCGTCTCCTCAAGTAATTTATGCCACAGAATATCATAATTAACCAGGTCGAACGCCCTCGACAGATCAAGAAAACACGCATATATCGGTGTATTCCTGTCAGTATAGTACCGTACAGTTTGTTTCAGACACATAATCGCCATTTCCGTTGACAGGTTGGGTCTGAAGCCAAACTGCAAGTCATGGATTTGAAGGTGTTTGCTCAGCTGTGCGTTCAAGAGACTGTCAAGGACCTTCGCCACGGTAGTGGCCAATGATATCGGGCGGTAGTTACGCTTGTCAGATGGATCCCCGGTCTTGTTCTTTACTATAGGAACTATTAATATTAATGATTTACCCCAATTACTTCTAAATCAACCGAAGATGGTGTTATTTGCAGATGACACATCATTGATTTTTAAAATAAATCGACGTTCACAAAATCTTGACGACGTGAATAGCTCTATTCTTCAGGTACAAGATTGGTTTACGGTAAATAATTTGGTACTAAATGAAAAAAAAACCAAATGCATTCGATTTAAATTACCTAATGTTAGAAGTAGCGAATGTGACATCATATTGAATGGAGAAAAACTGGAGTTTATTAATCAAACAGTTTTCTTGGGAATCACGCTAGACGAGAAATTACAATGGGGACCTCATATAAAATCTCTTGCGGGGCGGTTAAGCTCGGCCGCTTATGCTGTTAGAAAGATAAGACAGTTAACAGATGTAGAAACCGCGCGTTTGGTCTATTTCAGTTACTTCCACAGCATTATGTCGTATGGCATTTTACTGTGGGGTCGGGCTGCTGATATTGAATCCATTTTTATTTTGCAAAAAAGAGCTGTCAGAGCCATTTATAATCTTTGTCACCGCGAATCTCTCAGGGAACTATTTAAAAAGATTAATATCATGACGGTACCTTGCCAATTCATTTATGAGAATATTATGTATGTAAGAAAAAACTTAAATCTTTTTAATAAAATAAGTGATAGGCATAATTTTAATACTAGAAATAAAGATAAAATAGATCAACCATTTTTCAGATTAGCTAAAGTACAAACATCTTTTATGGGGTACTGCGTTAAATGCTATAACAAAATACCTTGTGATATATTGCAATTAAATGAAAGAAAATTTAAAACTCATATAAAAAGTACACTTTGTAAACAAGCTTATTACAAATTAGAGGATTATATCCAAGATAACAATGCTTGGAAACATGCTGGTCTTGCTCCATAGGACGATTTAGTGTCTGGACAAAATCAAACTGATAGCTAATTTAGTTTTTTTTTTTATTTATTATTTGTATGTCATAGACTTTTACACTCTGTCATTACTTAAACTCACGCACTGACTTATTAGTACTACTTGTAACAATGTTAGGACTATTGTAATATCGTATACTTTTACAATCTTTGTAAATATGTGAGCACCATGTATCTGGTAATTAATTTATTCATTATTGCTCCATTTATAATTCTTTTTACCTTTCGTAGTACAGTAATCTTATTGTAGGTGCATCGTCTTCACATATAATTATATAATTAATGTATACAAAATATTGTAAAACATTTTTAAAAGAGTAACGATGGAGTTTCTTGCCCATTCTTCTCCATACGAAAACTACCTTTTGGAAGGGGCAACTAGAATCAATTCTATTTCTTTGTTTGACGTTCAAAAGTGCCATATATGTGCCTATTTGAAATAAATTATTTGACTTTTGACTTTTTTGACTTTTGCTTGAAAACGATGCGACCAACTGACATTCAGTTTTGTTATCATTCAATAAAATTGTAAATTAGTGGCTTCATGTGTGTCTCGCGTTATTTATTGTGGAGCAGCTATAGTGTTGATGATTTCTATCTGGATTCATATTTTTGCCTTAGGGGATTGTTAGCTCAGGGATAAGATAAAACACCGTGCTGAAAATCTCTATTTATTTGACACAAATGCGTATCAAATATCGAATTCCATGCAGCTGTTTTTGCGCCAATCCGGAACATCCAGTCCAGACAGACAAACGGATGAAAATTCAAAAACTATGTTTTCAAACTACCGGGATTACCGGGATTAAAAGTCAAAAGTCATACCATTACACATGTGTAGCGATTAAAACCTGGATTAACACAAAGAGGACTTTATCTCGGTAGCACTTTCGCCTGGGATGTCTTCCGAGATCAACGCGGGCAAAGCCCCGGGCAAAAACTAGTGCGAAACAAATCAATTTACTGGTGCCATCCACTCGGCCTTCCAATTTCTAAGAAATTTTATACTATTTGGTAATGTCATACCAAACAGAGCCAGACGTAGCGTGACGGTTCTGTCTCACAAACAACAAGCTAACGTGTAGAGAACAAGGCTGGAAACACAATGAACTGGACACGTAATACTTACACTGTAATATTCTAGTGTACCTATGTGTGTCTGTCAGACGTCAGTATAATATATTATTATAATTTGAGAGCTGGAAAGCTGGAAACTGAGTAGGAATATCAATTAGCCGGCTCCGTGATATAATTGAGCAATCTTGTTGATTGGCGACGTGACAGCCGCCCACGCCTGCACTACATACACATACCTACATTACATGTAGAAGGTCCGTTACATAATTTAACACATTACTACGATAACTAACTGACTACCCGCCGTGAGAGGTCTATCTCAAAACTAAGAAATTACCTACTCATCTCATTCTCGTAGATACGAATTGTGGTCGTAGGTACTGTGAAGTTTTTGTTACACATGTGAACATGTCACGAAGTGGTTGTTTAATACGTGTTTTGTCGTAAAAATGTTTTATATACACTACACCCATGGTATCAATCCTCTATAAAAGTTTGTGAAACAATTAGCTTATTCATCATCATCATCTGCCTAGACTGTTCCGGTTTTCCCAATTATGTTTGGGTCAGCTTCCATTCTAACTGGTTCTAAACAGTTAGCTTATTGCTAACATTAAAACAACCAGTTTCATAGTAACATAACATAACATCATCCAAACGCACTCGTTTGGATGATGTTATGGTTACTATGAAACTGTGGATGATGGTAAAAGAACAACATTATAACACTTTATAATGTTGTTCTTTTCATTACGCAAATCCTTTACTTTTGTCGATCCCTTCCAAAAAAATCTTTAAAAAAAAAAAAGAGTTCTTTCAACAGTGTACAACGCCCTATGGTTTCAGAACCTTTTAAAGAGGATTCATACGAGTAAATTGGGTGTAAATAAAGTCTTGTATGCAACTGTACATAATTAGGTATTAAAACACTCATGTGATACATAAACCCACATTCGTGTTTTAATACTCCTTATTTTATTTATTCAGGGACAATTAACAGCGACATTATGAGTTGGAACAGAGAAAAGATAATATAAAGTAGAAGATAACGTTACGTTATGAAAATTAATAATAACGTAACGTAAGCTAGTGCTGATTTTATTATTTATTTGTTTTTAGTGTTAATTATTCTTCTGTTGCTAAGCAATCAACTAGAATATTTTATTTTGCATGATGTAATTATTATTTTCGTTTATTTATTTCTTTTCTTATATAATAGTAACCATAACATCATCCAAACGCACTCGTTTGGATGATGTTATGGTTACTATGAAACTGTGGATGATGGTAAAAGAACAACATTATAACACTTTATAATGTTGTTCTTTTCATTACGCAAATCCTTTACTTTTGTCGATCCCTTCCAAAAAAATCTTTAAAAAAAAAAAAGAGTTCTTTCAACAGTGTACAACGCCCTATGGTTTCAGAACCTTTTAAAGAGGATTCATACGAGTAAATTGGGTGTAAATAAAGTCTTGTATGCAACTGTACATAATTAGGTATTAAAACACTCATGTGATACATAAACCCACATTCGTGTTTTAATACTCCTTATTTTATTTATTCAGGGACAATTAACAGCGACATTATGAGTTGGAACAGAGAAAAGATAATATAAAGTATTAACAATATTGCAGCCCACTACATTATCTGCATATTAATATAAGAAAATACGAGTATAATGAGTGCCACTTTATAAGCAATAAATAAATAATTACATCACATTAATAATAATAAATATTTAAAAATGTAATTATATAAGAAAAGAAATAAATAAACGAAAATAATAATTACATCATGCAAAATAAAATATTCTAGTTGATTGCTTAGCAACAGAAGAATAATTAACACTAAAAACAAATAAATAATAAAATCAGCACTAGCTTACGTTACGTTATTATTAATTTTCATAACGTAACGTTAATTTTCATAGCTTACGTTACGTTATTAATAATTTTCATAACATCATATTTAAATTTGGATTTTGAGCTTGCAAAAGTATCAATATTAACAAAATAACAATTATAGGATTCAACCATTCGACGGATAGGACAGCGCAAATTATTTCGACAGGTGTTGACTGCAAATAGAGTTATTATACAATAGTTGCAAAATAGTACATTGTGATACTAGTGTGCTCTATTGGATATTACAGTCGAGGCGGTATTATTCGTGCGAGCCGTAGGCGAGCGCGATAGTGTAATAATCAATGCACGTGTTTCATACGACGTTTTTCAACACACTTGTGAGGATAAAAACAGACTTGTTGTAAGAACTTATCCTACAATAACGTAACCATAGTGATGATAGATTTATAAAGTTTAACTGACCTTTGTTGCCAGGTAGGTACTGACTATCCGGAGTTTCTTTTAAAAACTTCTATGTCAGTTGGTTACAATACTTTAAATTTTGTATTTTTGATAAAAATTAACCACACAACGAAAAAGATAATAAATATTTATGCGCGCTGGTTTTATTTTTCCATAGGTGTGAATAAAGGCACTGGCAAAACCGTTACGATAGCCTATACAAAAAAATATTTTTGAATAAGAAAAAAAAATACTATAACTAAACGTACCATGGCGGAGTCAAATTTATTTATTATTATTTGCTCGACATTTTTAATACTGATTTTAACCACACAACAAAAAAGTTAACAAATATTTATGGAAAATGGCGGCTGGTTTTATTTTTTCCGCTAGCAATGCGCGCGCGGGTGTAAATAAAGGCACTGGTAATACCGCTGAATAGCCTATACAATATTTTTTTTTGTTTATGCTAAACCCGAGCAGGGGTCATTGTACTCATCATTTTGAACAACTTTTTCTATGGGACCAACTTTGAAATCGCGAAAAAAAAATCAGCTGTTCCATACATTTTGTCAATTTAAGTGAACACAAGTGTAGGGAACAGCTGTTTTTTTTTACTTAGTTAAAACGTTGTCTTCATTAAATTTTTAACGCGTGCAACGTTTATCGAACGACGCGCTGTAAATCTCCCGCAGACGAAATAAACGTCGCGCGCAACGATTAGCTCGCTTTGAGTGCCCGGCGCGCTCTGTGCGCTCGCTCGTTCACCATAATAAGCCACTCGCACAGCTCCCACTGGTCGAGTGGTTGCGTACTGTCGCGGGTTACACATGTGCCTAATTGTCGCATTAACGATGCCAAATGTTCTCGTTGTACTTATAATTATGTTGAAAACGTTTGATGTTGAAATGCTGCGCTAATGTATGAACTAATTCCGGAACATTGGATACCGATACAGAACCTAATGTTGTGAATATGCGCGTGTTTCAACGACACTTGCGGCTGCAAATGTATATTAGCGACTGCTAATGTCACTGTTGACTGTGGTTTATAATGAGCACTGGAACACGGTGGTATGATCCACTGACAAATCTCAGTCCTGCAAGCTTTATCTGCCATCAGACACATTTTATTTTAAAACCTAATTGCGAAGACGAACACAGCATGGCCTGCGCTTACAATGAAACGCTACAAACGCTATGTTAGTTCATTAACCAAAATTGAAAGCCTTCGTATGCATTAGATATAATTATTAGATAATTATCCCATAGAGCGACTCATCAAGGCACTGAATGTAATAAATATGATCGCCGAGAGCCCTCGCAGTTCTCGCCGCCCGCATCAAGGAAAAACAAGTTTGGCGAGTGGAGCGGAGGAGCCGACTCCAATATAAGCCGGGAAAGTTTTTTGTGCGGCCTTTTGATGACTTATGTCGTCGTTATCCGGTTTTTGCGGCGATCTCTCCTCAACTAGATGTAGGTCACATAGTCACTACTACCGCCGCGTGACGACGTGCGACGCGACGATCGGTCGTGGCCACCTAAACATACCGACAGGTTTACACTTGCCATGAAACAATGCTTAGCGAACTTACTTCATATTGGAGCATTGTGCGTACATACCTACATAGTTTGTGATATTTAATATCATATTAATAAAATAAAGATTGAACAAGGTAACTAAAACCAACGCAACATTAATAAACGACACGACGATGTAGCAAATAGCATAATTTAAGTTGAATGATCGCTGATCAAGCGCGACCGACGAACACTTTCGCGAGCATTGCCGCGGCGCGAGTAATTGCGATATATTTTAATGATCCACTTACGTTACGTACGACGCGGCACGCATCACGTAAACGAAACTCAACAAAGCGAACGCGTCAACATGCGACGCGACACGAGACGCGGCGCGGCGCTACGACATTTTAAAAAAATCGAAATATTTTATTTCACATAAGCCTACATGGGCACTTTTTCGAATTACAGTGTTAATAGTCATGGGAGGATAGTGTATGCCTTTCAAAAAGTTTCAGGTAGGTACTTAAAAAAAATTAAAAATAGAAAATGTTTAAAAAAAAGTCTACACTGGTGGGACACGCGACACTCAACCGGTAGATGCACATGGTTTCTTTTATAAGTAACTATTATGTAATGATGGTAACTACAGGGTTTTAGGGTAAACACCGTTATCCTTGCAACCAGAGGTTTGGTTTCATTTATAGAACGTAAAATCAATGGAAAATAACAACTTTTTAAAAAAAAAATTATAGACCTAAATTTTAACACAACACGGGCGGCGGGTACGGGATGTGACCTGACCGACAGCGAGCGCGACCCCTCCCTTACTCAGTCAGCTGTTTCGCTAACAAGCACGGTGTCGGATATAGATAGAAACTTTTTAAAATCTTTTAATGAAAATAACGTTTTTTTTTTTTTGTGTTCGGTCATTTATTTTTATATTTAAGTCAACTACCCATGGTTTGAATGACAAGAGTGTTTACCCTTACATCCTGTATACATAATATTCTCAGACAGAGGTGTTATCTAAATAAAAATAGTGAATATGTATGTGTGTAGTCCACAAAAGACTAGAACCAAAGTATTCGACGAGTAATTCTTTAATCTATGGCCGCGTCTCCGTGATGAATGCCGCAGCCGCACGGAGCGACGCTAATGCACGCCCGCGAGCTCACGCTTGAGAGCAAAATAAACATAATTATACAAGATGGAGTAGAGAAAGAAGTGCACATACATTACACCGGCTTTGTGTTATAACCGAACTAGTTTAGAGCAAATAAATGAATGGCTGCGAGTCCTCACGAGCGCGACCGGCTAAAGTCAAGTGCGGCGCTCGGTGACTCGGTCAATAGCAGTGATATGAGGCAGCACAATGCCTCGTCATATTTGTACTCCGATCCGTTCTCCACTGCAAATCTCTGCGATGTCCTCTGTATCTACCTATGCTCATGGTATATTAACTTTACTTCGTAGAAATGCAGCTATCAAAATACATTGTATGTTTAGGTAGTAGGTAGGTGTGCTCCCGAAAAAAGCTACGTACTTGGGTGCTTCGCGCAAGAGCATAACTTTAGCTTAGCTATCACTTGCGAGCGGCAGTATATCTGCGCCGATTTACCGATACATGCAGCAACACAAATCTCTTGGCATCTCTGCTGTGCGCTATATCTCAGACGAGTGAGGCAGGCTTAACAGAAATAGCGAATGGATATATATTTAAGAAACAGAAGCCCGTTCATCTTACAGGACAGATTAAGTGAAACAGTATTGTACCGTCACAGTAAAAAAAAATTCAACTAAAGAGTGCATTCAGAAAGATCGCAATGTCGCAAATAGCTGTCACATAAGTTCTTCGCTGTTTCGATGAGGTAACTTGTAAATAATATAAAATAATGAAATAACGCTGTGTATTGCACTAAAATATGATTATGAATTTTGATAAGTCGGTAATTGAATATCGAACACTGACTATTCCGTTTTAGGTGTAAAACAGCATTTGGAAACTGACGAAGATTTTGGAACCTTGACTGATGTAACGTTACGCTTAGCTCCGGAGGGGAGTTAAGTAGTCTTTGATTTTCAACTATCGTTTTTTGCCACCGACTTCCGAAATTAAAGTTATTTATCACTTTTTTTGTTTTTTTTGGAAGTGGCTAGATTTACGGACGTTCCTCGCTACGCATCCTCGCTCATCTCTGGTGGAAAGGCAGCCTAAGTGGGAAAAATACGTAATTATTGAAGCTAACTCAAAAACTACGCAAGCAAAGTTAATAAAATTTATATGGGACCACTTAAAACACAAAAAAAAAAACATACTGACGAATTGAGAACCTCCTTTTTGAAGAAGTCGGTTAATAAGGTTTGGAATGCTAAAACAGACAGGCGTAATTAAAAGGATGATTTTCAGATGTAAAAGTGTAAGGATAAAACTAAGAGAGTATTGTGTCGTGTGATTTGTAGTAGTTCGGCCGAAAGACTAAAAGTATGCTGTGCCCTGCCCTGGACCTGCGTCTCAGCATACGCTTAGCCTGAACATGGCAAAAGACATAATGGGTTTCATTTATAAACGTTGCTTCAAGTTAAGTGACGTTGAAACGTCAAAAATGTATGGCTAAACAGTCGCTAATCATTACTTAATTTTAAGCAACACGTTTATAGATAAACCCGTGCGTACCGGAGTGAAGCCGTCCCGGGGCGGGGGCGCGGGGGGGCGGGGATGCGGGGCGGCGGGGGGGCGCGGGGTGCATGAATTAATCTTCTTATTTTTAACCAACTTCAAAAAGGTGGAGGTTCTCAATTCTTCTGTATGTTTTTCTCAAATATTATGCATACCGCTTATACGTATAAACATACGGGCACATAACTAAATCGTGAGTGTGAAAGCGAAGGAATACTTGCGTATCCTCAACATTAGTACATTCCGTGTTATTCTCTTTGGCAGAGTAAGCTGTATCACTGCCATGTGAAAATATTCCACAGATTAAAATTCACGTCTGGTAATGATCGTCCTTACTATTATTTCTCTGTTGGGAAATTAATAAAAATGGAATGTTATACGTATAACATCCTAGAGGCACGAAGTTTTAATTAAAGTTGGACTCCAGTTATTTTTCTTACGGAAATTCTGGCAACATTAATAACTTTGTGAAACTAGTGCGTTCCTAGGAACGCGACGCTTCGCGATGATAGGTCTTTTGAAGCGTTATGTTCAATTCTAAACTAGCACTTAGATGTTATGCACACATGACTTAGAATCACGCGTCTTAGTCGTCGTCGTCCTACTTATACCGTGCAACCGCACACGCACACACACACACACACATACACACACACGCACAAACTTAAACACACACAAACTCACACAAATATTATAGACAATAAGAGCATCTTTCTTTTTTTTTAATTTTTGTATTTAGTGTTTATTACTTTACCTTTTTTTTTTGTTTATTTTTATTGTACATTGTACGCTAAAACACAATTGGGTGAAGACACTGGTTGACACCTAGCTCAGGAGCCAGGGCTTTCAATAAGTATGTGTAATACCTGTTTTATGTCAATAAAAATTATGATTTATTTATTATTATTTACTTATAAATGTATGCAAGACCGGAAAATCGTTATCATGAAATATTTTACCTGTACTTATCTGTTCCGGTATTTGTTCCGTAAACCGAGGGAATATGTAATATTTACCATGAAATCGTTAGAAAAGTGTGCTCTTTTAATATTTGTGGGTGCAAGGTGCAGGGCGCGGAGGCGGAGGGCGGGGGGAAGGTAGCGTTGTCAACCATACTGTTAAAAATAGTGTTATACTTTTTTTCAGTCTAAAATACTGTTTACTGTTCAACAAATTAAAGTATATGAATATACTGTTATCACTGACAGAGCTATACTTAAGTACCTAAATAAAAAGTTGTAACATCGTGCATGCACCTGGGCTGTGGCCACAGTGGTTCAGAAAACCTGCGAGTGACAAAATGCCATTGTGAGTGAAATGACGTAAATAACTATTCTTGAATGTCTTCAGGCATAGATGAAAATGTTATTGTTATCGTTAGTAGATAATATGATCCCACAAAAAAAAGTCATGTAAAGTAGGTTCCCAAGCATCATATAACGCTTTCACTGTTTAAAAATTATCAGATCTAATGTCTACATTAGATCTAGAGCCTTGTAGAGTTAGCTACAAGGCCTAACTCTACAATTCTTACATCTTGGTCAAAGTAATGAAAATAGGTAGGTACCTACGCAAAGAAAAATTCAAAACAATATTCCATAATATTTTCCTACATTATTATATTATGTAAATAATTCACCTTTACGTACTAGTGAGGTGAGCTTTATCAAATCCCGCGGATAAATGCGGGATCAGCGGCGATGCTCAACATAATGTGAGGGCGGGATTACGCGCTCATGGGCCCACCCTTAATCTCATGTCCGAGAGTGAGTCCAGTCACCCGGGACCTGGGACCGCGGGTCGCCAACGTTGTCGCCAGCGCGAGCGTACTAATCCGCGTTAAACTCACCTTATCTCGCCACACCAATAACGCGAACAACTCTCAAGTAAACACGTTTCAAACCAACTTTCATCTGTCAAATTAACCACATCAAAAGTGTCTAGGGACCGAGTACATTTTTAACTATAAAAAATTATCCAATCTGGGGACACGGCAGTGCCCCGCCAAGTTGTGCAAAACAAACAAACAAAGGCACAGCTGTACCATCTTTTCTGGAAGCTATTCAGGACATTTGCGACCCCTTGTATTTGCGTTGTGAATGAAGCTAGAAGCCTGAATTCACAATGACCAAGAGGCTTACTATACTTAACTAGGTAAATTCCCAAATTAGTGTAAGAAGGAGATTTACGCCTCAAACTTTCAAGAAAATATTAAAGTTTTATGTTTACGTAAGTTTTTATTTAGTACTTTTTAGTTCATTAAAAGCTTGTTTTTAAAAAGATTTTTACTTATATTTTATTTTCTACTTTTTAACAATAGGATTTGTTTAAATATCTGTTCTATCACAAATCCAACGAATTAGGTTTTCCCATGGCAACCTTCCGGCTCTATCATCAGGCCCTGAACACCACCTAGTGTCAAAGCACTTGTCAATACATAACCAACGAGTCCAAACACGATGGTGCTATCTTGTTTGATTGAGGAGTTCCCATGGCCACCTTGCGGCTCCATCATCAGACCCTGAACACTACCTAGTGTCATGACCAATGAGTCAAAACACGATGGTGCTATCTTGTTTGATTGAGGAGTTCCTATGGCCAACTTCCGGCCCCATTATCAAACCAGTAACATGGTATCATTTTTTCAAAATGTCTCAGTAGTTGTATAAGTATGCCAAGTTACAGCACAATCAGATGCCAGGAAGTGCTTGAAAAATTGATGACAAAAAACTTTTTACAAAAAAAAAATATTTTTCACTTTTTAGTTGTGGTAACTACCCCACACAAATTCGTATACCGTTATCTGCTATATGACGGAGTCAATTAACATGTCATCAACATACGCAAAGTGGGAAAAATATGTAATTATTGAAGCTAACTCAAAAACGACGCAAGCAAAATTTATAAATTTATATGGGACTACCTCTGAAGCATGACCTGCCAAACAAAAAAAGAATCATCAAAATCGATTCATAATTGGCGGAGTAATCGAGTAACATACACAAAAAAAAAACACAGACGAATTGAGAACCTCCTCCTTATTGAAGAAGTCGGTTAAAAAGGACCCTAAACAGCAGTAACCGGAAACACATACGAACAGAGCAAGCTAATATAAAGCTTGTAATAAAAATGCAAGTCTCTCAACGCAGTTCTTCTACCGCAATCGCACAAGGCAATAGAATCTGCATACAACAAAATCTACCTAATACAGTGTGATTCTTTATAATGTGCACATATCCAAACGAGGGAAATCTATGCTTAATTTCATCGACGGTAAAAGTATTACAAAATATCTAAATTTTTTTTTTTTTTTTTTTTAATTTTGTTTGCTACAATGACCCCAGTGTCTTATTGAGAAATTTTACGATTATTATAAAAATTGATGAAAAAATACTTATTTTTGCAAAAAAAAAACATTATTTTCAATTATGGACGGTTTTTTTCCACAAAGGAGAATGCCATATTGTCGTACCAACAAAGGAGCTAGAGTGTCACAACCAAATGTAGTTCATAAAATTACTCCTATTTTTTAAATCAGATATACGATTTTGTTATGAAAACGATTCCCGGCTTTCGGACACCAAAAATAAAAGTCTTTTTTTACTTTTGTGGTACGTATTTTCCGCTTATGTCACTGACATTGCACTTCATTTCCGAATGTTGCTGCTATGTTAAAAATATAGGTACCTACCTGTCAACGAACATTAAAAAATGAAGAAGATAATTGTAACAATTTGCCATTTTATATTAGGATACAATATATTTTTATGTGTGTCAAAAAACATCTTTAGGTCACGCGTTACATCGTAATAATTTATTATTATTTTTTTGGAATACATTGCAAATAAATGCATTTAATGAAAAGAGGACCTATTCAAAAAAGTAAAATGTCATTTGTACTGTGACGTATTGCAATAATTATTCTGTGGCGCCGTCATGGATGACGTTACTTTCAATACTGGTTTCATCTGAACTATTTGAATAATAATTTGTAATACTTATTAACAAAAACGGGGGCTCAGGTGCGTTTTCATAACGTAGTCTTTGTGTGATAATCCTTAGCGATGCCCTCAACTAGAGTAAGACATCGGCCAGCAAGTCAGCGTCGCCGACGTATCCTAAACCGTTCACTAGTATTGTTAGAACAATTTAGAATATATTACATAGAAAATATATCCGTGGATATGATCGTGTTTTAACATCATAGATTGTACCGACGCGACGCCTGTAAGTATTACCTCACCTGGTAGAAGCATGTATATTATAGTTAGCTTCTAAACTACCTACCTACTTCCGGGACTATTTATTCAATTTAAGGATTAAAAAACAGTTTTTATGCTTTCAGATCAATCCTGGTAGTTCCTATTCATAATGTTACAAATGTTTCGCATTGATACAAGAAAAACTCCCTGAGATTCCGAACTGATACCTGAACTAACACTTGGTCACAATGTGGATTGATGTGTGCTTTGGATGTGGACAGTCCATGCTACGTATTGCAACAGTTGCAAGGCGTTCCCGAGCGCTACCCAATTGTCCTACCTATTGTTTTATTTCTGTCCTGGTAGCGGTCGAGGTCATATACGTTATGTAAATATGAATATATCTTAACTGCGTTTTTTATTTTTGATATAAGTGCCTTATTAGGTACTAACAACATTATCACCTTATTATTATTTACTAACATGTGAAGTTCGAGAAGTGGGTGTACTATATAGTAAATACAACTCTGCCTAACTCTTCTGGGAAAACAGGCCTGCTGTTATGTTAAGATTTCAAGATATTAGGAATCAGTAAACACAATACTAAATTGATTACTTATTCAGACTACCAGCTGCACATACTGAGTACCTACATAATTATTGATATCCATTATCATTATATATAAAACCTGACACCAAGAATTATTATTGACTATCAGTGATGTATTGTATAATCATCCATCAAGAAACAAGCGCCAAATCAAGAATAAAAAGCAACCGATATTAGTTACCGCTTCATTTGTCATCAACTTCCCTATTTCGAGCCTGTCACTTTCTCGAACTTAACCTCAAAATATGAAGTAGATAAATGGTTTATAAATACGAATTGCGGGAATCCATGTAAAAAAAAGTTAACAATATAAGAAGAGCATTTAATTCTCCTCTAAATACACTAGGTTTGGTTGTGACAGGCGGACTTTTGGCTTGGTACAGGGTGCCCTACATTCCTGGTCATTCTCCTTTCGAGAGACTGTGGGATGAGCCGCTCTGCAGAGTAGTACAGAACAATTTACTTGACACGTCTGCTACTACTGCGGAGCGCGCGCGCCTGCTGGCTGTTAGTAAGTGGGAGTCGGGTCTGTGGCTTCACGCACTACCGTCATCGAACCTAGGAACTTTGTTCGACGACACTATGTTCCGCATCGCTGCTTCCCTGCGACTAGGAGCTCCATGTTGTTCTCCACATCGCTGTCACTGTGGCGAAGTTGTCACCAGCCTCGGATACCACGGCCTGTCTTGCAGCCGAAGTGCAGGTCGCTTAGCACGTCACGCTAACATTAATGACATCATCCAATGGCTTGGCACGCGACGATGGCAAAAGACCGGACGGCACGTCCTTATTTCCATGGAAGATGGGTAGGCCTTTAGTGTGGGACGCAACGTGTGTCGATACTCTTGCGCCATCCCATCTTCCTGCCTCGGCGTGCTGTGCTGGCGCCGCCGCTGCGGCTGCGGAAAACCTGCGCGGCGAAAGTATAATAGCCTTATAGGCAATTATATTTTCGAGCCGTTTGGGGTTGAAACCCGTGGGGTCCGAGTGCTCATAGTTTATTTAATGAAATCTCCAAACGGCTGTTTGAGATTTCATTTGATTTTTCGACGCCATATTTTAGATATTAGTTGTTTATTTGTACCGTTAGTTTTATTTAATATTAGTTAGGAAATTGTTTAGTGTTAGATTGTATATTTTATTTAAAATTGTTGATTCTGATTATAATTATATTTTATGGAGTTTGTTTCATCGTGAAAGATCATTTAGTTTAAAAGTAACACCGTTTTGTTTACACTGGGGTCACAGTAGCGAACAATGTTTTTTTTTAATCCATAAAAAAATTAAAAAGATATTTAGTTTTTATAAATATTTTTGCCGTCGTTACAGCTGATTTTTTTTCGCGATTTCAAAGTTGGTCCCATAGAAAAAGTTGTTCAAAATGATGAATACAATGACCCCTTTTTGGGTTTAGCATAAACAAAAACTAATCCATACTAATACTAATAATATAAATTCGAAAGTAGCTCTGTCTGTCTGTATGTTACCTTTTCACGCCTAAACCACTAAACGGATTTCGATAAAATTTGGCAAGGGGATAGATGGCATCCCGGGGAAGGACATAGGCTACCTTTTATCCACATACCACGCGGGCAAAGCCGCGGGCAGAAGCTACTGTTGTATAAAAGGCAAGGGTGATTTTACGTTCTATAAATGAAACCAAACCACTGGTTTCAAGGATAACGGTGTTTACCCTAACACCTTGTATATAGATAGATTAGCTCCCGCCAAATTAACAGACTTGGTTTTAATCTCACATCTTTTTGCGGTAGAAGGACTGCGTTGCGAGACTTGCATTTTTTGATGGGATTAATATTTACCAACTCTAGTAAAAATATGAAAAAATGTAATTTTTGCAAATTGTTGATGTCGTCAATTAAATGGCAAAAGTGAGGATGTCTTCATTGTAAAGATTAAAAAAAACTGTGGTACCACCATTGACTCGAATCACAGAATAACAGCGATTTGACATGCTTTTAAAATCAGTTTATCAAAATCACTTTGATGGTGTGGAATGGTCGCCCACGTTCTTTATAACAAGTCAAAAAGTTGTTGTGGGCTATGTTGGCACGGCATCCATACTCGACAGAGCTCTTCTTTGGATCATATCCCATGCATGCTCAATTGGGTTGAGGTCTGGCGATTGAGCAGGCCACGGCAGAACGCTGATGCGAGCACCCGCAAGAGTGCGTGTTACGAGTTTAGCCGTGTGACATTA
Source organism: Lithophane semibrunnea (assembly GCA_947363905.1). Taxonomy (NCBI): domain Eukaryota; kingdom Metazoa; phylum Arthropoda; class Insecta; order Lepidoptera; family Noctuidae; genus Lithophane; species Lithophane semibrunnea. The sequence goes on from OX376187.1 coordinate 20,565,771, forward strand.
TGCTTGAAGATCAAACCTATTCTTATGTTTATAATATCAGTGCCCTTCAGGCTTCTTTGTCCCTTAAGTTATTAGGTACCGTGACTGCGGGGCTGACGGGGCCGGCAGGGCTGGCGTGTCGTCCCCTCGGCCGATTTCAATTACTCGTCTACTTTATCCCATTCATTTTTTACTAAGCCTCTCGGCTAGTTCGCCGCAGGTTTCGGAGCGGCCGGAATGTCGTTCCGCCCATAAAGGGACGACAGTGGAATGTAGCCCGAATTCCGGATGGGAATAAATACGTAATTCGAGTCCCTTATTGCTGTGTCGCAGTATCGCAGCGGCGAGCACTCTGAGCCGACTAGTGGCTGAAATAAAACTCTAATAACGGCCATTATCCCGGCCAGTGCCGGTGCCGGGGCCATACACAAGTTATTAACAAGTCTCCGAGTGAATTTATTTCTTGTTTCACTCCGGGATTACGTCGAGAGAATTACTTTGACCCCGCGGGCCCGCGGCCCGCAGCCCGCAGCCCGCTCGACGCCTCCGTCTCAGAATAGCTCGTGTACTTGTGACGTGGAGGTGACTTTCAATCTTGAGGTCAAAACAAACAACTCAACTTTGAAAATTAAAAATTAAGTCTCAGTCTCTCGTAATTAAATCTAAATAATCAAAGAAAGAACTTCCTAATCACAACATTATGCAGCGTATAAAAAAACCCTGTTCGATCCGTGAGGGAGTTGTTATGAATCATATTGACAGCTGACAGCTGACATGTAAACATAGTGCTCCCGTATTAAAATCCTTTAAAATTATTTAATTGACTATATAGTACCAAATTCTATCACAATAGTGAATACAATAATACAATACGTGCGTGAAAGTGTTATCTGCACTAAATATTCACGGTTAACTTATTAAATATAACTCTAATGTGGACAAAATAGTGTGACAAAACCAGTTTCGTGAGTGAAAACAAACACTTAGTGACAACAAACACTGAGTTAAGAACCATGTGACATACGTAAATATAACAAAAACAACGAAAAAACCTAAAATTGCAAAAGTGACACTGAGTGAAAAAATATTTCAAATCGTTTAAAACCAACCGGATTTGTAACGAACTTTTTTGTTCGGAGGACCCTAATGATCAAAAATTTCGATCATCGTGGCTAAGTAGTTAAGGTAAGCGCCGTCAACGCGGGCGGCAGCTTATGACTCGAGTTCGAGTCCCGCACAATACATAAATGTCTTTTTGGAATTAGTATTTACCTAGCATCATCTGTTTGAACAGTATCCATTATTGTGATGATATTAGAGTGGATGGGTAATAAATAAACATGAGCTTCTTTGAGAATATAACCTTCCGAAGAAACCGCACTCGCACAGTGTCAGAAACAATAACAGAGGCTGAATCAAGTAATTCAATACTAGATGGCAGCACCAACAGCTTACCTAACATATCAGTTGAAGACAACGACGAAATGAGGAAGTTGAGACAACAAATAGAGGAATTACAGACAAAATTATGTTCAGCACACGAAGAAATAAACAATTTATCTATAGAGAACACGGAACTCAAAAAAACTATTAACGACATGACAAATAAGCATGCAATCGTTAACAAAGCGACGAAAAAACTAATGAGCGAATTGAGTACACCTAAGAAAAGCAAAAAAACTATAACACCTCGTCGTACTTCGAATGACCAAAACAAACAAAAGTTATGATTGGATAACGAGAAAAAGAGATTTGAGCTCGTGGACTCACCGTTAAGACTATGTCCTGCTCAGGTTGCACCAGTAAACACTGCTCCGAAGAGTGAACTTGTTCGTCATAAAGTAAAACCAGAAAAGCATACCCTATGCATTATAAGTAGCAACAAAACGAATAACATCCTGACAATTGCAGAAAGATCGTTCCCAAATTGTCAAATATGTCACTACTTGACACCGAACTGTGGAATTATGAAGCTTATTACTGACATCGAGGTAAAAGTTAAAAACTATACATTGGATGACTACTGTCTGATTCTCATCGGTGAAGAAGATTTTCGGCGCACTAACGACTACTATGACCTAATAATTAATATCCGCGAAACCTTATCAAAAATACAACATACAAATATCATACTTTGTCTACCTACTTTTAAATTTAAAAATTCTGTTATGTTCAACTGTAGAATAGAATTATTTAGTAATATGCTTCATTTGGATGTGTGTACTCATGAATATGCTTACTTATTTGATTCTAACCTGGATTTATCATATGACTATAATATGTTTTCAAAGAGAAGTGGATCTCTTAATAACGATGGTATGAGCAACATTTTTGAAAATTTAAGCCAATCAATGTACTTAGACATTAGCAATTCGAGCAAAATAAACACATACGGTTCACCTTACCCTAAATCTAAAACTATTGCTTCCACCAACGCCTCTGAGTCGAATGAGTTGTTTTTTCTCGAATAAGTATATTAATATATTACATCAGAATATAGCAGGCTTAATAAACAAATCAAACGATCTTTCTGTATGTCTAGATCAACTAGTAGATAAACAGATATATGTTGATGTAGTATGCATTACCGAGCACTTCATTATGGAAGGTTATGAGAACCAGTTGTATGTACCGAATTATTGTTTGGCAGCATATTATTGCAGAAAGGGAAAAAAAAGGGGTGGATCTTGTATTCTTATAAAAAATGGGCACAAATGGAAAGAGCTGTCTAAAATATCGAAATTATCATCCCCAGGTGTATTTGAGTGTTGTGCCATTGAGCTTATTAGCCATAAGATAATTGTTGTTTGTATTTATAGAGTGCCAAATGTAAATAATTTAAATGAATGTTTGAATAAGCTTGAGAAACTTATACAAGAGATATCAAAGACCAGCTGCAAGAATATTGTAATCGCTGGAGATTTTAACATTGATGTGTTAAAGTCGAATAGGATTTCTGCTACGCTTGAGTGTCTATTATTAAGTTTTAATTTAAAACTGGAATTTAAACAGCCGACACGTATGGCCAGCCACACATGTATAGACAATTTTGCGCACAATTACAATAAGTCATGTAAAGGCAAAGTAATCGAGTTTGCTCTATCAGATCACACAGCGCAGTTGCTTCAATGTCCCGTAAAAAAAGTGTGTTCTATTAACTATTGGTACACGACTAGAAGAGACTATAATGCAGAGAATATAGCTAAGTTCAAAGACTGTATAAAAAATATTTCCTTTTCGGAGATCTATGAGACAAATGATCCTAATATAGCCTATAATGCATTTATCGATACTTTTAAGTTGTTTTATGACTTGTGTTTCCCGCTTACCCGTGTTAAAGTTAACATTATAAAAAAAACCAAAGTGGTTATCCAAAGGTGTTAAGTTATGCAGCAGAAAGAAAAGACACCTTCTGTGGCAACTGAGGTTAAATCCTAGTCCAGTCAATAAAGCCAAGTTTAAAAACTATTGTAAAGTGTATAAAAAAATTATAAACCTCACACAAAAGTCACAAAACAATTACAAAATAACGAAAGCCAAAAACATACCAAAAACTACCTGGCAAATCATAAACCAGAAAAAACACAATAATCCCAGTCAGCGTATTGATAAAATTAAAGTTAGTAATAAAACTATAACAAATCCAAAGAACATTTCTAACGAATTCAATAACTTCTTTGTTGACAAAATACAGCCCAAAATAATGGACGGCAGCCTAAAGCAAGTAGGAAAATAGACACAAGAAGGGAGTCAATGTTCATGGCACCAAGTATTCCAGATGATATACATAAAATAATAAGGGCACTGAAAAAGACAAATAGCGTTGGTTACGATGGCCTCTCTACTAAGATTTTTAAAGCTGTAGCTAATGAGATATGTGTACATTTAAGTCACATACTTAATCTTAGTATAAGTGCTGGCATATATCCAGATGCTTTAAAAACATCAATTATAAAGTCAATATTTAAGACGGAAAACAAAGAGTTAATGGAAAATTATAGGCCAATCTCGCTGATTCCGATTATTTCAAAAAATTTTGAGAAGTTTATTTACAAAGAGCTATACAAATACTTAGAAAAAAAACATATTTTGTGTGAACAACAAAAAGGATTTAGACCCAGCAGGACAATAAATATGGCGATTTTTGATTTTATACAGAATGTCATTAATAATGTAGATAAACGAAACCCAGTCTGCGCCATTTTCTGTGACATGACGCAGGCGTTTGATTATGTCCACCATCCTACACTTCTGAAGAAACTCGAAGCTTATGGTATAAGGGGTAATCTTCTAGAACTGTTCCAGTCATATCTACATTATAGACGACAAATAACTGAAATTAATAGAATTAATTTAGCTAACAAACATGACGAAATATTTAGATCGGACGAGCGAATAGTTAGTTACGGGGTACCGCAAGGGAGTGTGTTGGGTCCTTTACTATTTATATTATATATTAATGACTTACCGGAATACATTGAGCAACCAATGACCCTATTTGCAGATGATAGTACCGTGACAATACCTTCCAAAAGTGTAGATACATGCGAAAATTACATTAATATTTCATTAAAATCGATAATAAAATGGTTAGACGAAAATAACTTAAGAATAAATATAAGCAAAACAAAGATAATGCATTTTAGCCAACGCATGGCAGATAAGAGCAAACTGCATGTTCAATATAATAATGATAGGGTTAACGATGTAGTAAGCACAAAATTTCTTGGGCTAGAAATAGACAAAAAACTTAGCTGGAAGCAACACATAGAGTCACTTTGCAAAAAACTAAGCACATCTGCTTACGCTTTATATACTTTGTCGTCTATTGTAAATCTAGGCGCACTCCTGACTGCATATCACGGTTTAGTCGAATGCTACCTAAGATACGGAGTTATCTTTTGGGGCAACTCCACCGAAAGAGAAACTGCATTCAAAGCACAGAAAAGATGCGTACGATCCTTTTTAAAGCTGCAAACAACTGATAGCTGCGTGCCATATTTTAAACAGCATAAAATATTAACTTTACCATGTATTTATATTTTAGAAATGGCAGTGTTTGTAAAGTTGAACCCTGATCGTTTTGACCGCATATGTGAGATCTTTCCACGTAATAGGCGTGATAATAGTAGGCTTTGTCTCCCTAGTGCGAGAACGACTTTAATGCGCAAAAGTGTCTGCTACATGGCGCCAGTCATATATAATAAAATTCCGAGAACTTGGAAAGAACTAAACTTGACGTTATTTAAAAAAAAACTTCGTTTTAATGGAGAAAATAATTTCTTGATAAGGTACTTTATTATAACGATTGGACATTTGAAAAATATGACATTTAATTTTTAATTTTAATTTTATTTAATATTTTATGTAATTCCAATACAAAATAAGTTGACTGTAGAATAATTATTGTGTAATTGTAATTATAGTTAATCAATCTTGATAAGTATTGACATTGTAAATCTTTATTATTATTATCTACTTAGCATCTCTAGTATATTTTGTCTTTTGCATGCCTTTTGGTTAAATATGGCTGTTGCTATCATATATTTTTTATTTTATGTCACCATTATGTACCCATATTTGCAAAATAAATATCTTATCTTATCTTATCTTAGAGTCTATACATGTGGATAATAATACCTATATCATCGTCTATAGAATACCTACAGACATTTCTCCAATAGGAACGCTTTGAGTCTTGACTTAAATGAGCTCTTGTAAATTATAGTTTTGAAGTACAATGGCAACCTGTTATAAAAACTGTTTACAAAAAAAAAACCGAATTCCAAAAAGAAACACTAAATAGTGAAAAGTAACTTTAATTTCGGAAGTCGGTGGCAAAAATCCAAAATTGAAAAGCACCGACTTCCGGAATTAAAGTATAAAAAAATTTAATTTTTCACTTTTTAGTTGTGGTACCTACCCCACACAAATTCGAACACATAGACTAAGTGGGAAAAATACGCGCAAACTACGCAAGCAAAATTAATAAAATGTTTATGGGACCACACGGGAAGCACCAGCTTTCAAATAAAAAAAGAATCATCAAAATCGGTTCACACAGTCGAAAGTTCTGAGGTAACAAACATTTTTTAAAAATACAGACGAATTGATAACCCCCTCCTTTTTTTGAAGTCGGATAAAAAATCCGCACTGCTTGATATTGACTATGTTGAACAATCTAAGTTGGGGTATTACTTTACTTTCAAAATCTTTCCTGCGTGTACTTTCCCTCAACTGTCTTTCCTCATCTGTGTCATAGGAATGCAGGTATTTTGTTTTAATTCACCAGCAATACTAAAACGTAGAGGCTCATAGAGGGGCACTGTAAGAATTTTTAAATTTATAAAGTGTGGCCGACATCGACAGCTCTCTATTTGTGTTATATCCGGCCCATGGTTCGTATGGCTCTCTTTTGGAGTACAAAGGCTCTCTGGCAGTTATATTTAAAACTATTCCTCCAAAACTGAACAACTAAATAGTAATAGATAAGTTTCTTATTTTCACAAAAAAAAAAAAAAAAAATTAATGTTTTTATGGTACGTAGGCGCGGCCCTTTCGGATCGGACAGGGTTTCCGTTACATGCTGTATACAGTATAATAGGTCGTGATGCCCGCTAGCACTCCACCCTCCCTGACGGTACAACAGAGCGCAACACGTGATTTCATACAATACAATACAACACAACATTTCAATTTAGCCTGAATTCTAAAGAAACGTATTATAATACTTGGCTCAGCGCTGGTCCAGCTCCACAAGGGCGCATAAACTAATTGATTAGCATTCGAAAATATTATTGGAGCTGCTGAAGATTGTAAAAACTATCTTTACATTGTATAAATCTAATCTCCTACCTCCTAGTATTGTATTATTGCATGGCACATGTGTATGCACTATGTATGTACTTACCTACTATAAAGCTACCATTTACTAGGTACGTCTTTCATTGAATGAATGTGCCCTGGCGGCTAATGGCCGATTCCTATAATTAACGGACCGTTATGGGTTAAAATTAAGACTCTTGTATCTTTACCAATAATGAAGCAAAAACCTCATAGCTTTGTATAGTAGACCCTCCCATATAGAAGTAGATATCACAGGTAAAATTAGCTTACGAATTTATTTATTTGCCCAGTTTGGCATTAAAAAATGCTACCATTCGTAAGCAAAACGATTCGTTTTTGTTTATAGGAACCGAGCATAAGAGTATGTCATGCTCACTCAAATGTCTTGCTGGTGGTGGCGCGTGTGTCAAAAGGGAGTTTGAAGGGAACTCACTCAATCCATGCGTCATGTTCGTGAACGGGCACCGTCACTAGACTCTAGATCTTCTCTTAGCTGCGACGGCTTATTTTTAATTTATTTTAATTTTTGAATTGTTTTTATTTTTATTTTTTAATAACGGACGCTTTTAATGTGCACGTCTTTTTTTACATTGTTCTCACATGTATAATTTCAACATGAATTATGTGACCAATATATTATTGTAAGTAACAATATTTTGATGTAAAAGACTGTCTCCGTGGAGTTTCTTGCCCGTTCTTCTCCATAGGAACCTACTACGCTTTGGAATGGGCAACTAGCTTCATATTTTTGACTGACCGACCCCTTGCCGACCTTGGTGACTGGCTAGGGTACTGACAAGCGGTACAACCTGCCGCTGCAATGATTGCAATTCAACGCACTGCTCCACTTAGCTCGGGAATGATTGTTTACTACATTTACATTCCTCGATTGTAAATAACGTTGGTAAATCATGTTCAACGATATGTAACACAGCGAGTATTCATTACAACTGTTAGAAATCATTCGCACACTACACCAAGCAGTAATCAAATAAATGAACGCTTCATGTCGGTATGATATTAATTTAATTTGTAATTCCTATTTCGGCCGAAGCAGTAAACATACTCGTGTTCCAATTTGTATCACTCATTGCTTTATTGCATGAAATTAATCTAATACCAACTGAACCGTGTTCTATCGAGTCTATTAATGATTGCGAGCGCAGCATTAGTGCTAGTTGCTGGTGCGAGCTGCTGGCACGAGAACGACACAGGCACGTCCCAACTCGGGAGTTTCACTTTGACAAGCGACCCGTGAAATGGGTTTACTGATAATGTTAAGTATATTATTTCCTCGCAGCTCTACATAACTAAATAGCGAATTTTGTATGTTTTACGAAACTTCCCGAAAGTTCGTGAAGCGAATTTTGATGAATTCATGTGCGGCGCATCATTACACGTACATTTATCTGTTACTTAATTCAAAAATTGTGACACAAAATTGACAAATTATGTGTAGGTATAGTTTTTGTCAAGGTCAAGGAACTGCAGTTAAATTCACATTATGTCCGTTGGTAAAGCGAACCGCGTTTTTATTGTACAAAAAAAACCGTTCCGATTCGCGAGCGCCGCCATGTCTGACGCGAGATTAAATCTTAGTTCAGAAAAACGTGGAAATATCAGTACGCTGCTGGTCAAATGATTGAACCCTTATGTATTATTGTGTCAGTCTGTTGTAAACTGTTCCTGCTCTCCTAGCAGAGCACTCGCCGCGATGATGTCAATACACGTGAAACTTGAGAAACAACTCACCAAACCGTTAAAAGTATCAAAGCAATGAGCTTTCATGTACGGTATGTAATGGTAAGTTTCTGCAGTGCAGGCTGTATTTACACCTCTTTGCGGTACCTACCTACCTCATCTGTGTGTGCTTGTAACTTTGCACCAAGCAAAACATCCGCAAAGTTTGTAGAAACGTAGGTAAGCAAACATAGTAAAGTTACACATCGAACAGCAAGCCACACAACAGAGTGTGGCGCACAAACTAAATACATGCCAATAGTAATGTGTAGTGGACAATACGCGTAGTGCCCGGCCACTCGGTCAGCGTCCATGTGACGTCACACACAGTGGGCCACACGTTGTCACTATGTGTTCGTTCGCACCGCACACGGCTCACCCGCGCGGCGCCTGCTTTCCGCCACTTATGTACTTGTTCATTTCGACCACACGCCGCCCGCCGTGACGCCACCAAACTGGAAAATATTTACAAAGCACAAGGCGCTGAATCAAACGTATAGACTAAGCGCAGGTGACGCTGCACAGCGCAGTACAGATTTTGCAGGACGGGGCGGGCAAGGCAGACATAAGCCGCAGCGTGCGCAGCTGTCAATTCGGTCATGCATTACAATATTTGTTGTTATAGCGGCAACAGAAAAACATCAATCAATCTGCCTAGCCTTTTCCCAACTATGTTGGGGTCGGCTTCCAGTCTAACCGGATGCAGCTGAATACCAGTATTTTACATGGAGCGACTGCCTATCTGACCTCCACAACGCAGTAACTGGGTAATACGATACCCCTTGGTTAGACTGGTTGTCAGACTTTCGTGCTTCTGACGGCTCGTAACGACTGTCAAAGATCCACAAATGACAGCCGGGACCAACGGCTTAACGTGCTTTCCGAGGCACGGAGGAGTCTCGATATGTGAAAATGGTCACCCATCCACGGACCAACCCCGGCAAGCGTAGCTTAACCTGATGGATCGACCCGAGCGGCTGTTATTACTTAGCCACGAGCTCCTCTACAACAACAGAAAACAAAAACATCATCTGTGAAAATTTCAACCGTCTAACTATCACGGTTCATGAGATACAGCCTGGTGACAGACGAACAGACAGACAGCGGAACCTGAGTAATAGGGAGGGTCCCGTTTTACCCTTTGGGTACGGAATTCTAAAAACGGTCGCTATATATAAAACTTTCATTAAATTCTGTCGTGAATGTCTGTATTAAATTCTGTCGTAACAAGCACATTGAGTATAAAAAACAAATTGTTACCTAGAATTACTTCAAAGAACGCTATACTATAAGTAATCATGTTGATGTTAAAAATAAAACGTTTTTTCATTAAAAAAGTTAGTTGTGTTAATTTTTCTATCGTGAAGAACGAATAAGAACCTGAGCTATAAGAACTCCACACCCGCTCAACTGTCGGTTGGCCTTTATAAGGGGGATACCAATTTTATTAAACTTTTATTGTGTTTCGTTAGCGACAGTTGGAGGTTTTAACTAGACAAAATAGCCCCGTTGTGTTTAGGCCATTTTGATTTGTTTTGACAAGTAGGTACGTTATGCGGGAAAGTCCGAAAGGGATACCGGGACCTTGGCAACAGGCAACTGAAGGAACACGGGTGGGTTTTCGTCAGTAAAAGTCTGACACGCCCTTCCGCTCCGCCCAGAGCGGGAGAAGTCATTTGATGATTACCAACCCCCCACAAAAAAAAGGTACTAAATAATACTTACGTAAAAATAAATCTTTTTAATATGGACCCCACGAGACTTTATTTATTTTGTATCATATTTTAGCCAATTTTAAGTACGCGACTTAGGTATATGTTACTAGCTGAGCCCCGCGGTTTCACCGGCGTAAGTCTCGATCCCATGGAATTATCGGAATAAAACGCCTATGTCCTATTCCAGGTCATGGTCTACCTCTGTGCCAAACTTCATTCAAACCCGTTCAGCCGTTTTAGCGTGAAAGCGACAAGCAAACTCACTTTCGATTTATAATATTTTTTAAGATTTTTATATAATTTTATTTTTATTATATTATTATACTAGCTGTTCGTGCCCGGCGTTGCCCGGGTGTAATTCCGACTTTTCCGGTGGATTAACAAAAAACATTTTTCATACAAATACAAATATACGATATAATAGTATTGCAGATACGAATAGAACAAAAAAGTGAGTGATGTACTTAAAATAATCTAAACGTGAATTCATGCAAGCCTAGTACTTTTTGTCAGTTATAAGTATTTGATATCCTATTAGTTAATACTATCGTGAATTCATGCAAGCCTAGTACTTTCTGTTAGGTTACAGCTCGGAAACTGCACAATTTCTTGTGAACAGAATACCGTCAAGCGCTGCACGTAATACCCCGATAAAAAAAAAAATCATAAGTGTTAAATCCATATATCTTTTGATTCTGCAGGTCGATTTTGATGAAATAAAGACGAAATGTTACTCACAATAAAGCTTCTCATTGTTCAGTAATTCAATTTGGAATCCAATGAGTGGCTTTTACGTGATGCGCTCACAAACGAACAAACAAACAGACAAAAATTTCAAAAAATATTTTTTTATTTTCTATTACTTATTTCTCGCGGCTTCCAGTACTTTTTTTGCAAAAATCTTTAATGTACAGACACGGACCGTTTACGATTTTATTATACCGGATGATTTTTTTTACCGTCTCGACAAACATAGGGTGTAGTAGGTGAACGGAGTAGAAGCCAATGGCATAGTCAAATAATTTTTTTTTTTTTTTATACCCTTTAAACAAATTGATTTATCTAAAAATACTACCCATTTGAAGTAAACTTTTAATACAAAAACAATAAAAACAGAAATTATTATTTTTTTTAATAAATCCATGATAAAATATCGAAATTCAAATCATACGCACCCTACTAAATGCACGGAATTTATCAATGAATTAGATACGTTCCTTTGCGGCCGATAGGTACTCGCCGCACTTGCCGTCGGCTTCTTTGATATCACCAGGCGCTTGAGCCGCCGCCGCGCCGCCGCGCCGGAGCTGCTCGCTCGCGCATCCCCCCGCCCGCCCGCGTCCCGAGCTTCAGTCACCTGCGATTAGTCACGGCGGCGTGACGTCGCGCTGTTTGTTTCCACGTATGCATCGTGCACCCGGTCATATTTGTCGTATCTAAACATGTACGAATATTCTAACGTAGAGTATCTTGTTTGGTGAAAACAGCCAGTGCAAGGCGAATGTACGCAGAAGAAGAAAATCTTCAGTCGCTGCGAAGGAACGGTATCCGTTCTCCTCAAATTCCCCCTCGGACCCCGCATGGAGTTTTGTCACTGGGTGCAGAACCGTTCTGTCATTGACACCATGTTGCAAGACGTTCCTGATCCCTATCTGCAAGACATGTACTTCCAGCATGACGGATGTCCAGCTCACTACAAACGATCTGTGCGCGCGTATCTCGATGGTCAATTTGGTGATAAGTGGATAGGTCGCGGTGCACCTGTGAACTGGCGGCCGAGGTCACCAGACCTACATAACACCCCTTGACTTTTATTTGTGGGCCGACCTAAAACGTTTAGTCTGACGTTTAGTGTATACCGAAGAAGCTCAAAGCGTTAGTGATTTAAAACAGCGAATAATTTAAAACGCTCTCAGACCAACAAAAAAGGAAAGACAGATCACGCCGTACGTCAAAAGTGAAGCCACCTGTTTATCTATGTGTGTGTAAAAAGGGTTGTCAGTTGTTAAAGTTTTTCCCTATAACTTGGGGAATAATATTTTGGGTAGGCTAATATTGTACGAGTAAGATATTGTTGAGTATGGTATTGTACCTCAATTGTTAGGAAGAATTCCGAAACAAAAACATTTTTTTTTACATCGGAAAATAAAATAAAAAAACAATTAAGTACAAAGTGCATTTAGGAAATCACCTTTTATGCAAGAATTGCTTGTGTTAGGAGACTCCGCTCTTTCACTTAGAATTATTCATTAATTTTCAATAGAGTGTTAAAAATATATATATATATATATAAATAGGTTAGTAAATTACAGAAAAATCAATCTGTATATAAGTGAATGAGCGTAATACAGCTTCTTCCAATAACCATGCACACAGAAATTAAACTATAAGTTATAAGGTAGTTGAAGCGTAAATCATATCATCGTCGTGGGTATGAGTCTTTAAGTAAATTGTTTTGAAATAAAATAGGTACTTAATTATATTTTTAATCAACTTTATTAAATTCAAAAACACCACGATAACAAAATGACACAATGACTATAGAAAGTACGTAAAAAGCGTCCGCAATTATAAAATAAAAACAATTCAAAAATTAAAATAAGCCATGGCTACTAAGAGATGACCAGTGACAACTGACGGCGCCCGTTCACGAACATGACGCACACCTGTGCTATGCAATTATGTAATACAAAGGAGATTGAGTTTATGCAAAGATGGTCTTACAATCTTCAGCAGCTCCAACAGTATTTTTATCAGCGATGTAATCCTCCAACTTATAATAAATGTCTGCATGCATAGTGTGCGTTTTATACAAGTTTTGAATTTCGTCTCATTCAGTTGAAGTATGTGGGGAGGAATTTTATTGCAACATTTTAAACAGTACCCCATGAAAGATGAGTCTACTTTAGCCAGCCTGAAACCTGATTGAACTAATAGGTCCCTATTTCTAGTACAATAATTATGTCTATCACTTCGTTGACTAAAAAGATGCAATTTTTTTCTTAAAGAAAAAAATATCAAGAAAATGGGAACAAAAAAAAAATTTTTTTTAGTCGTCTGCTCACATGTTTCTATTCTCCGTTTAAAAACCTTGTTGTTGTGTTAATTTTTTGAATTGCTGCCTTTTAGATTTTAGTGTCTGTGAAATTGTTTCTAATTTTGAAATGTGGTGAAAGCGTATTGTTAAATATTTTTCAATGATACATTTAATTAAATGGACCTTATGCTCATAGCCTACAAAATTATGGTCCAGATCCAAGTTTACAAAAATGTTATCCTTCCCTAAAAATGATTCTAAAATTTTTGTTACTATATATTTGTACTGATTTACTTTTATTTTTATTTATTTATCCATTTATTTTTATTTTCAGTATTACTTGGAAATCTAAAATATTAAATGCATAAAAAAACAGACATAATAATTACTCGAAGTAAAAAATATCGAATGGGGAAATTTGAAATCATATTATGGCAACCCTCGCTCTTTAAATGTCACTGTTTTCGTTCGTTCATTCGTTCAGGTTTTTTGTTCCAAATAACCTAAAATTCATAGTTATCTAAATTAAAAAACGATGTTATTTTAAGTACTTACAAGTGAAAAGTGATTCCGTGAGACTTTTTCTGTGATTTAGTATTGTTTTTACACGTCTTCACTACACAGGAAGGCATAAATATATTTGTTTTGGTGATGTTAGCTAGACGACGACTCGTGACGTACTAGGAGCGATGAGCTTGGTTTTAGTGTAGGTGTGTGCGTGAGCCTGTGTGTTTACTTGCAGGAGCTTGGTTTTGTGGCTTCACTCTCGATGTACGGCGTGATCTGTCTTTCCTTTTTTGTTGGTCTGAGAAAACGCTTTTAATGTTTTGAAAAGTGATAGAGACACGCCTCGAAGTTTACCGAACAATATGCAAAGACGTGCTAGTTTATGTTTAGAACGAAACATTTTGAACAATAATTACCTACTGCGATATCGCTAAAAAGGTAGGTACAGACCTAAGTTCATTTTTTGTAAAATGCGCGCAATGCACGTGCGCGTCTGTCGGTCGTGTCGCCCGCGCGCGAGTACCGCTCAGCTGCTCGGCTCTCGTACGTGAACCCCGGTAAGTGAACTCTCAAGCACACATCAAGTTTCTATGTACGTGTGTGTGCGTAGGCGCGCCGACGTTACTTAGCAACGGGTCGACCGAACAACATTCTGTCAATGTTCTCGCTCCCGCATGTATGCACGTCCTTTTCATTTTGAATGAAGTACAGTCGAGTATTCTTGCTTATTCAAGTATTTATTGTTTCGAATTATTTAAAAAAGATTACTTAGATTGTTTTAAAAGTTCGTTCCGAGTCTGTTACTGTTTTCGTTTTATTTGTAAGGATAGGTTTACTTATTATTTTATCTTTTTAATTGGTAAATTGGTGGGGTTTTTATTTGTACTTACGTAAGAATTTGTTGTGTTTTATTATTTTAGGTAGGTTAAGTTTTCTTACTTGTGTTAAGTTATTACCTATTTACTACTTATTCTTTTGGTGTGAGGCTTATTTGGTCAATTGGGTATTTGTATTGTATGTTTGAGAATTTTTGGGTATTGTGTTCATTTTATTTGTAGATCAGGTTTGTCTTAGTTTATTAGTAAGTGGACTATAAATGTTATTGCGTTGATTTTGGAAACGTTTTCAACACGACTGTACCATGCGAGGGGCGGCCGCTTACTAGGTTTCTACGCAAAAGAAATGTGCGTGCGTTTCGCTCGCACACACGTACAACTATCATTCATGCGCCATCGCAGCCTACGCCGTTTACTATCTCCTATTTTGGCTATTCGTGTTTACGCACGGGCCGTAGGATGGATAGTTTTCATGATTTTTGAAGGAAATTCCGAACCTGTACAATCTCAATGGTACTAAGCAAATATTCTCGGGTATGGCTTCTGTCCCACTTACACAACACACCTGATTATGCTCGAGACGGTAAAAAATGTCATCCGGTATGTATAGATAGAAGATAGATTATATTGTTGTTTTCCTTGTATTTTTGCTATGTTAAGATGTTGTAGGTACCTACGTAAAGTTCCTTTATAACTTATTTTATGTTTCTTTTTCACAAATAAACTCTGGGATCACAGACCCACGCGACTAACAGTGTGATTATTTTGGCGCGACTAGCTAAAGGTCAATCGTTGCAAAAAAGTTTGTGCCCGCGAGGTCTATTGTTCGCAGAACTACTAGTTTAGTGTATAAACTAAAAATGCTCTCTGATGGCTGAGGGAGTCGCAAAGTAGGAACTACGTTATCCACCTTTTAAAACCACTTCACATAATAACCATTTTTGTTCCTATCGCTAGAAGTGGAATGATGACAAATATTAATGCTGACTTTATAATGTAAGGATGCTGAATTATACGATGCGTCTTACCACAAGGACAACATCGGCACTATCCCCATCCCAATATTGGGATAGTGCCGATGTTGTCCTTGTGTGCGTACTTAAAGTACGCGGTCTTTAACTTCGCGACCTTACTCGGCTCGCCGTCGGTGACACACGTGAAGCTTGCTCAAAATTGCATTGTCAAATTGGCTCGCGGTTCGCGGCTCGTGGCTCGCGGCTCGCGGCGATGACAGACGAGCGAGTAAGCTCGCCGAGCCATGAGTACCTACGCGGACTTGCTCGCACGTCTATTACCCGTTTTAACCTACTCAAAAAGGAGTAAATGATGAACTGGGGGCCTAAAATGGCCACATTAGCAATTCCTCTAAAAGCAATTCATTTCCTGAATGTCCCGCTGTCATTAGCGATTCCTCAAATTTGCCTAAAAACCAATTCATAACGTGGGGACCATTTTACGAATCTCCATAGATAACTGTCAAACAGGTGAATTATTTCGTAATATGAACCGCACGCATTATTTTCAGTTTGTGACGATGATCTTTACATATAATAAATCTGTAGACGAGGCGTTTCAGTACAATGAAAAAAAAAAAAAAAAAATTGGTAGGTTGTCCAAGAATAACCAACAGATTCCATTTCTACCATTTTTGGAATGTTTGTCTGTTTGTCTGTCTGTCTGTTTGTATGTTCTTTAGTTTGATTGTTCCACTATCACGTAAAAAGTACGAAATCAATATGGTTAACTTTTATACTCAAATATTGTGTGTAACTCGATGTTTCAATTAGTTTTTGTTTCATCGCAATCGCTTCAAAATATCAAAAGATATATGAATTTAAAGTGTTCAAGAAGGAATTTTCATTACGTAATGTACATACACGTAACGACATCTATTGACGCGAAATGATACTTACTTCTTAATTACTAGGTTTGTGAGATCGTGTGTTGTTATATGACCGTCATTTTCTTTGCGCGGAAACTTAACGCGATACATGGTGTATAGAATATAACTCTAAAGTTAGATTAATTAAAATTTTCCAGATGCGTTGTTTATTTATTAGTTTAGTATTAGTGCGATAGGTGGCGCTACCTATCTTTCAAATCTTGATAATCATGAAAGAATAGTGACAAATGTTAATTTCTTAAAAAATATAGGTATTTATTCTTTAATTTTTCACTTTTCTACATAGTTTATTTAGCTTACAGAGTGTTCGAACGTTTTCCCATATATTTTGACAGTATCATTTCGTGCTCGATAGATGGCGTTGTTCGTTTAATGTCATTTTCTGAATCGCGGTGTTAAGAGTCTCCGTCGAAGAGTGACTTTCGCCCAGATATTCCAAATAATTTTTAGTGTAGGTATCTTTGTTTTTGACTTCTTTAGTGTCGAAAATATAATAAATAAATAATAATAAATTGTTGGTTGGGTTGTCATTCGTTGAAAGTATTGATTTAGAGATGGGTTGTAACAGGTGAAACACGATATCACGAATATATCTAAGATCAATACAAAAATCACAGGCTGTGATTTAATAACAGATATTTGGATCTGTTATTTTTTGTCACAGTCACAGTGATCACGTTTATATTATAAACAATACAAATGTGACAAAAGATAACAGATCCAAATATCTGTTATTAAATCACAGCCTGTGATTTTTGATAAATACGTATCTCAATCGAATATCATCTTTATTTTTTTTTATTTAAAGTCGAAAATCGTATCTATCTGTTATAAAATCACAGCCTGTGATTTTTGTACAGACGATAAATACGTATTGACTCAATTGAATATCTTCTTTATTTCTTTTCGTTAAAGTCGAAAATCGTATCCGAAGTTTTAACAGTAACAGTCTTGAGGATCTGTGATTTTAAGTAACAGATATTTTTTATCGTTAGGAGCAATTGCTATCTGCTATTTTATAATATCTGTGATTTCTATCTGTGACGATAAATACGCCTCACTCCTAATTGATCTGATTGGTTTTGATTTGGTATTTTGGTTGGTTTCGTTCATTAGGTTCAAATTAAGAAGTCAAGAAACGAGTCGTTACAGATCGATTCAAACTTAATGGCGGCTCGGAAGTTAGCTTTTAGCTGCGCAGTACCCCACCCCTCACCCCCGCTGTCACATGAAATTGTTACTGCGCAGCGACTCGCCTCATGTTCCGAGCCGCCATTAAATTTGAATCGAACTGTACTATACTTCGTAATTTGTTCGTATGATCCGTGACCGCCGCTCATTCGATTCGATCGTTGTTGGCGTGTGTAAGGCCTCGGCCTCGAATCTTGCGGGCAGCGGGGCGGCGGCGGCGGCGGCGCGGGACCAGGGCGGGCATCAAAGACCCGTTCTCGAAACTAGCGGGCAGATCGCGCGTCACTATAGCCGCGTAGTGTTGTGTTCACGATTTTGTCGTCGAGATATTTGTTTTTATTCGCGAAAGAAATGTCTGAACAATGGCGGAAACATCTTTTTGATTCAAATTTATTCCTAACGCTCAATTTATTGTGGGCAACAACACTGCAATGCAGACGCGCGGGCGGTCACCGCTTGAATGGAGTGCACCGCTCGCTGCCCGCCGCCTCGCCGCTGCCGCGCCGCTGTTTTCGAGAACCGGTCCATTTGATTTTACGCATAAGATCCTGCTGCGCCCGCGCCGCCGCCGCCACCGCCGCCGCCCCGCTGCCCGCAAGATTCGAGGCAGAGTCCTTATGGTTGATTTGATTTGTTCGACTACCGGACAGCAATAAATACACAAATATTGGCACATGTTTCTGGGGAAAGTCAACAATATACATCGATAAATACGGTTCCCGAAGAAGAAGATGCCACACACTATCCAGTAGAGTTCTTAGAATCCCTTAACACACCCGGTCTTTCAGCACACAAAATTTGTTTAAAAGTCGGAGTGCCAATAATTCTTCTCAGAAATTTAAGTCCTCCCAAATTTTGCAACGGCACTCGGCTCATAGTCACCAATCACCAACAAAACGTCATCGAAGCCGAAATCTTAACAGGTTGCGGCGCCGGTGATGTTGTTTTTATTCCAAGAATTCCTCTCATTCCCAATAATTTCCCGTTTAGTTTTAAGCGTGTGCAATTCCCCGTCAGCCTGTGTTACGCCATGACCATAAACAAAGCTCAGGGCCAGACATTATCCGTTGCGGGGGTGGATCTTAGTATTGGTTGCTTTTCCCACGGCCAACTTTATGTAGCTCTTTCGCGTGTGAGCAACCCTAGCAACTTTTTTGTGTACGCTCCAGGTGGTTCCACCGCTAATATTTTATAAAGAGAAGCATTTTCTTAAATAAAAACACAAGTTTTTTGGCAGTTTCTTACTAGGAAAAATCACCAGGCCTGGTCGAAAGATTCCCCCTTTTTAAATGAAGGTACAACTTTTCTAAGCGGCATATTATTGTTTTCCGACATCCATGCGAACGAAGTCGCGGGCACAGCTTGTTCATAATATTTTCCTATTATGATTCTGCCAAAGTGACTGTTTTAAGCCCCCTGTTCTAATAACAATTTCAATACAAAGTTGGTTAGGTTTTTCTCTTTAAACCTTTCGAGTTGTTTATTACAAAAATTGCAAGAAAAACTTGTGTAACTTTTATATAACAAAAGAAAAACAAAAACCGCATTCATCATAGTCGGCTTGTTTACATACATAGATAGAGAAACAATAGAAATCCCACCAAACTTACTTTTCTTAGATTAAATTGCTACGAGAATGACGTATAGGTACGTGTGTGACACGGCGGCACACAAGGAAAAGGACAATTTCCAGCTCGCCGCGACCTAAGGGCTTGAACAAAACTGCGTTGCGACGTCGCATCGCAAAAATCAGCGACGATACCCTAAGATTTTCTTAGGGAAGCTTCTGCGTTGCGAATTCGCATCGCGCCGATTCCCAGTTTTGTGTACAAGCCCTTAACTAGACAAAACTCGTATGCAGACAATGATATTATATTAACAGATATGTTATAAGCGCGCAATCGTGAAGACTCGAAAACATTCCAATTGCAACGTTTTTACTTGTAGTGAAATGTAAAATGAATGAAACCTGGGTATGTGTGCCGCTGCTGCGCGGAACACTTTTTTTAGTTGTTTTGTGAGTGTATAACATATCTGTTAATATAATATCATTGTATGCAGATATTTTACGAGAGACGCGAGAACGTGTTAGTTGCAGTAAAAGGCGCGAACAAAGCGCATTGAGTGCACGTGTTGCGACGGTTTATTGGATTTCCGCAGACGGCGCCACGTCGCCGTCGCTCCTTAGCGCTCCTTGTCGCTACCTCCCGGCTCCAGCTCCGGCTCCCGGCGCCGGGCCTCAGGACCGCCCCCGTGCGGACATGTTCGCGATAATAGCGTTGCATTGCTCCAGATTTTAGCATAAGTACTATGGTTTTGGAACTTAGCGCTTTTTTTTTTGGCTCAAGTGCCATCCTAACTGTACGGTGCGAACTAGTTAAACAGTTTGTTTTATAAACAGATAGCAAACAGGATGATCATTAACCACTAAATTATAAAGCTTGGCTCGGCGGCATTCCTCAGTAAACCGCGTCTGTTCTCCTCCTTTGAGTAAAACATCTATTAGCACGAATATTCGTCGTGACTCGTGTCACACACTCACCGCTAATTTATGCGGCTGATGAGCATGCAACGAGCGACCACGTGCGGCCGCGGACGGACACAGGTGGACGGTGACTCTTTAAAGTCGCGTTCTGCCAGGGTTGCGGGTTAGTCCGAAAGGGATACTGAGACCTTGGCAACAGGCAACTGAAGGAACACGGGTGGGTTTTAGTCAGTAAAAGTCTGAAACGCCCTTCCGCTCCGCCCAGAGCGGGAGAAGTCATTGGATGATGCTCCATCCTCCAATACATCCTCAAAAAAAAAAAGAGGTAGATTAAAAAAGAAGCCGGCGGCTACAAATGCGAGTGCCTCCAAGGACATTTGCCAAATTCTTACTTATCAAATAAATTCTTCACAAATAATTGTAACGCAAACCTAATATTTGGCAAGTGAACGCTTAAACAATAACTTGCTTACCAACTAGTACTTTAACCAATTTTAATGTAGTCAAATATTTCAGTTTTATGCAAAATAAAATAAGGCAAATATTTACCTAGTCAAAGTCAAAGTCAACAATTTATTTGCATATAAATATGGTTACAAAGTTCTAAAAATGAACTACCATTGTTGAATACCATACCATACCATTGTAGAATATCATCGACAGAATAAATGTTTAGATAATTGAAACTTTAATATCTAATAAAAATGCATGAGTGAATTTGTAATTTTATTTTATTATTTTATGCATCAAAACTTTTCTCATTTTACTAGATGTAGTTTAGTGAAACGACATATCCTTCCGACTGTCGAAAAGTTTTTTAAGATATATGTATAACAATTAAAATTCTATTGTGTCTCGTTAATGACAGTTGAACTAATATCATATACTCAATACTCAATACTCAATACATTTATTGCTTCCACATGTGAACTTAGGTGGTAGGTTTTACAAAGATATGACCATTATGGACCCTGTCGGGCACAGCAAAAGTAGGAGAGAGGAGAGGAAGGGGTCTTTTTTATTTTACAACTAACCTATTATTATTCTATTGATTATAATAAAATAATTCTATAAAACTTATAATAAAAATTTTATATCACTGACATTATACAGGGTGTTAGGGTAAACACCGTTATCCTTGCAACCAGTGGTTTGGTTTCATTTATAGAATGTAAAATCAATGGAAAATTACAACTTTTTTTTTCATTTTTTTAAATCTACATTTTACCACAAGAGACGCAAGTTCGTTGTCCTATGCGCTAGGGCAACGAACTTGCGTCTCAACCCGGGCGGGGGGTACGGGATGTGACCTGACCGGCCGCGAGCGCGACCCCTCCCTCATTCAGTCAGCTGTTTCGCTAGAGAGCACGGTGTCGTATAGAAACTTTTTAAAATCTTTTAATGAAAATGACGTTTTTTTTTTTGTTGTGTTCAGTCATTTACTTTTACATTTAAGTCAACTACCCATGGTTTGAATGACAAGACTGTTTACCCTTACAGCCTGTATAATAATATGAGCGTATTGTCATAACACTAAACATTTTTAGTGAGAAGACTTAATAAACAAGAATATTCGACATCTACCGAGATTTCGTGAAATCCCTGGTGTCCTCGTTTCCCTGCGACAGATCCAAGCATCGTCGCGTCAGAAGACGGCTTGATCTACAACTTTTATATTAAACGGCCAATACCTAAATATGTATATATTTTTTTTTTAATTTTTAGACGCTTTGTTTTTGTCGGCGATTGTTAAATTTTTTAAATTAACTTTTATATCCTGCTTTTTAAATTTCATAAGTTACTTTTACACACGCTAAGATAAACACGTGGTTCGCTGAAATCTACGTAGCTGTACCTATATGTTTGCCATAGTGAAGTTAGTTACTAATTTATGCTCATTTCTCTTTCCTACTCCATCATCAGACCCTGATCACCATCTGTAACCTATTTTTTGAGACCTTTCCAATGAGCCCAAACACGACACCTCTGCTGTAAGCTGGTGAGGGAGTTGGGTATCCTGCAAAATATCAGGTGATGCTGCAGCATCAGTTCAAGATTACTATATTCTTCTCATATCATTGAAGTAACAGAATTTTAAATTTCAAATCGATTAGACCTTTAGAAGATGCTCACATCCATTCGTCAACTTGAAAAGAGCTGATAATCTTCAAACGGCTGAACCGAGTTTCTTGAATCATAGCTAAGAACATCAAACAAAACAAAATTGGTTCAGCCGTTTGGCAGCTACGATGGAACAGACAGACACACAGACACACAGATACACAGACACACAGATACACACGTTAAACTTATAACACCCCTCTTTTTCCGTCGGGGGTTAAAAATATACCTACTCGAATCAAAAATAACTATTGACAATGCAGCAATGCGAACTTTTAAGGACAAATAAAACAAATTATTTAAAAAACAAAAAACCCGCCTGTAAACAGGCGGGGAACAAACAAAGGTTACACCATATTTCAGGTTATTGGTTTGTTCTCCGCCTGTAATATCAAAATTCTACAGATTATAATGCTTGTTTTTGTCTTTTAACTTAAGCTATGCGTTTTTACAGACGGGTTTTTAGTTTTTTAAATAATTTGTTTTATTTCAAGCTTTTCAGTTTTATTAATTTATATATTTGAAATTAACTCATTACTAGCTTTTATTTGATACCAATATTGTAATTTATTTTTAAAAAAAAACCTTCCCCTCCCTTTTTTTTCGTTTGCAGTATAAAATAATTATAGCCTATGTATGTATGTATGTCTATGTATAATTAAGACGAACCTAACAACACCTCGTATGTTACAATCCATCAAGCCGGTTAGGTTACAGAGCGTGCCAAAGAAATAGACATACATACATACTTACAAACATACATACATACAAACTCTCGAAAAACATTACCTACCCTCCTTCTGGGGCAGTCGGGTAACAAGTAGGCGTAGCATGAGCACCGTTTTGTCGGTGGAAGAGTAGACAAAAATGACGTTTCCAGTAGACAGTACGACTGAAGCAAAGTAGAAAGAGTCAACTGCACTTTTTACGAAATTCACTCTTTTACATAATTCGACTCAGAATTCTTTGTTTTGTCATAGGATTTATCGGTTGTCAGTATAATTTTGACAGTAAGGATAGAAAACTTTCTTCCGAAATAGTCTACCTACAAAAAGACGTAGACAAAGATCGTTAGAAATGAAAGACAAAATGACAGATTGTAGAAAGATTTCTACGGTGGATGTCAAAAATGAAGAAACGAACTGTCACTTTGTATTGAAGAAGCTATGTCTATTCTTCGGAGAGATAGAAAGTGCCATGCTACGCCTGAAGGATGGCATAAGATTAAATGGCGAGCATGCAAGCAAGCATGTAGCATGCAAGCGAGTATGCAGCAGGCATGGTTTCTGTCACGGCTCCGGCGCTGCGGGGCTCCGGCGGTCCCACGCGAGCTTATCGTCGCAGATGGTTTAAGGCTCGAGCAGACCGGATGCGTATGAGTAGACGTAAGCGTAGACATGCACGTACCACTGAGTTGTAATGTATGGACCTGTATGCGACAGGAGTAGGTATAGGACACACCGCTCGCGTAACGTAGACGTCCGCGTCGTTACGCAAGCGGTGTGTCCTGCACCTCAACTCACGTTAACTAACTCAAATTAAAGTAATAAAAACTAAAACCCAACTACGACTTAAAAGGTATAAACAAGACACCACAGACAAACAAATTAAAAATCTGGAGTCACACGTAATCTGTTCGATTTATGCCCTAACACGTGTAACTCCAGATTTTTTATTTGGCTGTCTGTGGTCTCTTGATAAATGGGTTTTAGTTTTTATTTCTTTAATTTTTTTTAAATTCTTTTGGGTTTAATATATTTTTGAAATGTGCTCATTAAGCCCTTTCATTTGATACCCAACATGGTACGATTAAGCAATTCTTTTTTTTTAAGTTCCTGACTTTATGTCCTCTAGAGGGTTTTTATCGCCATTTTTTTATTTAATGTGACGTCACATAATTTATAACCAGCGGACGATCAAGACGCTTTCAACGATACCTCATTTGTCAAATTGTGATGAGTGGTTTAGAAGATAGGAGGCAACAGATGAACATACATACATATACATACATACCTGTCAAAATCATAACCCTCTTTTTTTCTTCATTACATAAGTAAAACAAAATTTCATTTTTTTTAACATTACGGTTACTGAAGTTCATAGCAAACGTAACAATAATGATTTTTTTAATAGATAATGATTTTTGGACAAACAATTTTAGGAGAAGAAATATTATTCTTATAATTTTGTCATAACAAATCATTTGATTAAATGTTTATTGTCTAAAGATTGTTTGTTGTAATAAATCATTTGATTAAGACAAAATAACATTATCCTTGGTAATATTTTGCCGAGTAAAATGTTGTCCAAATGTGCGTATTAAAATCATTCCAAATATTGCATTGGTATAAAAAAAGGTTGCTAAAATTTGTTTGGATAGTGAAATATTTTGGCAAAACGGCAAGATCCTGCATCGGTGAGTTTAAAGTTTTTCAAAGATTAAAATAATAATAAACAGGAGAAAGAGACGGCGCGGCGGCGACACGACGTATTGTGGTATAAGCTGCGACAGCGGGCGAGCGCGGGGGCGCGGTGCGAGGCGCGGGTCGAGGTCGGCACGGGGGGCGCAAAGAAAACCTACTTCACCTTGTTTTTACGGTCACGAGATTTAATAACGAGGAATTTGCAGAACGAGCGCGTTTGTGGCCCGCTCACAAGCCAAGCTATTTATATCTCTAACACAAAGAGGTAAAGCTCAAAGTGGAATGCCCATGAACCCCAGTATGTAGTAATGAGTACCCTAGGATTCCGAAAAGCGGAGTAGATTGTACAAACACTGGTACAATAGCGCTATCGTCGGCTAATAATTGCACAGCTCACTCACTCTACAATTGGCTAGAAATGGAAGGTAAACTTGCTTTTAATCATAAACTAGATACACAGTTAAATACAATCATACAAATTTAGTAAGTAGGCGGCACCGCGGCCTTTACCTAAAGAGGTAGTTTCAAAGTGCGACTTTCTACTGAAGATCATTGAAAAGCCAAGTTTCATAATATTAGTTGTCAGTGTCAGTAAACAACCTATCAAAGCGCTGTTAGAAATATTAACGTTTTCATGTTTCCCACTTGCCCACTTGCAAGAGACAAGTAAATTGATCCTTCTAAGCACTTTATTCATGCAGGCAACTCATTCAGTGACCCATAGTTAAATATGTATAAGTGATAAGTCGCGACAGTAGTTGTTCGGAAAATTATCTTTATATATATCAGCAATAGAGAAGTGTGTCCGGTAGGACGCGACCGGATGGTGCCGCGCGGCCCCGGACAGAGCCGACCGGACGCTGCACATATTTATTGCACGACGTGTCACAGGCACCGCCGCCTTAAGCTAATTTGAGGCTATGAGATTATAATAATATTCTACTAGCTGCGCCCCGCGGTTTCACCTGCGTAAGTATCGATCCCTTGGGAATATCGGGATAAAAAGTATCCTATGTCCTATTCCAGGTCATGGTCTACTCCTGTGCCATTTCATCCAAATCCATCCAGCCGTTGTAGCGTGAAAGCGTAGCAAACAAACAAACTAGAGTGAACCGATTGCGATGAAACAAAAACTAAATGTTACTCCGAGTTGAGTATAAGTTAACCATCCATGTGGGTTTCGTACATTTTACGATACGTTAACAAATTAACAAATTCACAGACCAAAAGACAAACGGAAAAACACAAACAGAAAAAGTTTAATAATGTTAGAAATGGCATCTGTTGGTTATCCTTTAGCACAGTTACAGTTAAAACCCGTTTTTCGTTAGAACTCGTTTTCCCTAGTTAAAACTAGTTTTTACTAAATGCCTTTGTTAAAACTAGAAATGCGTAGTCAAAACTAGAATTTACCACTGATATATTTGATTTTTAGATAAAACGAGTTGTCACTCCGAGCTTTAGTTAAAACTAGCCTAGAAAAACTAATTTGGGATTGAAAACAAGATATAGTTTTATTTTAAAAATATTAATTAATTAATTAGATCTAGGACACAGAGTCATGTACCTGATATAAATAATAATCTTACACTAAAGGAACATTTTAGGGAACATCGACATAAAGTAGTTGCCAAGGTGCCAATATTAATTTAAAGTAAATAAAATAATCAAACAAGTCAACAGAACCCAATCATAAACATTCCTTAACATGCAATAAAAAATAATCAAAAATCCTTAAAATTAAATAAAATATAAGTTAATACATGACCAATGAGTCCAAACACGATGGTGCTATCTTGTTTGATTGAGGAGTTCCCATGGCCACCTTCCGGCTCCATAATCAGACCCTGAACACGACCTATTGTTAAATCACTTGTTAATACATGACCAATGAGTCCAAACACGATGGTGCTATCTTGTTTGATTGAGGTTTTCCCATGGCGACCTTCCGGCTCCATCAACAGGCCCTGAAAAGCATCTGGTGTCAAAGCACTTGTCAATACGTAACCAACGAGTCCAAGCGCGATGGTGCTATCTTGTTTGATTGAGGTTTTCCCATGGCGACCTTCCGGCTCCATCAACAGGCCCTGAAAAGCATCTGGTGTCAAAGCACTTGTCAATACGTAACCAACGAGTCCAAGCGCGATGGTGCTATCTTGTTTGATTGAGGTTTTCCCATAGCCACCTTCCGGCTTCATCATCAGACCCTGAACACCACCTAGTGTCAAAGCGCTTGTTAATACATGACCAATGAGTCCAAACGCGATGGTGCTGTCTTGTTTGATTGAGGAGTTCCTATGGCCACCTTCCGGCTCCCTTATCAGAACCTGAACACCACTTAGTGTCACAGCACTTGTTAATACATGACCAATGAGTCCAAACACTCACTTTCGGCTCCATCATCAGACCAGCAACATGGTAACATTTTTTCAAAATGTCTCGGTAGTAAATGATAAATGATAAATGATTTTATTTCTGTAAGTAGGTTTGTACAAACACTTTTACACGTCAATTACATTTTTTAAAACTAGATGAGGTCAGCGTTTCCTATCTGACTACTCTGAGAAGAAAGGCCGAAACAAACTCAGAGGTCACAGTCTCTTTTAAAGTCCAGACATAATCTTGGTCAGATTATGTGAAGACCATGTAGATTGGTGTCTGAAATGGTCTTTTGAGGAAAGAACCACACAGATTGAGTGGACCTGCCCAGTCAGTGCACGCATTTGTCAGTAATCGTATAGTTGTATAAGTATGCCAAGTTACAGCACAATCAGATGCCAGGAAGTGCTTGAAAAATAGATGACAATTGGAGTAACTAAGCACATATGGCCACCTTCCGGCTCCATCATCAGACCTTGAACACCACCCAGTGTCAAAGTACTTGTTAATACGTAACCAATGAGTCTAAACACGATGGTGCTATCTTGTTTGATTGAGGAGTTCCTATGCCCAACTTCCGGCTCCATCATCAGACCAGCTCCATAGTATCTTTTTTTCAAAATGTCTCGGTAGTTTTTTAGGTATGCCAAGTTTCAGCTCAATAAGATGCCAGGAAGTGCTTGAAAAATGAATGACAAAAGGAGTAACCGGAAACACATACGAACAGAGCAAGCTAATATAAAGCTTGTAAAAAAAGGATGAGGTTCTTGCATACGCAGCGCATAAATCCTTGGCCTGTTCGTATGGCTGCTTCCTTAGCAACAGTTCTCAACGTACATGCAAAAAAAAATCTTTTCAATTGCCGAATTCTGACCTGAAAAGCACATTTAAATATTTAGCTTTTACTAGCGACATAATTATATGATAAAACAATTAAGCAATACATACCTGCAATATAATTTGTCGAGCATTCCATATTTCGTTCCAATCTTGTGAAAACCGTGATCATCCCTTTGAAGCGACCAATCAGAATATGGTACGATGAACTTTCATTTCGGTCGGGACAGATTTAACTGACTCGCTTCGGAAAATCGCGTTTTGTCTTGTAAGTAGTAGTAAGTTTTAACTGCTATTCAAGTTTGAGCATTAGTTAATTCTAGTTTTAACAAAGGCATTTAGTAAATACTTGTTCTAGGTCTAACTAGGAGTTCTTTCTAGAAACTGGTTTTAACTGTAACATAGAGGTAGATGTTTTTTTCTCATTTTTTTAATTTTTATTCACCTACTAGCTGATGCCCGCGGCTTCGCCCGCGATTATGTTGGTTATTATATACTCAAAGCGATAGTTTATATCTCGAGATATAATATAAACCTATCTCAGAGTGAGAAATCACCTTCACTTTGGAAGCCACTCAAAATATTCAAAGCGCAATATAGCGCTCTGAATATTTCTCTTACGCCCTCGTAGTGAACGTCCTTCAGTCCGTCGGTAACGTCCTTCATATAGATACAGCCCAAACAAACATATTTTAACATTCACCTCAACACTTCATAATATAATTATGAGAAATTTCTTTTAAGATGAATCAATCATAAGCTTCATATCACGTAAGGTTTATTTCATCTCACAAACTTAGCCCTCTGAAGATTGATAAGCTTTACCTTTTCCATATAACTTGAAAAGTGAAGCTGATCAATCTTTGCATATTAAGACTGCCAAGAATGTACTCTCGCGACTTCGTCCGCGTGGAAGTCGTAGGACACAAAAATATACTAAAATAAAAGCCACATTATTATAAATCTTCCCTGTATAGGTACCTCCTACATTTCTAGTTTTGGTCTCAGCAGCCAAAATATTATGTTGGTGCCCGAGCGCATGCGAGGGCACTAAATTAACACGAGTGTGCATTAATTACTCACTTTAGCAAGGTGCGTAATCTACTTTTCTTTCACCTACCAATGTACCTACTGTGATAAAATATACCTACTCAAGTTAATGGAAACAATGTTATCCCGCGACTTCTGCGGCAAAAGATTATTAGCAATTTCATTTGCAGCTGTTTTTATACGTTGTCTATCTGTCTGAGTGAGTGAGTGATTGAGTGAGTAAGTGAATGAGTGAGTGAGTGAGTGATTGAGCGAGTGAGTGATTAAACGAGTGAGTGAGTGAGTGAGTGTGTGAGTGAGTGAGTCAGTCAGTCAGTCAGACGAGGGGCCCGTTTTACCCTTTGGGTATGGAACCCTAAAATCAGTGCATTAATGAAATTTCATACAACTTTTCTGCACTGTTTTGGTTCTAAGCAAAAAATACGTCCTTTGTGATCGGTTTTGTAGTGATTAATGATAACATTACTATGTTGTTGAAAGAAAAGTAATTTGTAATTCACTAATCGTTCGGCACTTGCTTGATATTGGCGCCAATTTTTCGTTACAATACTACGAACACGGTACGTACATACCGGCAGACTTTAATTTTCTCCGTCATCGACTATGGTGACGTGTGCTACTTTGACTTGAATGCAGTTTTGCTGGATAAGCTTGACCGACTACTCAACAACTGTATCCGGTTCATATTCAACCTTAGGAAATATGACCACGTGTCGAGCTATAGGTCTGAGCTCAAATGGATGTCCATTCGCCAAAGAAGTTTGCGTGCTTTGACCACGCTTTACTCCGTTCTCAACTCTCCCACTCCTCCTTCTTATCTTGTTTCTCACTTCCAATATCTGTGTTCTTCACACACTAAGACCCCGCGTTCTTCTAACAATCTTCTCCTACTCTGTCCTTCTCATACTTCTGACTTTGTTCATTCTTCTTTTCATATTCAGTCCATTCTTCTTTGGAATGCGCTTCCTCTTGATATCAGGACGGCCACCAGTCGTTATGCATTTAAGCGGAAATTGCGGAGTTTTTTCTCAAAATAAATAGAGTAGAGTCATGTCATCACCTCTCACCCTTGAATTTGTATGTTTATATATTATAGTATTTATTATAGTAAATATATGTGTAAGTATATGTATCATAAGTTTATATCTTATTTTGTACTGTAAACCTGCTTTATCTATAATGCAAAATGATATATTATTATTATTTATTTTTTTTCTCTTTGTTCCTCTCAATTAGAGCACCTGCCATCTAATCTCTTCACCACCCTTGGTTGACTAGTAGAGAATGCCTCAGGCATTAAGTCCGCCTTTGTACCTTTTTTTAGTGCGAAAATTTTAAATAAATAAATAAATTAAATACCGCCTAAACTTTTCAATTGTATTTTATCCTTAGATAAATTATTTCATGAACTTTTGCCGTAACGAATGATTTTAAATTGAAACTTTGTCTGTCTGTTCAGTGATCGATTCCGTTTTGTTTTTGAAGCTTACATTTTGTTTACACAGAGTGTTGGTCGGGGTGGCGCCGCCGCACTACCCGCACAAATAAAATGAAATTCCACGTGAAAAATTGGAAATTCAATAACTCCCTCGCCGAGGAGCGATTTCCTCGCGACACTCAACTGGAGACTTTAAAAATATGATAGATGATACATTGGCGGGTTTTTTTTTTCGTTCAACTTCAACTCGGCGGCGGTGGCGGCGCGATATTGGGAGCGTTTTGTTCAGCTGATTTATTGGCGTCGTATTATATCCGCTACGGTTCATCGGTACCTCTCATTTTCGGTAAATGATTGCACTTTCATACATTTTTTTTCAACTTCTTTAGGCGCGTTGATCGATTTTTGGTAGGGGACAAACTTATGGATTCCGTCACCGACATGCTCGCGCCGTCACGCTGTATAGGCGGCCTATGCCGCGTTGACGAATGAGCGGTTGGATGCCGTGAGCGTTGACGAATGAGCGGCCTGCACCCCCCTGCTCCCCACGCACATACCTAAGGCGCGGTACAGCGGTCAAATCAAATCGTTTATTGCGGTTTCGGTCAAACTAATGACTATTATAGCATAGCCTCTTGACTGCTCATGCGGGCGACACAGGCTCACGACACATAAATGAAATTGCACTTATACTAGATAGAAATATGAGTGGCCTTTTAAGTTTTGACCAGTTATTGGATCTCTGCACACGCGGTTATTTGATACCTCTTAAAACATTTCTTCATAAATAAAAACAATTATCACGTTCGGTCAAGATCCTTTGTCTCGGCATAAGTCATAAGAAATTGCGCGGCTTTCCTTTCATTCGCCTACATATGATTCGTGACCCCGGCAAATGACCTCTTCGCTACAGTTCTTTAAATACAGGTTGCTCCAGGATGGTAACTTAGAAAATTGTAAATAAATCAATAATTAATAACGTTTAATGAAATTCAAATATATTCATAAAACGAATACGCGAGATCGTATACGTGTGTTAAATTAATTTCGCCATTGTTGTATATATTTGGAATTAACTCATTATTTAGTACTTAGTTTTTATTTGATACCAATATTGTTGTAATTTATTTAAAAAAAAAACCTTCCCCTCCATTTTTTTTGTATTTGCAGATGAAATATATTTAAAAAATATAGCCTATGTCACTTCAACAATTAAGACGAACCTAACGACACTTCGTACGTTAAAATCCATCAAGCCGTTTAGGCTACAGAGCGTGCCAAAGAAATAAACATACATACATACAAACATAGACATACATACAAACATAGACATACATACATACACACATACATACAAACATAGACATACATACAAACATACATACAAACATAGACATACATACAAACATACATACAAACAAACATACATACATACGTACTCTCGAAAAACATTACCCTCCTTCTGCGGCAGTCGGGTAATAATAAACGTTTTAAAAATATATTAAATGTTGCTTATGTCAAGTATCGATTATGTAATGTGTACGATTATATACTTAGAGAAAGTAATGAATATGACACATGTTATTATGGCAACTAATTTTATGGAAAATAAAAGTTATGACTAATAAGTTGAAATGACAAACTTCATTAGTATATAAATGATAATAAACTTTCGGGCTTCTGACTACCCGTAAAGACGGCCAAAGAAATGAAAACCGTCACCAACGGTTTAACCTGCTTTCCGAGATACGAAGGCGTCTATATGTACCAACCTCGGCAAATATATTGATAAGCGTGGCCTATATTCAATCTAGATTCTACTTTTCCTTATATTTGTAAAGGCTTATTTCGCATTAATTTGTTACTTACCCTCGTAAACTTTCTGCGCATCGTTTGTCTTGTGGGATCAACAGACACACAGCTCTTCACAGCTTCAGTCCGGCAACTAAAAAATATTTCTTAAAGTTACGTAATATCGTGCGTAACAAAGTAACCCTGTAATGCTAACGTGCGAAACGAGGGAATAAAGTGAATATAACGCGAGTCACTCGCGGGCGGCGACACCTTGCTTTGTTTATAGCAATGGCACACACGCGGGTTGCGGTCGGGGGGCACGGGCGGGGGCGTAGGGGTGAGCTCGTCAAAAATTTGCGTTGTTATGAAACGTCACACATTTTCCAGCGCGCGGCGGCTTCGTACTGTCGCGGTACAAAGTTTACGAGGTGTACGTACACACGGCTACACATCAAGCTATACATTTCCAGTTTATGCTGATCTCGCATTGTATAGGATTTCCGCACAATGCGAGGTCAGCTTATACTGGAAATTTATAGCTTGATGTGTAGCCGTGTGTACGAGTTAACGCACACATTCGGTAGCTGTTTGGAGCTTTTTGCGCGTATCTATTTAGTTAATCGCATGGGTAGAAGCGATTCATAAAACTCGTTTAGTAAATGCCTACTTTGTATTTCTATTTATGGATTGGCCGGTTGCAGCTCAGTTCCTATTTAGAAATAATGTTGCCAACGCGAGCTCTCTCTCTATACCCAGCCTTCACTAGTGGTCCGCTCTTATCGTCAGTCGTCGTGGACCTCGAAAAACTGAATTCATAAGAAGAAAACACGAAGATTTGTTTCAACCACCAGTGCGATGTATGTGGGATGGTAACGGAATGATGGGACACTTCGTCTCGCTTTACCAATACATATATGTTGCGTGGTGTGTGCGCGCGGTTATTATTTCGAAGTCTGTAGGTATAACACCCGGCGCGTGGCTGTGCACTGGCGTAGCCATGACATAGCTGTGGCGAGCGAGTACAGGTGAAATGGCGGCGTGCCAGCCTGCGGCCGCAGGCAATGATGCAACACGATTCAATCCTCAGCGACTTTCTTGCGGCTATTGATTGCACTATCGGTGCCGCCGCGCCGCACCTAGGATTGCCAACCGTACTCTAAAATAGAGTATTGTACCTACTCTTTTTCTTCTAGGTATACTCTATAATCAATAACAATAATGGAGTACGCTAAAATACTCTTTTTACATAAACTGACTATTTTGGCATAATGTTCACCAAAGCCAGCTATGCCCAGACGTTTCTGAATGTAGCCACAATCATTTAGAACAAACTATAGAAGGAAAACTTAATTTACAGTAAAAACTATTTTACAAAACACTACAAAGTGAAAAATAACTTAAATCTTTGGTTTTGAATTTTCTTTTTTTGCCACCGACTTCCGAAATTAAAGTTATTTTTCACTTTGTAGTGTGTGTTTGGAATTCGGTTGTTTTGTTTTTGTAAAAAAGTTTTTATTTCTCGCTTTTTAGTGGGTCAGTTTGTAATTTATCTAAGTTACAATAGCCTAATGTCAACTGCTCATCACCTATTACTGCTTTTCCCGATGCAGGGACGTTAGTCGTTGAGGAGTTCTCTTGGTACTTCACCATCAGCTCCAGTTCACAATTATATACATTGTGACTTTGTGACGATCATAAATTGATTGGCAACCATATTAAAGTAATCGAATCGCAATTCGTGAAATATTATTATTGAGTAGTTCCAGTGGTCACCTGTGGTCTTCATCATCAGTTCCACTTCACCAAATGGTTCTTTCCGAAAGCAACTGCACAAGTTACTATAAAAAATAGCCAAATCGCTATACGTGAGCCTGTAATATTTGAAGAGTTCCCTCGATTTCTCCAGGATCCCATCATCAGATCCTGAACTGATGACAATAGGACCATCTAGGAAGTATACCCTTTCAAACAAAAAAGAACTATGCAAATCCGTGTATAAATGACGGAGATATGCGCGGCCATACATAAAACAATTATAAACATCCGAATTGATAACCTCCTCCTTTTAGAAAGCGGTTAAAAACTCAACATACACATGGACAGTTTATATTCAGAATTTGTAATTTTAACAGCATTGCTATTCTGTAACCGTCTCACCGTGAAAACTTAGGTGAAGTGAGCGTGGAGTGAAAACATTTTTTTTTAATGCCATGACAAAGTAAAGTAATAAAAAAATATTAGTTTTAAGAAAGCAGATCCATATCCTTGAAAAGAGAACTCATCGATATATGCATCCTGCCCGTCCTAACCCATGGTGCACAAAGTTGGTCACTTACTGAACATCAGAAGTCCAAACTCAAGTTTTGCCAGCGGGCAATGGAGCGCAGCATATTAGGTGTCAAGCGAACAGACCGCGTTAGGAACACCACCCTGCGCTCCATAACTCAAGTAGCGGATGTTGGAGAAAAAACAACCAGGCTGAAGTGGGAGTGGGTCGGCCACGTCGCACGTATGCATCCGGAGAGATGGGCAAAGATCGACACTCACTGAACGCCTGAAGGAGGACATCGCCGTCGAGGTAGACCGCGGCGAAGGTGGCGTGACGATCTAATAATGTTTGCAGGGCCAACATGGCCAGAAATCGCACAAAATAGAGAGCTTTGGAAGGAAAAAGGGGAGGCCTTTGCCCAGCAGCGGGACACACAATAGGCTATTAAAAAAAAAAAAGCAGATCTTAAAGATTCAACATTGTTTCTTAAAGTTACGCTTATCGACCATTCTTCTATACAAACGTAGTATGGTGATTACTCGTATCTTTGACGCTGTACGTTCAAAACTAATAATTATATAAAGGTCATTGGGCACTTTTGACCCGGTGCCTCCAAGTACGCGTCCATTACTGAAATGTGGTTTGTTTTGAAGGTTTAGGGTTAACATTTCACGGAATGTTTTTATTTGAATCCAAATGTATGGGGAAAAAAGTTATGGGCATTTTTGTCCAGGTGCCTCGAAGTACGCGTCCATTACTGAAATGTGGTTTTTTTTTTAAGGTTTAGGGTTAACATTTCACGGAATGTATTTATTTTAATCCAAATGTATGGGGAAAAACGATAAGAGACTTACTGATTTTCAATCACTGCTACTAACTGTGATGCGGTCTCTGGCACTCGTAAGGCGTAATCCACATTGCAGTACAGAGTTTAGAAAGCCCAGTACCTGATTCAATGTGCGTTGACTCGCCAAAGTCGATCAGCACGAGCACCGTTTTGTCGACGGAAGAGTAGACAAAAATGACGTATCATCAGGCCCTGAACACCATTTAGTGTCAAAGCAATACATAACCAATGAGTGCAAACACGATATAGCTATCTTGTTTGATTGAGGTTTTCCCATGGTCACCTTCTGGCTCCAGCATCAGGCCCTGAACACCACCTACTGTCAAAGCACTTGTCAATACATAACCAACGAGTCCAAACACGATGGTGCTATCTTGTTTGATTGAGCAGTTCCCATGGCCACCTTCCAGCTCCATCTTCAGGCCCTGAACACCACCTAGTGTCAAAGCACTTGTTAATACATGACCAATGAGTTCAAACACGATGGTGCTATTTTGTTTGATTGAGGAGTTCCTATGGCCAAATTCCGGCTCCATCATCATACCCCAGCAACATGGTATCATTTTTGATTGAGGAGTTCCTATGGCCAAATTCCGGCTCCATCATCATGCCCCAGCAACATGGTATCATTTTTTCAAAATGTCTCGGTAGTTGTATAAGTATGCCAAGTTACAGCATAATCAAATGCCAGGAAGTGCTTGAAAAATGGATGACACTTGGAGTAACTAGAAACACATATGACCACCTTCCAGCTCCATCATCAGACCTTGAAGACTACCCAGTGTTAAAGCACTTGTTAATACGTAACCAATGAGTCCAAATACGATGGTGCTATCTTGTTTGATTGAGGAGTTCCTATGGCCAACTTCCGGCACCATCATAAGACCAGCTCCATGATATCAATTTTTCAAAATGTCTCGGTAGTTGTATAAGTATGCCAAGTTTCAGCTCAATCGAAAGAAAGAAAGAATAACGTTTATTTGGACACAGTTCGTGAAACACAAAATACAAATAACAAAATAAAAAATGTTTTGACAACAATAGTGTGCTCCTCACGGATCAATCGGATTCCAGGAAGTAGGTACTTGAAAAATGGAGGACAAATTGGAGTAACCGGAAAAACATACGAACAGAGCAAGCTAATATAAAGCTTGTAAAAAATGTTTTACTTCTCATTATCCTACTTAAATCTCTAAAAATAATGTAGGTAGGTAACCATTTTCAGGTTTGTTCGGGGATTAGTTATAAACTAGTATTTTATAAATGAGTGCTTGGAATGACGCGGTAGAAACTGCGGGGAACAAGATAGAAAAGCTTCTAAACATTCTTGTACCTTTTTAGGAAGATCTTTGTGCATTTTTGTACATATTTAGAAGGATACATCCAAAAATCTTATTTTTTATATTAATTCTGTTTTAAAACTGCTTTCCCATACTTTTGAGGAATGCGACTCATCTCATTGGGTAGTATTCATGGTCTTTAACATACTCCGCTTAGTTTCGTTAGTGGTCGCTGGTAGGTCACAGGTCTGAACAAAATGCCCGTTTACCTTTGTCTTGTCATTATCTAGCCCTGTATGGAAGCAGATTTGGAAAAAATAAATTGGTTTGAGGTAATGAGCGTCGAAACTTCCATATTTCAACACAAATTTTAACTCATCTATATCTATTCTATACATATAATAAATCTGTAGACGAGGCGTTTCTGCACAATGAAAAAAAAAAAAAAAAAATGGTTGGTTGTCCAAGAATAACCAACAGATTCCATTTCTACCATTTTTGGAATTTTTGTCTGTTTGTCTGTTTGTCTGTCTGTCTGTTTGTATGTTGTTTTGTTTGATTGTTCCACTATCACGTAAAAAGTACGAAATCAATATGGTTAACTTTTATACTCAAATATTGTGTGTAACTCGATGTTTCAATTAGTTTGTTTCATCGCAATCGCTTCAAAATATCAAAAGATATATGAATTTAAAGTGTTCAAGAAGGAATTTTCATTACGTAATGTACATCCACGTAACGACATCTATTGACGCGAAATGATACTTACTTCTTAATTACTAGGTTTGTGAGATCGTGTGTTGTTATATGACCGTAATTTTCTTTGCGCGGAAACTTAACGCGATACATTGTGTATTTGTGTATAGAATATAACTCTAAAGTTAGATTAATTAAAATTTTCCAGATGCGTTGTTTATTTATTAGTTTAGTATTAGTGCGATAGGTGGCGCTACCTATCTTTCAAATCTTGATAATCATGAAAGAATAGTGACAAATGTTAATTTCTTAAAAAATATAGGTATTTATTCTTTAATTTTTCACTTTTATACATAGTTTATTTAGCTTACAGAGTGTTCGAACGTTTTCCCATATATTTTGACAGTATCATTTCGTGCTCGATAGATGGCGTTGTTCGTTTAATGTCATTTTCTGAATCGCGGTGTTAAGACTCTCCGTCGAAGAATGACTTTCGCCCAGATATTCCAAATCTATGTATCTTTGTTTTTGACTTCTTTAGTGTCGATAATATAATAATATAATAAATAAATAATAAATTGTTGGTTGGGTTGGGTTGTCATTCGTTGAAAGTATTGATCTTAGAGATGGGTTGTAACAGGTGAAACACGATATCTGTGATCACTGTGACTGTGACAAAAAATAACAGATCCAAATATCTGTTATTAAATCACAGCCTGTGATTTTTGATAAATACGTATCTCAATCGAATATCATCTTTATTTCTTTTGATTTAAAGTCGAAAATCGTATCTATCTGTTATAAAATCAAAGCCTGTGATTTTTGTACAGACGATAAATACGTATTGACTCAATTGAATATCTTCTTTATTTCTTTTCGTTCAAGTCGAAAATCGTATCCGAAGTTTTAACAGTAACAGTCTTGAGGATCTGTGATTTTAAGTAACAGATATTTTTTATCGTTAGGAGCAATTGCTATCTGCTATTTTATAATATCTGTGATTTCTATCTGTGATGATAAATACGCCTCACTCCTAATTGATCTGATTGGTTTTGATTTGGTATTTTGGTTGGTTTCGTTCATTAGGTTCAAATTAAGAAGTCAAGAAACGAGTCGTTATAGATCGATTCAAACTTAATGGCGGCTCGGAAGTTAGCTTTTAGCTGCGCAGTACCCCACCCCTCACCCCCGCTGTCACATGAAATTGTTACTGCGCAGCGACTCACCTCATGTTCCGAGCCGCCATTAAGTTTGAATCGAACTGTACTATACTTCGTAATTTTTTCGTATGATTCGTGACCGCCGCTCATTCGATTCGATCGTTGTTGGCGTGTGTAAGGCCTCGGCCTTGAATCTTGCGGGCAGCGGGGCGGATGGCGGCTCGGAAGTTAACTTTTAGCTGCGCAGTACCCCACCCCTCATCCCCGCTGTCACATGAAATTGTTACTGCGCAGCGACTCGCCTCATGTTCCGAGCCGCCATTAAGTTTGAATCGAACTGATACTTCGTAATTTGTTCATATGATTCGTGACCATCGCTCATTCGATTCGATCGTTGTTGGCATGTTTAAATAAATAAATAAATAAATGTGTAAGGCCTCGGCCTCGAATCTTGGGGGCAGCGGGGCGGCGGCGGCGGCGGCGCGGGAGCGGGGCGGGCATCAAAGACCCGTTCTCGAAACTATCTCACGATTTTGTCGTCGAGATATTTGTTTTTATTCGCGAAAGAAATGGCTGAACAATGGCGGCAACATCTTGATTGATTCAAATTTATTCCTAACGCTCAATTTATTGTGGGCAACAACACTGCAATGCAGACGCGCGGGTGGTCACCGCTTGAATGGAGTGCACCGCTCGCTGCCCGCCGCCTCGCCGCTGCCGCGCCGCTGTTTTCGAGAACCGGTCCATTTGATTTTACGCATAAGATCCTGCTGCGCCCGCGCCGCCGCCGCCGCCGCCGCCGCCGCCCCGCTGCCCGCAAGGTTCGAGGCAGAGGCCTTATGGTTGATTCGATTTGTTCGACTATCGGACAGCAATAAATACACAAATATTGGCACATGTTTCTGGGGAAAGTCAACAATATACATCGATAAATACGGTTCCCGAAGAAGAAGATGCCACACACTATCCAGTAGAGTTCTTAGAATCCCTTAACACACCCGGTCTTTCAGCACACAAAATTTGTTTAAAAGTGGAATGCCAATAATTCTTCTCAGAAATTTAAGTCCTCCCAAACTTTGCAACGGCACTCGGCTCATAGTCACCAATCACCAACAAAACGTCATCGAAGCCGAAATCTTAACAGGTTGCGGCGCCGGTGATGTTGTTTTTATTCCAAGAATTCCTCTCATTCCCAATAATTTCCCGTTTAGTTTTAAGCGTGTGCAATTCCCCGTCAGCCTGTGTTACGCCATGACCATTAACAAAGCTCAGGGCCAGACATTATCCGTTGCGGGGGTGGATCTTAGTATTGGTTGCTTTTCCCACGGCCAACTTTATGTAGCTCTTTCGCGTGTGAGCAACCCTAGCAACTTTTTTGTGTACGCTCCAGGTGGTTCCACCGCTAATATTTTATAAAGAGAAGCATTTTCTTAAATAAAAACACAAGTTTTTTGGCAGTTTCTTACTAGGGAAAATCACCAGGCCTGGTCGAAAGATTCCCCCTTTTTAAATGAAGGTACAACTTTTCTAAGCGACATATTATTGTTTTCCGACATCCATGCGAACGAAGTCGCGGGCACAGCTAGTCGTAAATAAATACCATACGAAATAAAAATAGAAACCATAATAATCTATTCAACAGTTCAAATAATTTTATATTGAGTCCAGCAGTTTTTCCATTATATCTATACGCCCAAAGATCTGATCATGAAATTTTACGCGCTCGTTTTCGTTATAAATCATTGTTTATGTCACTAAATACATAAATAAGTATATAAATAAAAACTAGATACTTATATACTAAATATGTAAAACTAAATAAATATATAACTAGGTATACTAAATAGTATGCATAGTAGCCACGCGCACCTAAGAGTTCGAGCCGTCGCCTAGTGCAACCTTAAACTAGATGATGTATCAATAGAAACAAAACTCGACGACAGAAAGTTAAAAATGAGAAAGCAAGTTTATAATACTCTTTGATCGTATGAAATCTGAGACAAAGCCCCGAACAGACACTGTCGACAAACGATCCGCGGAGATATAATATCACTTAACAGGATCAGGTTCCATGACACCCAGACTAAGTACCTACCTAATAGTTATCGTAGCGCGGATTAATGCAACAAAGATCGAGCGATTAAACCAATTAGCGGCAAAGCGGAGCGGGCAAAACCTGCCAAACAAAGTGCTCTGCGGCGAAGAGTTGAATAATTCTTTGGCAGCTCTCCACACCGCGGCCCCGGGTTCGGTACGTGTGCCGGTCACACTGCCGATGATCTGCTGTTGTGAAGGATTGAAGTGCTGTGGGCTCTACCACCAAGATATAGATGTATTGAATACTTAGTGTAATTAAAAAAATGAGAATAGAGCCACTACTCTATTTCTCTTTATAGGTTCACTGCTCTATTTACTTTATTTATTTTGACAGAACATCGTTGGACAGTTGCCTGACCCATAAGCAAACCCCTAAGTCCCTACACAAGAAATACGCGCGACGTTACGGACAAGGCCTCATTAAACCAATTCACTAACACAAAGTGGCTCCGAATGCTCCTGCTCTTTGTGTTGCCGAGTCAGTGAACACCCCCCCTTCCCTGTACTCACTGCCCAGTGGCGTCTCTTGGCCCACCGCGAAATATGACGTCATAAAGTAAGACTGAAATAACTGAAATGGTCCGTACGTAGCGGCTACCGATTAGCGGCAATATCCACTTCAATTGATACGTTTTATTTTAGGAAGCTTCATTACATTCAATGACTATAAAACCTGGTTTAATTCTCTTTGATTACATTAGATGATTAGATTGTCTGGACCATAGATATCGTGGTCTGGACTTTAAAAGATACTGTGACCTCGCAGTCTGTTTCGACCTTTCTTCTCAAAGTAGATGAGGACGGACGGCGCCGGTCGGCGCGCCGACCCCATCTAGTTTTTAAAGTATGATTGACGTGTAAAAGTGTTTGTACAAACCTACTTACAGAAAAAAATCATTTATCATTTACTACGATCATAATGAATATGCACGAATAGACCTCATAAAGTTTAAGCGGTATCGTAAATAAATGTTAGACATCGTAAATATTAATTTTCTTAAACTATCTTTCAAACGGGGTGGAGGGGTTGTTGAAATTTTTAGATGAAAGTACGAAATCCATACGGATGAAGTCGCGGGCAACGTGCTAGTTATCTATAAAAACGGCAAAAAAATCGCGTTTGTTGTATGGGAGCCCCACTTAAATATTTGTTTTATTTTAATTTTATTATTTATTTTTAAAGTGAATATGTAACTAAATATTCTTTAAATAATTCAAGCGTCTACCTGTTGTCGGTTTCAATATCGAGCAAAAACGAGCAAAAAAATCACGTTTGTTGTATGGGAGCCCCCTTAAATATTTATTTTATTCTGGTTAGCTGTGCCCCGCGGTTTCACCCGCGTAGGTCTCGATCCCGTGGGAATATAGGGATAAAACGTATCTTATGTCTTATTCCAGGGCATGGTCTACACGTGTGCCCATCCTCTCCTCTCTAGAGTAGGGAACGTCACGGCGGCGGGCGCGGCGCCGCGCCGGCGTCGAACGGTTCGCGTATTGCATTTTTATACTCGTGATAACTTCGAAATCAAATGTCCGATTCGAATGAATTAAAAAGTATTCTGCTGCTACATATATACCCTTGATGTTAAATCTATTTATTTGAATAAGAATTAATATTATGTTGATAAAACTCCTTTGCAAATAATGCATTAGTTTCGAACAAATTTGATTACCATAAAAAATGATTATAGTGAGTCAATCTTAAAAGATAGACATATGCTGTCGCGGACTTTTTTATGCTCCGCTCCTATTGGGCGTAGCGTGATGTTATATAGCCTATAATCTTTCTCGATAAATGGACTATCTAACACAAAAAGGATTTTTCAATTCCAACCAGTAGTTCCTGAGATTAGCGCGTTCAAACAAACAAACAAAGTCTTCAGCCTTAGCATAATATTAGTAGAAAGAAAGAATGAATAACGTTTATTTGGACACAGTTCATGAAACACAAAATACAAATAACAAAATAAAGAATAAAAAACAATGCTTTTACAACAAGGTTCATTTCAGCATTAATGCCAGACAGATACTGTCTGACGCTAGTTTTCTAATGAAATAAGGACAAGTGACGGGAAGTACATACAGTTTCAACATACCTAAATTACCTAATAAATAATTAGTATAGATAGATATAGAGTTATATTAAAGTAGTATAGAGTTAAGTTAAAGTTAAATAAATAAATAAATACTACAGAACCATAAAAGCCAGAAAAATTATGAGAAAAAATTTAAATTTTTTACTCATAAGTTT
The DNA here is from genome assembly GCA_947363905.1 of Lithophane semibrunnea. NCBI lineage: Eukaryota > Metazoa > Arthropoda > Insecta > Lepidoptera > Noctuidae > Lithophane > Lithophane semibrunnea. The sequence goes on from OX376187.1 coordinate 20,608,652, forward strand.
TCTTATGGCCAGCTAGAAAAATTAATTTTGGTATGTCTGCAGCCAGCCACAGCCATCTATTACAAGGGCAGTATTATCCGCATACTTAAATATCTAACAATTTTCGAGAGGCAGCGTATGCTTATAGGATAACACCCAGACTGGGAGAGCAGGCGTTACTGCGTGTGTGACACAGATCTCAGTGGAGCGTAACCGCCGCCCGACGCCGCCATTTGAATTCAGCCTCGTAATGAAGTGGATCTACGCGTTTATTCAGGGTTAAGCGGCGGCGGGGCGTGCTCTTGAAACGAAGCGCAGTCAGCCGGCTATAATGAACACAGCGAACTGCAAATGTGTCACTCTAACCTCGCCCCTTCCCAGGGGCCTCCTGCCCCCCCCCCCCCCCCACTTGCCTGCATAATGTATAACTCTCCTGAATTAAACCGTCGGATACGAGACCACCTGATACATAACATCATATGCATGAAACTGCAGCACATTAGATGCATATCTATTTAAAACAAAACAAAAACGGAAGCCGATATCCAATGCGACGCGTGACTTTTGACTCCACAGCGGAATCGCAAAACACGATAAATAAATCTAAAATATTTTGTATCTCGAGACGAATATCAAATCCAATCACTTCGGAGAGCACAGAGCATGTTTAGCGCGAGTGCGCGACACTGAGGCGGCTGGGAGTACGCGACGTACACACGGCACCTAGCGAGCGACACTGTTGTGGAGAGGCGGCTAGGAGTACGCGACGTACACACGGCACCTAACGAGCGAGCTACGATAAAACACTCACACATTTACTTAACGATTGATATTCGGAGCACAGAGCACGTTAAAGAACATCAACCCTGAAGGAGATACCTACATATTTGTGTGACGTTGGCGATACATTGGCCATTGAACGGATTGTCTTATAAATTATAATAATAGAGAGTTAGAGACGTAGATACTGTTGTATGAGACTGCTGTGTCACACGCCATGATATAAGTTTGCAAACCACAGCGATGAAAAATAATAAAAGTAATAAAAGTAAAAAATATAAGCGGAAATTGCGGAGTTTTTTCTCAAAATAAACAGAGTAGAGTCATGTCATCACCTCTCACCCTTGAATTTGTATGTTTTATATATATATATAGTCTTTATTATAGTAAATATGTATGTAAGTATATGTATCATAAGTTTATAGCTTATTTATGTACTGTAAACCTGCTTTATCTATAATGCAATACGATATATTATTATTATTTTTTTTCCTCTTTTTCCTCTCAATTAGAGCACCTGCCATCTAATCTCTTCACCACCCTTGGTTGACTGGTAGAGAATACCTCAGGCATTAAGTCCGCCTTTGTACCTTTTTTAGTGCGAAAAGTTTAAATAAAATAAAATAAATAAAAACTAAAACCCAACAACGTCAAAAAGTGCTTGAAAAATTGTGGTGCTTTTATGTGTATTATTATTGTGCGAGATCACCAAATAGACAGCAGCATGTTAAACTTTTTACAAAAAAAAACAACCGACTTCCAAAAAAATCACACAAAAAAAGTGAAAAACTTTTTATTTTTCACTTTTTAGTTGTGGTACCTACCCCACACAAATTCGAATACCACTACCTGCTATGTAAATAACAGTGACGGAGAAAAATAATAATATCGTCTACTTAGACTAAGTCGGAAAAATACGTACCTAATATTCAAGATAACTCAAAAACTACGCAACCAGTGACAGGGACCCCTCGGGAGTATAGCCTTTCGAACTAAAAAAGAGTTTTTTTAATCGGTTCAAAGGAGGATGCTACAAAAACACCCAGAGTCGATTAAAATAATTCATGCACGGCGAGGTAGGGCAAACATAGTATGCCACATATATGCTATTTGTTTTCGCTGAAATTATGCCCAAGAGATAGATCTCGGGGTTCTAGAATCACATTCACGGAATTCGGAATTTTTCAACGTACAGTCACGGACTTTAATTGATGAGCCACCTTCAAACTTTTCAATTTTGCAGTTTCATACATTCACGAGATTACACGATTAAACACGAACTCAAATCGCAAGCTCGTAAACAAGATGACAAATAAATTACTTTTAATCGGAAATATCCATAGAGGTTGACTAATAAGTTCTCAATGATAAAAATAAATATTAGGTCTTTACCTATGAAATTGCCGTTTTGTATGAAAAAATTTAAACGAATTTTTTTCATGTATTTTTTATTTGTATTAATCGAACTAATCACCCATGCAATCAATGCATCTTTGCCAACGCAGTGGCAGTTTATTGATGCCCTTCTTAAAGAAATCAGCTGGACGGGAGGCAACAAATTCTTCAAAGGCATTTTGTACTGCCTCTCGGGTATTGAATTTTTTTCCCGCCAAGAAGTTATCCAAATTCTGGACAAAGTAGCAGTCTGTAGGCGCAAGGTCTGGTGAGTAGGGCGGATGACGGAGAGCTTCCAACTGCTCACCCCGTTTGGTAAGAAGCTGTGATGAATCACACCGGCGCTAGACCACCAAACAGTGACCATCACTTTTCTAGGGGTAAGTTTTCGTTTAGAGCATTGTTTAGGTACTAAACCAGGATCCAACCAACTTGCTGAGCGCTTGCGGCTATCAAACAGAATCCATTTTCATCGCAGGTAACAATGCAGTTCAAAATTCCTTCATTTGTGTGTCTGTTGAGCAGTGCAAGATACGCCTCGACGCGTACTTCGCGCTAGCGAATATTGAGTTCGTGGGGCACCCATTTGTCAAGCTTTTTTACCTTGCCAATTTGACGCAAATGGACCAATATTGTTTTGACGCTAACGTCGAAAGCTGCTGCTAATTCAGCCGTAGATTGTGTATCATCAGCTTCCACAATCGCCTTTAATTCGTCATTGTCGACCAAAGTCTTCGGACGACCGCGAGGTTCATTTTTCAGGTCGAAATTTCCAGAACGGAAGCGAGCAAACCAATAACAGGTGGTGCGTTGGTTTGTAGTGTTAGCTCCGTAAACGTCGTTGATGTTGCGTGCCGCTTGTGCCGCGTTGCTGCCACGACGGTACTCATATTCCATAATTACTCGAATTTTTAACGTATCCATGATGACGAAAAAGATTGAAATGCGATGAAAATGTATCACTAATCATTAAACAAATGACTTCTTTTGAAAAAAGAATTCCATGTTTTTAAAATAAAATTAATTTGAAATTAGAATTCTTAGCCAAACAAACATTATTTTGATTTGAAATGGCCAGTACTGCAGAACGGCAATTTCATAGGTAAAGACCTATTACAATGTTGCTTTAAGTTTATCCAATCTATTTGATACCGACCTCCTTTGAATCATAGCTCATTAACTTGTTAATTATGAAAACATAACTGAAGACAGTGACAGTTGAAATATCAAGATGACAAATAAATTACTTTTAATCGGAAATAGTCTTATCCATAGAGGTTGAATAATAAGTTCTTAATGATAAAAATAAATACAATGTTGCATTAAGTTTATCCAATCTATTTGATACTGACCTCCTTTGAATCATAGCTCATTAACTCAATAATTCTGAAAACTTAACTGAAGACAGTGACAGTTGAAATATCGATGTCAGAGAATTTCTCCGTACGCTAACGTTACTATGCAGCAGTAACCTAGCAACAATTGTTTATCGTTGCTAGGTTACTGTTGCTAGACCTGCAATTGGTTGACTTTGAGTAGTCACTGCTGTCAAGTAGTAGTTCTGCTCTCAGGTTACACTTAGAAGTTGATGAATTAGGTACCTAATTCATCAACTTCTAAGTGTCGTATCGTAATGAAACTTTGCATTTATAATGTAGTTTGGATAACAATACTATAATTTGGAATCTTGGCTGATCTGATGATAGAGCCAGGAGCTGGATAGTACACCTCTTCAGTGCCTATTAGTAAACCCTTCTAGTTTGGGCTCATATGATTCGTTTTGATGAGTCCAATATATTGCACTTGGTGTCGAGGGTCTGATGATGGTGTCAGGAGGTGGATAGTGGAATGTTTAATAATAATATAATAATTAAAGAAAGTCGAGAAAATCCATTGTCAATACATAATGCTATCTACGTGCCAAAAACCGGTCTAAAATTACACAGTGTCGATTATCACTTATTTGAAGTCCGAACCGAGCAGAAGGAAAGCTTCCTAAAGCTACGGTTTCCTAGAAAAGTGGTGACCGTACTTGTCAAAAAATCAAGTAATAAAAACTAAAACCCAACTACGACTTAAAAGGTATAAACAAGACACCACAGACAGACAAATTAAAAATCCGGAGTCACACGTGTTAGGGCATATATCGAACAGATTACGTGTGACTCCGGATTTTTAATTTGTCTGTCTGTGGTGTCTTGTTTATACCTTTTAAGTCGTAGTTGGGTTTTAGTTTTTATTACTTGATTTTTTTTTTAAATTCTTTTGGGGTTATAATATATACAGTATGTAACAAAAACCCTGTCGGATCCTTAAGGGTATTATTTGGTATAGTATTGTGTGCCCATATACGTAACCATTTCATGGTTTTGAGATTATTATTTTTCCCCAATGAAAATAATTAATTTAAAAAAATAAAAATAAACTTATCAAAGGCAACACTTATCCTCGATAAAGTTCATGTGTGTGTGTATTTGTTTTCATGTGTTCATGTTCTACAATTTGAAGCCGCCCGAGCGGGACGGTTTTTATGATTCTTTGACATGAGCCGCCCGCCTGCATTGTCGCTTGCCGCCAAACAAACTTATAGCTAAATAAACCTACGTTATGCCTACGCGTTGTTATCAGCTGATTTGAGCTGATATCGTTTAGGCATAGTGAACTTGACTTCAATTTCTGTTCATCAAGAAACAATTAATTGAAATAAATGTAGCCCAGAAAAGGGCTTTTTAAAAATGTGCTTTTGGCACAGAAATGAAAACAGACACAAGTGAGCTAAGAAAAAGGTACTTACCGAATTTTGGTATTAGTTTATTAAAACAGTAACTTGTTGTTGTTGGATACCTCGGCGATCATGCTCCACATGTCTACCTCCAACACTGATACACATTCGACACCTTTTTATTAAATTGTCACGTACTCTTTGCAGCGCACTTGTGTCTGATTTAATTAAATTGAAAGCTGCTACAATCCGAGCTCTTACTTCGATTTCCGAATCACACTCTTTTTTAAAAACCATTTGTTTGACATGACCCCATAAATAGAAGTCCATAGGCGTAAGATCGGGAGACCGTGCTGGCCACGAAACTGGTCCCCCCCGGCCAATCCATTGCCTCGGGAACTGAGCATCTAAATACTCGCGCACCGCACGCGAGAAATGTGGAGGCGCGCCGTCATGTTGAAACCACATTGAGCGATGGAAATTGAGGTCTATTAAAGGATCCAACTCTTCACTCAGCTCTTCACTCAAGAAAGACAGGTAGTTTGAACCATTCATTGTGGGCCTCAAAAAGTATGGACCAATAATCTGGTCTCCGAGGATACCAGCCCACACGTTAACACGCCAACGATGTTGGAAATTACTCGGTTTCATAGCTAGCGGGTTTTCGAGCGCCCACACGTGTTCGTTGTGGCAGTTGAATACACCTGTTCTTACAAACGAGCATTCATCGGAGAAAAGCACGCGATTCAAGAAACCTTCATGTTCTTCGACTTTTCTTAAGATCCAATTACAAAATTCCATTCTTGGTTCGTAATCAGTGGGAAGAAGGGATTGAACCCGCCGGTAGTGATAAGGGTGCTGACCATCTCCCTTCAGCACTCTCCAAACCAGCATGTGATTAGTGTCTAGTTGTCGAGCAACAGAGCGTGTGCTTTGCGTGGCGTCCGCCGCAAACATATCCAAAACTTGTTCCTCGATATCCAGGTTGCGCTCTCGTGGTCTTCCAGCATCAGCGCGCTGTGTCTCGTGGCCATGAGCACTGCCTGTGGTGAACACACGGTTATGTAGACGTTGGAACGCACGCTCCGACGGTACTGGCACTGTTGGCACACCTGGCCTGTGAAAACGCACCTCATAATCTCTACGCGCAGCTGCATAATTACAATCGGCCTTGCCTAAGCACATTAACATATTAAAATATTCCCGATTGGAATATGACATTACGGAAGTCCGATCGAAAGGAATCTTCACGAAAGACTGACTAGCAACAAGCGTACAGACACGCGCCGCATCGCACGGTAGGCAACCAGTCGGCTACATCAGACAAGTCGGCGACTCGCTAGAGAGCACCGACAGCGCGCCCAGTGTAGGGCGGTATCCTTTGAAATAAAAATAGGTAAAATAAAAAGATTTCCCCGGTGAGTGGAATGTTGTCAATTTATGAAAATGTGCCGTATTTAGTGTGAATGTCGCATGGTTTATAAAAATAAAATAATCATTATCTTTTGATTTTTATGAGTTACATTTTTAAATATATTTTTTATAGTACGTATGTTAACCCAGGAATACGCCTTTAATGGATCGGACAGGGTTTTTGTTACATACTGTATATTTTTGAAATGTGCTCATTAAGCCCTTTCATTTGAGACCCAACATGGTAAGATTAAACCTTTTTTTTTTTAAGTTATTCACTTTATGTCGTCTAGAGGGCCATTTTTAATTTAATGTGACTTCAAATATCCTATAACCAGCGGACAATCACGACGCTTCTAACGATACCTCATTTGTCAAATTGTGATAAGTGGTTTGGAAGATAGGAGGGAACAGATGAACATACCTCCATACATACATACATACATACCGGTCAAAATCATAACCCTCCTTTTTTCTTCGCCGTAGTCGGGTAATAAAAATGATGACATCGGCAAAGATTTAAATCGTTAAGATTTGCCCTACCGCGTCAAAAGATAGTCGCGCTCAGACCAAATAAAACACTAAGACAGAGCGCTGTCAACAATGACGTGAGGCCGGTTTCGTAAACATTTAGTGAGGTGTAGTTTGATTGTAAATATGTGCGTGCCAGCGTGTATGCATAGAGTGGAGGTGTAGTTTTGGCATGCTTCATTGTATTGTTCGCAGCGCTCTGTCTTGGTTTTCTATTTAGTCTGAGTAGTCGCGTTCCTGTTTCGTGTTTGCACCTCTGACACACAATGGCGCAGTGACTACACGTGTTTGTCATGGAAACGCTATTTAATAAGTGTGAGCTCACTTCTCAATATAGACACTTTTTCTTGTGACTGAGTACGGTGAGGGCAAATCTAACGATTTAAATTTTTGGGGGGCGGGGTTTGCTTTACGTTGTCAACAACGCTCTAACTTACTTTTACTAGCAGCCGCTATAGAGTTTTACGATCCAACTCCTGGCTCCATCATAGACCTTCGACACCACGTGCAATCTATTGGACTCATTAAAACGAATCATATGAGCCCAAACTCGAGGGGTTTACTAGTAGCCACTGAAGCGTTCTACCATCCACCTCCTGGCTCCATCATCAGACCCTCAACAATAAGTGCAATCTATTGGACTTATTAAAACGAATCATATGAGCCCAAACTCGAGGGGTTTACTAGTAGCCACTGAAGAGTTCCACTATCCACCTCTCGGCTCCATCACCAGCCCCTTGTTACACGCCCAATCAATTGGACTCATTAAAACGAATCATATGAGTCTTGGACTCATATGATTAGTCTCTTTGGTACTTTGGCACCCATTTTCATAGATGAATAGATGTCAATTCTTTTAGTGGTGAAGCCGACAATCCTACATTTATTTCTTTTGTACAGAACTCATCCTCTTTTTGTATGTTTTCGAAGGGGATTGTTCGCGTTTGGCGCAGGAAAGGTTTTCATAACACATGCCATTTGTCGTTACACAATACAGTGCAAAATTCATTATACGAATATTATTTTTTACTTGGGTATCACTTTGCACGATCCTCCAGCCAGTTAGTTATAGCATTAAAGGAGAAGGGAAGTACTCCATAGTTTCCTGGGCCCAGGTGTTAACTCAATCAAACTAGCCTTATTTGTAAGAGGATATAATAACAAGGCCTGACTGAAAATTTGGAGAAATTTGGCTATCCAGGGAATCAAGTTATAAGAAATATAGTAAAAGTGAGGTTATACATTATAACATTGTAGTATTTTATGTTATTTGCGAAATATTTTTAAATGGCTTCGGTTGTGTAATGGTTTTATGCATGGAGTGTAAGAAGAGAGCCTCCATGCGCGACGTGTCGAAGATCTGACAAGTTTGGCACGCCCTGGACAGTCGCTACAGTCGAAGACAAGTCTTACTTAGAAGCAGTAGGTTACTTAACTTTTAAATAAGGGAGAAGAGGAAGTAAAATAAAACACCAATATATTTATAAAATATTTATTATTCATCTTCAATAATTAGACGACCGCAGCAGAAACAAACAATGGTGTGGCCAACTTGGGTTGGTGCTTCAATCGGACGCCTCCCAAGAATCACATCTTGAGTCAAGTTCTAACATGCTTGGCATATAATATAGTTCTCGCTGGTTACCTGAAATATGTTAACTATTTAAATCATGTTCAACCATAAAGAAGCTGCATTACATGTACCTAATCCTAATGCATGTCCAACCAAATCACTACGTCCCGGCCGAGACAATGAAATGGTCCCAATACCTCAAAGCACTAAAGCCTGGGACCGCATCGGTCCCATCGGGATTTGACGATTACCTACACGTTTTTTATGAGCGAAACGGTCAAAAGGCACATTCCTTAGATTCGTATGGCTAATTAATCAACTACTTACTTAGTTATTAAGTAAGTATTGTTTTAAAATATGCTATACAACAAAAAAACAGCCGACAGACATGACACCGGAGACTGTAAACAGTAGGTATATACGTCTGGTTTTGTTCGCTTGATAGACTAACAACTCGATTTTAATACGTACTTAGGTACTTACAGGCTGAGATGCACGCCACTGACGAATAACTGATAAAATCGCCTCATCGTCCAAGACTCTTCTGCCAATAGAGTTACTGCGACCAGTCGCAATAGTACAATTCACACAGCGGTCCATGTCGTCAATATCCGATCGATAGGAGTAATCAGTTGTCCAAAATAGAGAGCCAGGTAATTCAAAGTAGCAAGATTCGTCGAATAGTCCTTTAGCAAAGCAAAGCCGAGGTCATCGGGTTATACAATAAAACATGGAAAATACGTGAGCACTCAGAACGAAAGAAAACGGACGAGTACCATAGTTTTTTTTCTGCCTGTCATCTGTCACTCAGTGACCAGTGTTGCCAATTGATGAAAAATTAAAAGAATTCGGTTCGCTAGGAATCGATTCCAGGAAACGATCGGTAAGCACTTGCCACTCGATTTTCATACATATTCTGACAGTTTAATAATTTATTCATTATCGATTACTAAGAATTCAGCCATGTATTAAATCGATTATTTAGTTTCATAACTTAATTTAACTTTTCTCGCTTCCTAGATAGAAACATGGTACCGTATTTTGTGATTTCCTTTAGAAAAATATAACGGATTTTTTAATATACATTTCAACTAGTTAGGCCAGGATTTCCCATCTCCTTTATTACTTGGTAACACAGTTTTCCACAAAAACTTCATGAGGTACAAATTGTACAAGGTCCTAAATAAAATTTGGTAACATTTAAATTTGAACTTTTTCACGTCAACATTGAGTTTCTAGTTCCAAAACACGAACATGATCTATAGTTCTGAATTCAAGCTTAGCGTATCGTATAAGCAAAATAAACTACGTATAATATGTAATAAGATTGAAATTCGAATTTTATAAACGCCGGGCGAAAAGTTTCTGCTGGCGGGAAGGCATTGTGTTTTGTTTTCGTCGTGTTTAATGAGAGGGGTAGGTAAGGGTTGCGCGGGTGAAATATGATTTTTTTGCTGTCATTACACGCCCCCTTAAAAATAAACTATAATTATAACTGACGAATAAGGGTTGTTTCTTCTTTCTATTTACGAGTTGGAACAGTCATCTGTAAGGTGCGACGTGTAGCGCTCTGAGTCGCTTTCAATGTCACGTTGCTAATGGCTTTATTTTACGTAACTATTGCTCAAAAATATTAATTAATCTAACAAAATTAAGTTGTTTTTTAATATTTTTCGCTCAGAACCATCCTAAAATGCAAAATTCATAAGGTATATTTCTTACTGTCAACTAGCCTAATTACGAGCGATCCAATTGAAAAGTAAATTTTAGAGGTTAGTTTTATTTCTGGGGCTTGTGGCTAAGTAATCACTAATCAGAGATAAATCCATCGGGTTGCTCCGGAGATGGTTGACCATCTTTACATAGGTACCAAGACCCGTCCGTGACTCGGCTAGACAGATAAAAGGCTAGACAGATCATGAGTTTTATTTACATTAAACTTTTCCAGCTAAACTAAATAATATGTTACACTAGCGAGGCGCTCCTGGTTCGCACGGTTTTTACGACTTGACAAAACATCCAGATTTCTTAGTTATATGTAACTTTAATATCAACTTATGATACACATAGACCCTCCGGAATACATGCTCTAAGCGATAGTGAAAACCTCATCAAAATCTGTTGCGTGGTTAAGAAGAACAACGTGGACATACAGACAAACACGAAAAGCGACTTTGACCTATATTAAGTATGTACCTATACAAAACCGCGTCCTATACAAAACTGTCGTCGTCTGTACGATATAAAAACCGCGTCCTCTTACCAGCCATTCTGTACCGTGCCCGCTGTAGCGTGTCGTGCTCGCTTGTTCCAGTGCCGTCGGCGCGCATCCTGGGCGGGCCCGACCTGCACGTGGACATGGGCTCCACCATCAACCTCACGTGCCTCATCCAGTTCTCGCCGGAGCCGCCCGCCTACATATTCTGGTACCACGAGGACGAGGTGAGCGGACGCAAAGTAATTATACACATGGATTTTTTGTAGTAAGTATGAATGCTAGAATAGTTACACTGTCGGGGTCGGGAACTGCGATAATACTAAGTGGTCCCAGTTACTGAGGCAACTAAAGTGTGGCAGATGCATCGATGGGATACTATGGTGATGACTGAATAACTTACTACGGGACCAACTTTAAGATCGCGAAAAAAATCTGTTGTCCCATACAGTTTAGAACAGTAGGTACTAGGTATTCAACTTTAGTAGGTATGGAACGGCTGATTTTTTGTCGTGATTTCTAAATTTATCCCATAGTAAAATTTATTCAGTTCGATGGTCTAACTAAAGCACCTCTTTGTAAAGTTAATGTTTTAACACCTTATATTTTCAACTAGCGGTAGAGATAAACTGAAGTCAAGTACAACTGCAGGTGCTTTTGTGGAAGTCGCCTCATATACATAGACAAACTAGACCTATCCGAGATCTATCGAAATAACTCAAGTTTCCAGGAACACTACGTAGCTAGGTACAAGAGTTCGTAGCGCTCTGCTACGCGCCGTAGCCGCGTAGCACACTAGTTTGTGTAACATTTACAGGTTGCAGCAAATCTTGAATATCCTAACGTCGATGCGTTATGTCTTTATTTAGATACCTTTACTTTAGATATCGAAATGAAATGAAATTATTCGATATAATACCAAGAAATTGCTGAATATTTTAAATCATAGAAGTGACGAGGTTCTCTATTAGTGAGAAAAAAACGCCAATTTCATAGGTGGGGACCCAATATTTCACCCGTGAGACTCCAGACGTCCGAGCGCGCGGGCGTGCCATTTTTTTTTTGTTGGTGGGAAATCATCCAATGACTGCTCCCGCTCCGGGCGGAGCGGAAGGGCGTGTCAGACTTTTACTGACTAAAACCCACCCGTGTTCCTGTTGCCAAGGTCCCGGTATGCCTTTCGGACTTTCCCGCAGCGCGGACGTGCCCTAAGGACACATTCCCAAGCAGCTACATGTACACATTCCCTAATACGTTCAAATCAACACATCGTCGCTTGAAACATGAATCTGAACACATTTAATCGCATTATCGGTTGGAAGTAATGCTGACATGCGGCGCTGTGCGTTCCCGTACGACTCGCGCGGTCCCACGTACCGACACACACACACACTTGTTATTAACGCTCTGCCCCCGATAGAAAAAAAGATGCATCTAACAGTTTTTCCAGATTTGAGTTATATACATTGCCGGAATCAGAAAAAAAGGCGCATCTGCCTGTAATTTTAATATTTTTCTAACTCCCTCCAGTGCGGTTTTAGCACAACAAAATAGGGCGCTTCTGTTCATTTTTTTACACCCGATTGAAGATGAAGAGACGAATTTATTTGAAACTAGTCGTATTTATGTAGAACTTAATTAAAAAGTCGCATTTATGTAGATAATAGTGCTGATTCTGTTGTACACCGAACTAAACTATCACTAAAATTCCTTACTTTTGGCTATGAGAATCTTATCGCTATTCTGACAAAAAAATCTCTAAATTTAAAAATTATTTTGACACAACTAAAATCGAATTTGACAATCGCGCCTCCACTTGGTACTTGTTTTCCCTACCCCGTGATTTTTTATGGAATTTCTCACATTTTGTATGGAAAAAATGCAAAAAAAAAATACCAACATGTTGAACATCATTTACGGGTTTCCTCAAGGGGGTCAAAAATTTCACTATTTTTGCGATAGGACACACCATTTTCGAGATATAAGCAAAAGAACATAAAAAAAATACAGTACAGTTTTGCAACCGAAGTCGAGGTGTTGGTTTGAATTGACTGACTATTGAACTGACTATTTTTAATCACGATTCAAAATGTGTGGAATAAAATTAGATGTCATGAACTAAAATTCAAACCAACACCTCGAATTCAGTTGCAAAACGGTACTGTATCTTGAAAATGGTGTGTCCTATCGCAAAAATAATGAAAATTTTACTCAACATGTTGGTATTTTTTTTTTTTTTGTTTTCTTCCAAAAGGTGAAAAATTCCATATAAAAATACGTCGAGACAGCCACATTGCGCGCCTCTCCGGCTCAAAAAGAATCACGTGGTAGGCAAACAAGTAGGTACCAAGTGGAGTCGCGATTGTCAAATTCGATTTTAGTTGTGTCAAAATAATTTTTAAATTTAGAGATTTTTTTTGGCAGAATAGCTTTGATTCTCATTGTAAAAAGTAAGGAATTTTAATGATAGTTTAGTTAATTTAGTTCGGTGTACAAAAGAATCGGCACCATAGTCTATTACAGAATAAGTTTGGTCGTTTGACAGGACTAAACTAAATTTTAGTGATTTTTAGTTTAGAGAATTTTGTGACAAGACAATCGGCACCAATGTCCTTATAATTTATGGTTTTTTTTTTTTGTTCAGTAATATAAAAAGCGCATATTTGTCCCTAATTCTAAGAGGAAGTTAATAAGACGCAAATAAGCATTTGCGAGACCACATTTGACCACATCTAATTCTTAAGAAAAAAGGCGGAAATACCCATATGCGTCCATTTCTGTTAAAATCATATACTAGATAGATAACGCAATAATAATTTATTTATAATTACCAATGATAATAATATATGTATAATTTAAATAAATAGTAATGTCCAATATATGAGTGGTAAAAATTATATGTACACAATTAGTTATCAGCCTACCTACCTACACAAAACGAAAGAGTAGATTAATATTAAAATTGTTAACAAATATCTATAATAGCCCTCCTCCTAATTTTTATGCTGTTATGCCCGACAGGGCCCACAATGCTCCAAAACGATGTATGTCTTTATGTACCTACCACCTAAGTTCACATTGTGGAATGCAATAAACGTATTGAGTATTGAGTATTGAGATCATATAAATTATGAGTTCATATAATTTGGACTGTACTTATAGTCAATTTTATTTTAATATTGATTTTAATTTAATTTATTGATGACTCATTACAATGTTTTCTATATGAGTTGTATTGCAATATGTGGTTAGCTAGCGACCTCGACAATGGATAATTACTATTTTTGCCTGAGCAACCGGCAGCAGGTTCGTCATGCTCCCTTAGATGTCACTGCTTGCGGTAGCGTCGGAGGTCAGGTTGTCTCCTTCCCTCAAATATGGCGAGGGGGGTAATGGCTGATCTTTGCGTTATGCTCGTGAACGGGTGCTGCTTGTGGTGACTGGTCGTCTTGCTGATCTCGGTTTTGTTAATGTTATTTTGTTAATGTTATTAGTAATTAATTTTTATTTATTTACTTCGATGGTCCTAGTTTATCATTTATAACTTCCAGTTGCAGCTATAAATAGCTATATGTAAGCGGGCACGCCCTTTGTGCCTAGAGGCTTTTATTTAGTTAATTTATGTTTATGTTTATATTAACTACTTATTTCTGCTTGAGTAGGTACATATAGTTCTCGTTTTTTTTTTTATATTATTCTTTTTTTTTTTTTGGTTGGTATATTGGCGTGTGCTAGTTGACATATGGCTAATTAGATTTATGTTTTATGTTGCGTAATAATGTAAATGATTTTGCAAACTTTTGTATAGAATCAAATTTTTCTAACTGAACAGACAGCTGTGCTGCTGGGGAGTTTGTTGCGCCACTTCTTCTTCCCAGCTAAAGCACTAGGAAGTGGTGAAGGGTGGGCGTTTTGGGGGGACTGTCTTATGTAATTTTGACGTTCGAAAAGTGCTGATTCTCAGCCTAGTTTGAATAAATGACTTTTGATTTTGATTTTTGATTTTGATTTTGATAAACTAAATACTTAGAAGAAAAGTACAGCCAAAAGCGTTTGAAATTTAAAGGACGAATCTGGCTAGATGCGTCCTTGCGAAATGAAGAAAAATGTTACATACTTGATTGAATAGACGTAAATGGCTATTTACGTTTATTATGTAATATTTATTTAGTATGTAATATTTTTCTTAATTTTTATGCTAAGTTGAAAAGATTTTTTCATTATTTTTATTATAATAATTAATAAATTTTTATTCATATTATTTATTAAAACAAGTTAAAGCCTAGCCTAGTGGGTATTATTTTCAAATTTCAGTATGTAAATATTTTAATTTACTCGAAGACAGAAAACGATTTCCCGTTTCATACATTAAAACATTTTTTTCTCCGTTTTTACTTTTTGTTAGATGCGTCTTTCTTTCTATCGGGGGCAGCGCTATATTGTTGAGTTGCAGTTCTAAAACTTGGATGAAAGTCACGTATAAACTAGTGTTCTAACGGAATCTCGCCTTCGCCCCCGCTAATGCGGAACTTCCGCAAGAAATCGAACCTACGCCTCCGTAAGTTTTTTGCGGGGTTATAACGGAAGTTTGTTTACGTTACGTAAACGTGGGAGGAGCGACACCAGGCGACGCGGCGCCACGCGGTTGTGTGTTGCACACGAAATCGAGATATACTAGTTACCGAAATATCCGGGGATTTGCCGGCTCACTCACTCTTCCCCTGCGAGACTCGCTATGTTATGTCTAAATAAGCCGACATTTTGATTCACAGAGGAGCTTCAGTGACGAAAGTAAATACAAACACACGAAAAGAATCCGCATTATTTGTTTAGGTGTAGTGGGTGGCATAGAGACTCAGTGTTACAGAGGGAACATCATCGAATGCGTGTAGGACATCAAGCACGAATCTATTATGAAGGCAGGCGAGGTACCACGAGTACCAGTCACTGTATACAATAACTGGCTCGCAGCACGAGTGACAGTCACTTATACAATAACTGGCTCGCAGCACGAGTACCAGTCACTTATACAATAACTGGCTCGCAGCACGAGTACCAATCACTTATACAATAACTGGCTCGCAGCATGAGTACCAGTCACTTATACAATGACTGGCTCGCAGCACGAGTATCAGTCACTTATACAGTAACTGGCTCGCAGCACGAGTACCAGTCACTTATACAATAACTAGCTCGCAGCACGAGTACCAGTCACTTATACAGTAACTGGCTCGCAGTCAGCACGAGCACACTCCGACGTAGGCACATTACTATACTGTACAATACAGAGCAGTTATGTATTAAATTATTATTAAAGTAATGATTACAATCTTGTAGGTAATAGGGAACTGCACACTACGAATAAAACATCAACTTACGACTGACATAGTGTCCTACTCGTAGTATAGTAGCGGTATCGTTGACAATGTTTTCCACAACTGATGTGGTAAAGTAAAAACGTGTAATGGGAGTAGATATAACAATGGAGCGGTGTCGGTTGTGAAGCAGGTGATATCGTACGACTCGTCGCGCGGCGGCGTGTCGGTGGTGACGGAGAAGGGCGCCGCCACCACGTCGTACCTGCTGGTGCAGGACGCCGCGCCCGCCGACTCAGGCCGCTACTCGTGCTCGCCCTCCAACGCCGAGGTCGCTTCCGTGCGCGTGCACGTGCTCAATGGTGAGTAAGGGCCTCCCAGGCGCCTACTGGCTGCTCCAAACGTATCTGAAGAAAGTGTTAACAAACCCAGCTCAGATTAAATTCTTACGCTTAATTAGTAACAGATTCATCGGATTCTGTATTTATAAATTTTATATCTCGCCACCTTTTTCACCAATATTTGTTTGAATAATATTATCAAGTTGTAATAGAAAAATCATCGACGAAAATTGAGGCTATTTACACTGAATTGTCTAACAAAAAATTTTTGAGGTGATTTTAAATTCGATTTTCGGGCTGCGGTATTCATATAATCAACTCAAAGCACTCAATTTTTAAGTGGCACTACAAATTGGCATCCACATTACGTTTTCTGATCATTTGTTTACATTTTCATCAGATACTTTTACATTTTTTCTTTCTTTTGTCGCAGAGAACTATACAGGACAAACCAAAATAGAACCCTGGCAACAGAAATAGAGTGCATTTAATCAAATAAGTTCCTTTGCCGTAATTTAATTTATCTTTATTTCAGACACAGGTATACAGATACAGTCCATATTTTTTACAAAGCTAGCGTTAGTAGGGTTCTTATATGCACACACAAATTAAAAATAAATGGTGTTAGTAATTTGTTAGTAAACAAAACAATTTACACAATAAGTCTATTTCTGTGCAGGTGCGATACACACCTAATCACTTAATAAACGGTGATGAACTGGCATGCACCTCTCCAACACCACCGTTTGTACAATACGCTCAGGATACTGGTAGTGCTGCATCGTAAGCGACATAGTAGCGAAGCGCGCCGTTTCCTAATAATAGCACAAAAGTTATCAGTTTGTGCCTGCGCGAACATCGTAGAAGCACTGCAAAACCGCGGCAGCCCTAGCAGCACCCTAAACGCATTGTTTTACGGTACGCACTGTATGCTCTGTATGCTCACTGCGCATAGTTGGCCCATAGGCGGAACGTATAGAAAGACTAACAATAGGCTTTAAATAACCCTTCCTTGGCAGTCCGGGTAATAACCTTTACTTGTTCAGTACAGCGCGCAAACCTACGTGCCAGCATGTTACAGCGAATCGACAGCGCCCTACGTTCCTCCAGTAACACTTAAACTTTAACAACGGACCAATTAGGTAGCGCCGGCGCCGTACGTATTCGTGTTCTTCATCATTTGTCCGTTGTTAAAGTTTAACAGTAGGTAGCCAAAATAATACGGCAAAGGAACTATTTGATGAAACACACTCTTTTAAAAGTAAATTGTGTAGTTTGTCATTTGTCCAGGCCTTTTCTGAAGTAGGTCTGTCTGTTAAGTTTATTAATTATTGCTTGTGCTAAAGAAGAAAACATTTTTCTTCAAAAATGGTAAAAAGCTAGCCATACTACGTAGGTGGAAAGAGGTGTTTGGTTTTGGGCCCGATACGTGGCTTGGAATGATGACCGTAGGCGCCGTCCAGTCTGTTCTGTATTCTGCTCTTGAGCCCGTGTGTACTGCGCAGGCGAGCGGCCGGCGGCCATGCAGACAGGCAGCGCGGGGCTGTCGGACTGCCGCCGCGTGCTGGCGGCGCTGCTGACGGCGGCGGCGCTACACGCGCGGCTGCGCGGCGTGCTGCTCGCCAGCTGATAGACGCGAGTGTAGTGTGGTGCGGTGCGCTGGGCCTGCGGGACCCGAACACTTACGAACGTCAGTTTCACTCGACTTTTTAACGCGAAAACTTAGTTTTCGACTAGTTATGTAAACAAATAAAATTGATATAAGTAAATACCGTTAAGATTTTTATGAGAAGCGGATAAAGCGTAACGTCGAAACACTGTGATTCATGTTCGATCTCTTTCGTAACCAACGTTGAAATAATAAAATTATTACTATGTGGGTTACATAGAGATACACACACCGGTGGACGTGGGAAATTTTAATGAATTGAACTCTAACATACTTAATATAGCGTTTGTTGCTACTGAATATTGTAAATATATTTATTGTTTCAATGACGTGATGAAGATAATGTATTTAAATAATATTATCGTTAGAGAGAACACAGTTTATATAACATACCGGGTCATTAGATTAATTTAATTCATTCCATTTCCTTGAATGCGGTGTTGCTATATAAATAAACAGACGAGGCGTGCGTTTCCACGCATTCTACAATGTGTACGTTGCATTGCATAACGCTTAGTATAAATGTGAAAATTCACACCGGGTGCCGCGTCACTTAGTATATGTGAACATTCACACCGGGTGCCGCGTCACTTAATGTGAAAAAACCAATCCTCCATAAGTTTTGATTATAAAGCCGAGATTAATAAACTTTAATTAGCACGTACTTCGGCTTAGATAACAGATACAATTATGTTCCCGTCTCTATCGTCAAAGAACAAGCTATGTAACGTCTATTAATCTCAGCTTAAGTGTTGTCACTTACAAAGTTACAATGATAAATGGAACCAATTCACCTACCAAAATATAAATATGTCTCCGTATGGTCGGTCTTGTCACACGCCTGTGTATAATATCCATACACCTCACCATAGAGATATAATTTAGTATTATATCTCTATGCATCACACCATCAAAATATACCATATTATGTAAGTACTTACAAGTTTTCACTTATAAACAGTATAGACAACAATGTCATGCATCAAAACTTGATAATGTTGTAATTTTATTAAATCAAATGTGTCGAAGATTTGGAATGTTGTGTCGTGTGCTCGTACTCAAATGTGTTAAATGAATAAGTATATTTGTAAGTTATGGGCATGATTTCATATTATTTTAATTTAATATTATTAAATGAGCCACTAATAGAAAGATAGTTAATTGATTCAGGCGTGACTTAGCGGGAATCCATTATAAAATATAATAGACTCAGATATATTTAGTAACCTATTCCGCTTGACTATTCTTCAAGAGTCATAAAAACCCCCTGTAAGAAATCGACACGTGTTTCACCTCTCAACGAGGCATCTTCAGGATGACGATTGACCAATTGCAAACCAGAACGCGACGTGTTACCACACCGAGCGCTGGACGCAAAGAGATCTTTGCGTCCAGCGCCTGATGCCTCGTTGAGAGGTGAAACACGTGTCAATAAGGGACGTTTTTTCCATAGAAGCGGAAAAGCCCGGCTTGCCTTCAAAACAGAGCCAATAAATTTAAAAAAAAAACTTCTATAAACTTCCAAGTCAATATTTCATGTCGCAAGAATTGATAAGAATAATAACATTTAAACTTCGCGCTGCACCCGCCGCGCGCTATAAGTACAAGCTACGATGACAAACCGTCTCGGACGTATGCAACAGTTGCGATCTCGCTCTAACACTATAGCGTTAGGCGAGATGGCATCCATGAATGAAGACGTCAATTCTGTAGTACATTGCATCTTTCTCGCTCACACAAGCTGACATAAACGCAGCAAAAGCCCGCTTCTGGACCTCTCATTTTTTGCATAGAATTTTTTTGCGATTTTGATAGTATTAGTATGTACTTATTTTGCAAAATGTTCTAATATTTAAGCCCGGCTTTTGAGATTTTATGAATGGAACGAATCGTATGTTTGCCGCGATGTTGACCCGCGTAAAGTGAGTTGCAAGTCCGCGACGCGACTCAATTTGTTATTGTTTTGAAATAATTTGAGATCAGTATTTTATTTTCCAACTGTAGTAATGAAAGTACCTAGTTTTATTATTTAAAATGATGTGATAGTTATTGTGGCTATGTCATTCCATAAGCTTAGTAAGTGGTTATAGTGTGGTTTATAGCATCAAAATGTGAATTTCGAAACTGTTCGAAAAGTTATGTAAATACATTAAGTTTTCTGACAGTAAGTAACTCTTTACTTCACCGTAATCAACCCCAATTATTAATTTGTACCTACCTATTACTCGGAAATAAAGACAATTTTTGTCAGTCGAAGAATATATTGAAATTAGCATTCGATTGTTTAGATATGAGTTGAGTATGACAAACTTAGTCTGGTGTCATGAAAGACATCAAAATTTGTATTACATATACAAATTTTGATATCGTCAAATTTTTGTATGGCAATTGTTGTTTTGGTAAACCACTGAAACACAAACCATCTTATTATACATCTCATCAAGATCACAAAACACAATTTATTTTCGTATCGAAGCTATTCTTCATCCCTAGGCATTTTGAAATAAAGATTAGGTAGTTGGCTATTGTCATTATGATTAATTATAAAATGTTATATACCTAATGTAATATCTCATTTAACATTTTCAACAAATCGATAATTTGGGAGCCATGTAGCGGATTTTGATAGAATAATTTTGCATGTGACAACCGAATATGAATTTATTATGGTGAAAAGGTCCCACTAAGCGGTGTGGTTTACACGCATTCGTTATTATAGATGGCGCTTACGAAAATTACGTACTGATGCTTGAAATATGTAGAACTCTTCGCATTTTAAAGGTTTTCTAACAGAAATTATAATATGGTGTTACCATGAACAACAAAGAAAATCCGTAAATCGCTCACATGGCTGTTTTATCGTAAAAAATCTGTGGGCTTGCCCTGATTTTGAACCCTAGGCCCGCCACTGTGTCGATTTCTTACAGGGTTTTTATAACTCTTGGAGAATAGTCAAGCGGAATAGGTTACTAAATATATCTGCGTCTATTGTATTTTTTTTTTTCACTAATAGAAAGTCAAATTGTTTCATGATCCAAATTAAAATAATTATTTATGTATTTAAACGGTTTAATGTTCACATTAAATAAGCTAAGGTTTTGGTTCGGGTATGGTGATACTAGTATGCAACATTACTTTCTCAATATCAATTATTTAACATGTACAACTCGCATTTATCTGAAGAAACAAGCAACACGAACGCGAGCGATTCATGGAGCCTTTCTACAATCGCGACATCGCGCGACAACCAGTGCGATATTTGCTTCAGGCCCTTCTGACCTAGGCTTATTTTACACAATGTTATTTTACTATTTATATGAACTACTAGTAAATTGAGCTCACTGGATGGTCGCAAGCTCGGCGACGCGCGACGCGGGTTACACGCGACACAGCCGCACAATGAGCGGTGCCGAGCGCGCGCGACTGAACACGCTCGAGTCTAAAGTAACATACTAGTGATAATCCAATACTTTCTAACATAGACTAGTCGTCGACTGAGGAAGCGACGACCACTGCGACTGTTCTTACGTGTTATATTATTTCATGTGAGATATTCAGAACATAACGAGTGCTGAAT
Organism: Lithophane semibrunnea; assembly: GCA_947363905.1. Classification (NCBI taxonomy): domain Eukaryota; kingdom Metazoa; phylum Arthropoda; class Insecta; order Lepidoptera; family Noctuidae; genus Lithophane; species Lithophane semibrunnea. The sequence continues at coordinate 20,630,162 of OX376187.1, forward strand.
CATATTTCTCTTTGGAAATCATACGTAATTCTAATAAAAGAACACAAGCTCAAAAATTTCGTGTAATTTAATTATCACAGTAATGAAATATTTGTTTAGTGGAACAGAAACCTGAATTTGTAATATGTTTAAAACACACTTACAAAGTATTTGCAAATTATGGTAACCAATATTTAGTAGAAATTATGAAAATATTACTTAACTGAAAGAACATTGTAGCATGATCGTCGCTTACCTACATGTACTACTTACTTACCTACATGTAACTATAAATATATTTTAGTAAATAAAAAAATATTGTTCTGGCGTTTTTGAAAACGTTTAGTCATAAGTACCTAATATAACTGATAGGCAATTGTAAATTACGAACATTCGAAATAAAATGTTTTTGTATAGAATAAATTGTAAATATGAAATAGATACAAAGTTTTACAATAAAATTGATCTAAGTAGAGACGGACACTGCGATTGTATGATATGGAGACTATACATGTATGTGAAACATAAAACTATATGTATACATAAACAGAATAACTTTGTTTTCAAATAAAATATTTAATATTTAAGTAAAGTGACCTTTTATTCAGCGTACTGCTGGAAACATTCCCTAGCGACAGTTCCGCCTGCTGCCGCGACCAGCGCCAGCGCCCAGCCATCAGCAGCGCCCGCGCCCTGCCATCAGCAGCGCCCGCGCTGTGTCCGCTGGCACTCCAGCAATAGCATAGTTTACATTGTACGGTACTTCACTCCACAACTTAACGAATAATAATCAACCAACTTAAATCTGCAGTTGCAAAAATAAATTAATTTGGTCTTGGGATAAATTCATCCCAACTACCTACGGAACCCTTCATTGTGCGTGGTCCGACAGGCCGTTTTTTTGTAATTCTATAAAAATGGCGCGCCACACTGGAAACCCTTGGTTATATTAACTTCTTGGATTTGCCCTGTATCGTATTGGTAAAAGAATTATTATAAATTATTGTTTTGTTAGAGAAAAAAGTGTTAAAATAAGATTCTATTTTTAAATGTCGGTACCTACCTATTGTGTATAAAAAATTAAAGTAGGTGAGTATAATAGTATATTATGCAATTAGTGAATAAAGGACGGATTTAAAGCGAGGGCCATAGGTGAATCACGAGCAAGTGAAGGATTCTAACTACTGAATCACGACCGTAGGGAGTGATTCATTGGGCACACCACAATTGCGGCGATATGTCCCCTCTTTGAGGAGTGGCTAGAGAGGCGCCACGGCATCCTCACCTTCCGCCTGACGCAGGTCCTCATCGGACACGGTTGCTTCGGGAGGTTCCTGTTTCGGATAAGGCGGGAGGAAACGCCCGGGTGTCACCACTGTGTGGATCGCCCGGAGGACACGGTGGAGCATACGGTGGAGGTATGCCCTGCTTGGGCGGAGCCCCGCCGTGTCCTCTTGGAGGTGATTGGCGGCGGTGACCTCTCGCGTCCGGCCCTGGTCCAGGCCATGGTACGGAGCGAGAGGGCATGGGAAGCAGTCACCGCCTTCTGCGAAGCAGTAATGAACTAATGAATGAAGTAATGAATGAGTAATGAAGTGAACTGAGATATCAATCAGTTTAGTGAGAAGTACCTGTTGCTCGAGGGACGCGGGCAGGCGCATGCATTGACTGGCAATGACTATGCACCTCATTCTCTTTGGTTCTCATTCACAGGCTCACAGCTGTCTAGACAAGTGTAGATAGTATGTGACCTCTTCAAAGCAAGTATGTATCTAGCTAGCGTAGAAAGCTATATTTTTATCCGACTTCTTCAAAAAGGAGGAGGTTCTCAATTCGTCTGTATGTTTTTTTTTTTTTTCCAACTTGGTACATATCTAATAATATGTTGGGGTCGGCTTCAAGTCTTAACAAATACAGCTGAATACCAGTATTTTACATGGAGCGACTGGCTATCTAACCTCCACAACTCAGTAACTGGGTAACACAATACCCCATAGAAAGAATTGAATTGAATATTAAACTTTCGAGAGACTTTGATTTGCTACACTTAACGACTGTCATAGAGCTACAAATGACAGCCGGTAGGTCATGGATGGTATAACCGAGAAGGCATGCGTAGCCGTGCGGCTGCTATCATGTAGCCACGAGCCCGATATTATCAGAATCGTCGCACTTCATTATTGATGTAGGTAGACAAAATCACGAATTGTGCGTTTTACCTATAAGTATTAGGTATATTTGTGCGTCGTACCTGTTATTATTTTAGTTAGCTTGTAGTGTCGTCTAACATGTCAAACATGTTCAAAGTGCGCACGCGGGCACTTACTTGCTCACTAATGTCTGTAAATCTTCAACCAAGCATGCTCTCTTGAATGCAAGAGAGCATGTTTGTTTTTACCGACTTCAAAAAAGGAGGAGGTACTACATTCGGATGAATGTTTTTTTTTTTTTTTTAATGTATGTTCACCGATTACTCCGCCGTTTGTGAACCGATTTTAAAAATTCTTTTTTAGTTCGAAAGGGTATACTCCCGAGATGGTCCCATATAAATTTTATTAAGTTTTCTTGCGTAGTTTTTGAGCTAGCTTCAATATTACCTATTTTTCCCACAGTCTACCGATGTAGACGATATAATTATTAGGCTCCTTCACTGTTATTTACATAGCAGGTAGTAACTAGTGTGGGGTAGGTACCACCACTAAAAAGTGAAAAATAAAAACTTTTTACAAAAAAAAACAACCGACTTCAAAAAAAACACTAAAAAAGTGAAAAATAACTTTAATTTCGAAAGTCAGTGGCAAAAAACGAAAATTAAAAAGCAAAGACACCGACTTCCGAAATTAAAGTTATTTTTCACTTTTTTAGTGTTTTTTTTTAAGTTGGTTGTTTTTTTTTTGTAAATAGATGTACTAGTAGTTCTACGAACAGTAGACCTCGCGACCACAAACTTTGATAGGGAGTAGGAAACGCCCGTAACTTCAGCCAAATCTTTGGATTTCGTGTTTAGGGAGTAAGAAAGAAAGAAAGAAAGAAAGAATAACGTTTATTTGGACACAGTTCGTGAAACACAAAATACAAATAACAAAATAAAAAAAATAAACAATTTGAAAACAATAGTGTGCGCCTCACGGCTGCGCCAAAAAGGTTCATTTCAGCATTAATGCCAGACAGGTACTGTCTGACGCTGGTTTTCTAATGAACCTTTAGTGACAAGTGACGGCAAGTACAAACTACCCAATAAATATTTTAACCATTAGGTACCTATTAATAAATAAGCTAGTAAAAAAAAGGAATAAAAAAATAAATAATATAAGTAAATACAACAAGAACCGTCTCAGCAAACCCGTTTAGCGATTACATCAATCACTGCGTGCACGGTGCACTCACAATGCGCTACAGGCCGCCGAGCGCGGCGGACAACCCACCGACAGTTAGGTATTTAGTTTGTCGAAGAAAGAAAATACTGTGAGTGAGAGTGAGAAATACTCATAAATATTATTTTAATTTAATGTTTTTCGGGGGTAAGTGAAGTACCCACTTATAACCATAGATGAAGTAGGCACAAGCTTAATAGAAGAAGGTAAGCGTCATTTAATTTTAGTTCGATAAATAATTTTGCTAGGTTGATCAATATTTTAGTTTCGTGTTAGTGTAAAATATCATAATTAGCTCCTTTTTGTTCTAGTTGTCGATTTTTGAAAAAGGGCGGCAACATCTGTACTCAAAAACAAACATCGTTTTCGGGCATCGTCGGCCAGGATTTGATTAATAAAATCGAGGGTTCATGATGCGATCTCGACGCCGGTTGTGCGTCACAGGCGCAAGTAGGCCAGGCATAATGGGTAAGAACGAAAACAACGCGTTATGATTGAACAGAGCACGAGATATGATTATGACTTGTTTATGAATAAATAAAACGAAATTATAGAATTATAGAATTATTGTGTCTATGCTTCTACAGGTCTCACAACTGCGACAGCACATAGTAGCACATAGTAGGCGCCACGGATGGCACAGCAGCGTCATCGAGTTGGGACAATTGAGGCAGCAACGGACAGAAAATCACCGAGCGCGTGCAACTACCCGCATACCCAGAACATAATTTGCGTGACACGACAGGAATTATGTATTAAGCTAAGTACTGTAGGCATTTCATATAAGTGAAACATTTAGGGCGACCATGTCTAGTTTCTGTTGTGAATCTATCAGATACTGCCGTAAACGTGTTCTGAACGTGTGGACAGTGCCCAATATCCTTAATGGTGGCGGGATATTATTCCACACTTTAGACGCAGCATACCGGAAAGTGCCTCTGAAAGCTGCTGTCCTATGAGACTGTGTGGAAAGTTGTTGTGCACATTGCCTGGACGCGCAATCTCGTCTACTAGCCATCCAACTAAGCTTGTCGTACAAATACTTCGGCTTCTTAGACTTAACGATTCCAAAAAGCAGGCACGCTAGGTGTAACTTTCGTCTCGACTTCATCTTGAGAATAAAGTGTTTGTTAAGAAAGGGGGTGACATGAGTTCTAGGGGGAACCGAGTAACAGAAGCGCGCACATGCATTTTGGACTCTTTGTATAAGTCGATCGGTACGAGCCAGCAATCGTGGGCCGTACACCGTATCAGCATAGTTTAGTTTAGACAGGACAAGCGTTTCAACTAGCTGTTCGCGAAGTTTTTCAGACAGGAATGGTCTCATTTTGTAAAGCAGTCTTAGACGATAGAAACAGTTTCTTACGGAGTTAGCAACGTGTTTCTCAAATCTAAGGCTGTTGTCCATACATAACCCAAGGTTTCGCGCCTCATTTACGCGTTCAATAGGCTCACCCATTAGTGTCAAATTAAGACTTAAAGGTACCTTCTTCAACTGCTGCCTCGTTCCAAACAACATGTACTTGGTTTTTAAAGGATTTAATGCCAAACAATTCTCATCAGACCAGGCGGCGATTCTTTCTAAATCATCGTTTAGGTCTCTTATGGCTAATTCATAATCATCTGGTTTGAAAGACAAATACAGTTGTACGTCATCGGCATAAATATGATACTTGCATTTCTGAAGGCACCTTATTATGTCTGCACAATAGAGAATAAAAAGAATCGGACCCAAAATTGATCCCTGAGGAACGCCTCTCTCTATAGACGTAAGGGCGTAAGGGCGTTAAGGTAGAAACATCCGACAAACGCAATTCTACAAGTTGCTTTCTGTTACTGAGGTAGCTGTGGAACCATTGAATGGCATTATCGTCAAAACCGTAATATTTTAACTTTGAAATTAATAGCGAAACGTTAATGCAATCAAATGCACGGGAAAAATCAAGTAGCACCATCAGTGAACACATGCCCTTATCTTGGGCTGATAGAATATTGTCCGTAACATCCAGCAAAGCCGTAGAAGTGCTACGTTGTTTCCTAAAACCGGATTGAAGATCAGGTAACACTTCGTTCTCCTCTAAAAACCGAGTCAATTGCCGGCACACTACCCTCTCCATCACCTTTGAGAGACACGGCAGAATACTGATCGGCCGCAAGTCTTTAACTTCTGTAGGGTTTGGACTCTTAGCTATTGGTCTAACTGTGGCAATTTTCCATTGGTAAGGAAACTTTGATGTCCATATGGAATAATTAACAATATAGGTAATAGTAGCTAAAGTGTGCGGCAAAGTCAAATTAAGCATACGTAAGGTAATGTTGTCGTAGCCCTCGGCATTTGACTTCAGGTCAGAAATAATGCGGGAGATGTCATTTTGGTCTACTGGAGCAATTGTGAAAATTGCTTCGCTATATCTGTGGGTCTCATAGAATGATATAAGCGATGTGCTAGCTACCGGGTTGCCAGGGACATTCAAAAAAGTGTTATTTATTACGTCTGGATTTCTAAAATGTGGGGGAAGGTCTTGTACTTGCTTTGAGGGTGCAAACGTGGATTTAATGTTTTTCCATAATAATTTTGGATTATATATTTTATTATTGATATTGTGCCTAAAGTATGCTATTTTTTCATGATACAAGGAACTTTCCACCAAGGATTTTAATTGTTTATAGTAAACTTTTTTTGTTCCCGATTTAGTATTCCTGTAGTTGTCTAATGCACTGTCCCGTAACTGCATCATGAGGCGAATAGTGTCCGTAATCCAGGGATACGATAATTCCCTAATACGACAACTCTTGAGTGGCGCGTGGACATCAAACAATGATACTATACATTGATTAAAAGTATCAACCATGTCATTAACATCGGTAGATTCATAAACACGACCTATGTTAGATTGCGACAAATCTGTATTAAAACTATCCATACATATGTCTTTTATCGGCCTAAATTTGGTTACATATGGTATAAATTTGTCCCGCTTTATGTTAAATTCACTTACTATAATAGAATGGCCTGTAATCGAACCAAAGGATTCTACAGTAGTATACCTTGCCCTAAGGTCTGTGCACAATAGGTCGATAAGAGTCTCACTCGTATCCGTGAAGTGCGTCGGGATCGTAACAAGTTGAACGAGACCTACGCAATTTAAAAATTCTTGTATTTTTTTGGTTTTAGTTTCATTTATGTTGAGCATGTTCACATTGAAATCACCGAGCAAAATATAATGATCACAGTTTCCCAACGTAGCAATGGTGTTCGTGACGGCATCAAGGAAGAGATCTAGATCCAACCACGGTGGCCGGTGCGCTGTACCAATGGCAATTTTTTCCCGCTTAGCGAGATTGTCAGCCACATCTGTTCGACGGAATCGAACCTGGGATCAGCCATGCCAGTACAGATACGCGCGCTCAGACCCCGCCGCAGATAAAACCCAACGCCCCCACCACGTCCCGCGCGAACAGCTGACGGCCGCGGAGTGTGACGTAGACGATCGCCGGGCACGACAGGCGCCCGCCCCTCCTCCCCAGGCCGAAGCCAAGTTTCGTTTATAGCCATTAAATCAAACTTATATCTGTCAATTGCACAAATCAAATCGTCATGGTCTGTACCCAGAGAACCTGCGTTATGGAAGCCCACTTTAAAATAATTTCCACCTTTAGGCATCATGACTATAATTTAAAATTAATACTACAGGCAAAGTTAACGCCAACTTCACTTTTAATGCATATTCATTCAAAATCCTATCAGTTTGTATACGTATAGTGTGTAATAATGTTATTAATAGAAAAATTGTATAGGTATTTGTAAATATTGGATAGTTAATAATGTGTATATGATGTATAACAATAATAAGTAGAAATGTAAATAGGATTGAAAATATTGCTAGATGTAGGATAATTTTGTAAATAGTTAATATAACATTATGGGCATGCCGAAACCGGTTTACTAACCTACTGAGATGCGCGCGCGTAGCCGCCGTGAGACAAACAAAATAACATAACATAATATCACGCCTGCTTCCCCGGAGGGTCGGGCAGAATGAACACAATAAATAATAACTATAGGAATAGGACCATGATACGATTGCACCATAAAATAATAAAATATGTGTCATCGGTATGTTAAAAACTAAAAGTAATAAGTAGAATAAATTGAAACAAAAACAGCAGGAATGATAAGAAATAAAGGTAACAGTAAAACAAACATATTTAGGCCTTGTGGCTGTCGGTAACCGGTACAGGTACGGGTACAAAGATGCGCTGTACATCAGCCTCGCAGCGGATTTGGGAAGTGGCGTCCCCGGGTTTGTATCGGGCAAGTATACGGCCTCGTTTGCACCATACAAATTGCCAACCGAGCCGGCCGCCGGCCTCCCGCGCCATCCGAAACAACTCACGATTCTGCTTGGTAAGGCGTTCGTTGACGTAGAAACGCGCTGGCAGACCGGGCATATCGAGATCACCAGAAGTCATGCCACGTCGTACTTGTGCGGCCCGCAACATCTCGTCGCGCAGATTGCGTCGCGCGAGGCGGACGACGAGGAAACGCGGGCGGGACTCCACCGGCGCTGGCTGCGTAGCATTTATGCGTCTGCCTCCAACGCGCTCGGCACTCACAATATCGCGCGCCTCGATCTTTAGGCCCATCTTTGATGCCACTAGCATAGCCGTATGTATGGGGTTTTCACCACTCGGTTCTGGCAAGTTTGAGATTTGAATATCAGTGGCCAGCAGTTCCTGATCACGGTCATTGAAATCGTTTCGTAATTGGGTAATTAATTTATGCACATCCGGCGAGACTTGGGGTTGAACCAATTTTTGGTTCTCCATAACGGCCACTCTCTCCTCCAACCTACTCATACGGTCATTAGTGGAGTTTAATGAGGATCTCAGGTCGGCGAGATCATTTCGCAGTAATTGGAATTCACTCCGCACCGTGTTAATAAACTCTTCCTTAAATTTCCTCAGCTCGGTAGTGATATCCTGAGTGAGCTCATGTGTGGCATCCAAAGCGGTGGTATTTATTGGACTAGTTTCCATCAGATTTACCGTTTTACTGCTGTCATTCAGTGGTGCCACTGCCTGGCCTCTCACTGGCGTATCGGCCCGGTTGTCCCGCACAAGGTTCTTTTTACACTCCGGGCAGTGCCAGGGGGATGGTATTAGGCCTTTCCCGTGTATTCCAACGCACTGCCGATGATACCAATGTGGGCAGATGTCGCATTTGGCCGCATCCGCCGCCGCAAGAAATTTACCGCAGGCATGACACTTTACCATAGTAAAATTGATGTGTCGTTTGCGCAATCGGTCCACAAAACTGTTCACTGAGAAATCAATAGACGGCGCTGTAAATGCGTTATGGTAGTATCACAGTGTTGCAGCAAGCTGTGCGCGTGATACCAATCGATCCACAAAATGGTTCACACGGGAATGAATAGATGGCGCTCTTTTCAGTTAATGCGTTTATGGCAGTTTTGACGGTGTTCTAGCAAGTTGCGACACCATGGGGCTTACCATGAACTCTTATAGCAGGTCAATTTTCGACGGAAAGTGAACTGTCGGGCTATTTTGTACCGTGAACATGTCAAATAACAGGCAAGCCAGCGATCACGTGACTAAAGCCGGTCAGTGGTCACGTGACAACATTTCACTGGTCTGACCTGCGTTGAGCTGTACCATCAAGTCCTTTTTGACATGTAAACACTCGACTACTGAACTGCCCTGCAGTCATATTAAGCAGGCGTGTAAAACTTACTTTTAGTGAACTGTTTTCTTTAGTTTCGAATAAAATACGTAAGTAGGTACATGTTCATTTGTGAATATGTACTCTGATAATGATCTCTAGATTACAGTGGTAGTAATAATTATACTTCGTCTAACGAGGTTACTGAGAAATACGATCATAACTTTAAAAAATGCTTAGTGAGTAGGCCAACCTTCATCGGTATTTGTAGTTTAGTAAAATAGTGCACTGTTTCGTAATGTATAGTAGTTACCTGGGAACGTGGGAATGTATGAACGTAGGAATGTATAATAGGAACGTAGGGTGTTTTAAACGGTTATTGAAAGCAAAAATCACATTATGTAAACAAAGCATTTTTATTACTGTAAGTATCAATTTCAACGTCGGACGACTTCGAAGTAGATAATATTTCATCTAAAAAAAATTAAATTTAAAATTTAAAAAACCCCCGACAAAAACAAAGCATCTATAAAGTAAAAAAATTATATTTAATGGTCCTTTAAGTTTAACATAAAAGTTGTAGGTAATATTTTGATCCAAGCGTCGTCGTGTCGGGGGACGGCTAATGAAAATAGGAAGTTAACAGCAGCTATCCTTTCTACAACAGCATACATTCATTATTCCTAGTATGTGTTGGCGTTTGTATTAGCCGTCTCCCGACACGACGACGCTTGGATCAAAATATTACCTACAACTTTTATGTTAAACTTAAAGGACCATTAAATATTATTTTTTTACTTTTTAGATGCTTTGTTTTTGTCGGGGGTTTTTTAAATTTTAAATTTAATTTTTTTGTAATTGTATTTTAGCAAAGCGAGTTCGTGATTGGGGAATTTGTATAATATTATCCTTTCGTCTTCTAGTTAATTTGGAGGAGTCTAACGGTAAAGTTTTGTGCGTTTTCAAGGTGGTCTGCATAATATATAATTACAATTTTAAAAACTATACTTAAGTGCAACAAAAACAATGTGCGCAACAATTACAGAAGCTGGGCAACTAATTATTTAGAAGATTTAAATGACTATTTTCGACATTATTTTGCTGGGGTAACGCACACGGCGCACAGTGTACGATTTGCCCGATCTAGCAGGACAATAGGTATTTAAATGAAATTTTGAGAACTACGTTTTTTTAATCTTGTTACACTTTCGAATACATCTTTTAACTGATCACTCAAGGCAAATACTCCCTTGTCACGCAAAAATGGTTTTAACCATGGGCGAAGTTACTTGAACCTATTCAGGAAGTCGGGCGACCGCGCTCAGAGTGATATGTTTATTTATTTATTTAAGGAAAAACAAACAGTAGCACAATAATGATACGGTCATCATAATATGTTCTTTGGTATTAAGTGCTTGTAAGTGTTTTTTTTTTGTGATGGAGTCATCAAATAGAGGTAATTATCCATATATTAAGTTATTAAAATAAATCAAATTGTACGCTTGCGAATTGTAACAGTCACTGAAAAAAATACATCATTATTTGTGGTATCAGAAAATGTTTCAATACCAAGTACTAGTGGTGGCAGGCCGCAAAAAAAAACGAAGAAGAGGAAAATTTCATGACTACTGTTTGGAGACCAGGGAGATATATATAAGTTTATACCCTTGGAATAGCAACTGTGCATATTTTGGTACATGGATCAAATATAATAACTAAAAAGTAAAAAAATAATATTTAATGGTCCTTTAAGTTTAACATAAAAGTTGTAGGTAATATTTTGATCCAAGCGTCGTCGTGTCGGGAGACGGCTAATACAAACGCCAACACATACTAGGAATAATGAATGTATGCTGTTGTAGAAAGGATAGCTGCTGTTAACTTCCTATTTTCATTAGCCGTCCCCCGACACGACGACGCTTGGATCAAAATATTACCTACAACTTTTATGTTAAACTTAAAGGACCATTAAATATTATTTTTTTACTTTTTAGATGCTTTGTTTTTGTCGGGGGTTTTTTAAATTTTTAATTTAATTTTTATTTCCAGCTTTTTAAATTTTATATTATACTAGCTTCCGCCCACGGCTTCGCTCGCGTATTACGTCGATAAAAAGTAGCCTATGTCCTTTCTCAGGCTTTAGACTATCTGTGTACCAAATTTCATTTAAATCGGTTCAGTAGTTTTGGCGTGAAAGCGCGACAGACAGACAGACAGACAGACAGACCGACAGATAGACAGAGTTACTTTCGCATTTATAATATTAGTAAGGATTATTAGTAGAAAAGCTACGATCAACACGCACCTCGCCGAAATCTGCGTAGCTGTACGTATTTTTGCCACAGTGAAGCTTGTTACTAATTTACTCTCATTTATCTTTCCTACTCCATCATCGGACTCTGATCACCATCTATCTGTAACCTATTTGTTGAGACCTTTCCAATGAGTCCAAACACGGTACCTCTGCTGTAAGTTGGTGAGGGAGTTGGGTATCCTGCAAATTCCAGGTGATGCTGCAGCATCAGCTCAAAGTTACTATATTCTTTTCATATCATTGAAATAAGAGAATTCTAAATTTCCAATCGATTAGACCTGTGGAAGATGCTCACATCCATTCATCAACTAGAAAAGAGCTGATAATCTTCAAACGGCTGAACCGATTTTCTTGAATCATAGCTAAGAACACTCTCGATAAAGTTACCTTTCAGACAAAACCAAAAAAGTCAAAATCGGTTCAGCCGTTTGGCAGCTACGATGGCGCAGACAGACACACAGATACACAGATACACAGACACACAGATACACACGTTAAACTTATAACACCCCTCTTTTTCCGTCGGGGGTTAAAAAGATGCAGGTTGCTCCTCCAGGCTCAACCTCTCATCTTTGTACGACGTGCATTTGATACAAAAGCGTTCACCGCACATCTGTAGCTTCGGACTATGTCTTCGCACATTGCGTTGGAATCTCACAGAACAAATAACACAACATCCATCTGGAGTAAATGCTGTACCATCTTGAAGATTTCATATTAATTATAATTCTTCAATAACACACAGGAAAAAAAGAAATATATGAAATTGATGCAATTCGAAAGAAACTGAAAAAATTTAATAATGAAGTGTTGTTGTCCCTTGACTTGACTTGTCTTTCTGACAGTGTCAGATAGTGATGCGGCTAAATTTTGTTTATCTCGTTACTGCAGTGTATAAAATAAAAGCTCGATTTCATTTTCTCTCAAGGTACCAAAATACTATGTTGTGTAGAGTCAAAGAGTTTTAATAAGAGTGAAAGTATATGTACTGTGGGTTAATGATTTCTGTTGATAACTTGTAATTTGTCATTAAAATCATCATCGTATCATCATTGATTATCAGATTGAGAGTGGAATGTGGAGAAAGCGCTTTTTACAAAGTCGATCAAAGCCAATCTTACCCGAATGTCACTGACTTAAACCCCGTACCAATATGGAACGGTTGTTGTATTTTGGATCGGGTTATGATTCTTTTCTCTGTTTTTTTTGTGTGCGTTTCAAGCGTGCGAAGCTGTTGGAAATCTCCCTCTAGTCTGCCCTCTACTCAATTCAAGTTGAATCTAAGGTAGTTCCTTAGATTCAACTTGAATTGAGTACTTGAATTACATAATCGGAACAATCGAGTGCCTGACCGTTAGTGACTAAGTAACATCACTAGAGTCAAACTGACAAGCAATCAAAAACTATAATTTTTTATACTTAATGGCTAGGATAGTCGTTCGAAAATAGCAATAACTTTGGTATTTTTCAAGATTATTTTCATAAGTATCTAAAAGGGTCTCCAGTGACATAATCGTGTTAAATAAGATATTTGTTACGAAAAATAGTTTTTTTTAGAATTCTCTTGATCATTATAAACTGTTATTCAATTAATTTAATGTAGTTCTTTAAAACCGTAAAACCGGTAACATTGCGAAAAAGTATTTCCGAACGTTTGTTTATAATATGGCGTACCGGTCAACGGTTACGTAGCAGGTCTGAAGTTGATACATTGCAGGTCAGACGGAAATGCTCATGGTACAAAAAGAAAACCTGTCAGGTTAGCCTGCTAAGTTGACCTGTCATGTACTTGGCAAGTATTTTAAAAGTTGATGGTAGGGCCCCATAAGACGAAACACAACGTCACCGTAAGGCTGCACACGCACTGAAAGTTGGTCACACAGTATTTTCAGTAGTTATGTAGATAAGACTGTTATTAATTGTTCGTATAGGGTAGAAAAATAACAGTACCCAAAAGGATTATGCTTATTATTGTTTTTTTATATTGTACACAGCACAGAATCACTAGATAATAGTGACACTTATAAGTTGCACTTATTAATGTATTTTCACAATAAAGTTTTTGCAAAACAAGCACTTGTTTTTTTTTTAAGATACGTAGGGATATTTTGAGACTGTTATGTACTTAGTACCGTCACTCTGTAGTAGACTTGCAGGAAGAAACCATGAACGATAGCTTGTAGTCTTAGGCCACGCGCACTTTGCACGCGTTTTCATACGAATTTCGCGCAAACTGGGTGCGGTTTAGTCGTACGTCTAAGTAAACAAACAATACGAACTTGTTGGGATTTTTCGTGCGTTCAATGCGATATCACTGGAACACTACCTATTTTACGGAGAAAAACGTGTTCAGTGTGCGCACTCAATTCGTTATACCACGGATGTCCGTTTACGTATCATACAAATCCGTGTCTAAGCGCGAAAATATTTTATTGTAGCAAGCATTGACATATATATTAAATCAATGGTAGCAACGCTCTTCATGATTTGACTTACATATTTTCCTGTCAAAAAAAATTACATCGATATCAATACGTCAAATTCAAATTAAAAAAACCGGCCAAGTGCGTGGATCACGCACAAGGAAGGGTTCCGTAGTTGAGATAAATGTATCCCAAGAACAAACTTTCAACGTTATAGTTGAAAAACATGCTCTCCCATACATTCCAACTTTACTGCAAATGTAAGTTGGAATGTATGGGATTATTACTCGTTAACTTGTAAAGCATACTTAGCTGTGATAGTTTTCCTTTTAACTTCGATAAACTGCCGTGATTTTTTTCACATATCCAAAATCAACCATTTATATGGCAGGGGAACTTGACTCTAACAAAATTAGCACTTTAAAGCTTAATGTTACGCAAACGGATCCCTGTATAAAAAAAATGGTTTTCACAAACCTCCTCACCTGAGACAGTTGAGAACTAAAAATCATCCCCACTTTAAGTGTAGGGACACTACAAAAAAAAAATTGCATGATTTTATTTTGTGTGTTTAATGTAATACCCATGCCAAATTACAGCTTTCTAGTACTAAGATTCTCTGAACTAAGCCGCGGATAAACATACAGGCATGGCGAAACTATATCGGTGCCTTGTTGACTACTACAGAACCATAATAGCCCGAAAAATTACGAGTAAAAATTTGTGGCCAGCTAGACAAATTAACAAATAGGTTTTAATAAATAGTGAGCCATTTACTGCCGACTAAAATACGACCTGTAGACGAACTCGTACAAACTAACAAACTTGCCGATTTTGCCAGACTTGATCCAGAGACGCTTCGCTCGCTACGCTCGCTCGGTCAATTATGAAGTACTTATAGAATAAAGTTACAATTAGTTACAATACATGACGCATCAACATGGATTCACACCCTGACACCGCAGTGATGTCTATAAGTAGTAGCTACCTCAGTGCCTCCTCAGTGCCTGTAGACAATAACACTACTGATCAAATTAATATTTGCGTATTTTGATTACATAATGTTAATCATTCTGTACATAACAAGTCCGTATCTACCTAAATGAATCAAACAGTAATCATGACAATTAAGCAGTCAGTTTTAAATCGTTTAGTAATCTAAACGATTTACTAGTCTAATGACTAGTATTAGGGTTCCGCACCTCAAAAGGAAAAACGGAACCCTTATAGAATCACTTGTGTGTCTGTCTTTCACAGCCAATTTGCTTCGACCCTACTGGCCCGATTAAGTTGTTTGGTGCACATCAAGCCAAGTTCAAGAAAAGAACTGGCGATACAGATCAAACTCAAACTCAAACTCAAAGCATTTATTTCAATTAAACCATTTACAGGCACTTTTGAACTGTCAAGGAGTCGGTCAGTCAGAAATATGAAGCTAGTTGCCCATTCCAAAGCGTAGTAGGTACCTATGGAGAAGAACGGGCAAGAAACTCCACGGACACTCTTTTAAATCAAAATATTGTTACAATATATGGGTTACATCATTCATGTTGAAATTATACATGTGAGAACAATGTAAAAAGCACGTTAAAAGCGTCTGCAATTATAACATACAAACAATTCAAAAATTAAAATAAGCCATGGCAGCTAAGAGATGACCAGTCACAACTGACGGCGCCCGTTCACGAACATGACGCATGGATCAGCACCATTCAGCTCAACCATTTTGAAGGGAGCTAAATGATCCAACACACGCGCCACCATCAGCGAGACATTTAAGTGAGCATGACATTCCCAGCCGCCAGGGCACATTCAAGTCAATGAAAGACAGATTACCCGGTAAATGGTAGCTCAATAGTACATAGTACTCACACCTGTGCTATGCAATTATATAATACAAATGAGATTGAGTTTATATAATGCAAAGATGATGATGATCTTAAAATCTTCAGCAGCTCCAACTGTATGTTCGAATGTTAATTAGTTAGTGGTGATTGTGGAGCAGGACCAGCATTAAGCCAAGCATTTTTATCAGAGATGTAATCCTCCAACTTATAATATGCCTGCCTGCATTGTGTGCGTTTTATACAAGTAGTAGTACAGCAGCCGTGTGTTACACTTATTAAATTGATTAGCCAAATATAAGAGAACTAGTATGTAAAAACTAGCCAAGTAAAATTTTCAGCTTCAATTCATCCTAAGTGCTTTTGTGTAATTTGACTATTCAAGGAAGTTATATTTTTAAAACGAAAAATTTGCTATTGCAGAACAAACAATAATTTAAAATTTTCTTTATAAACATAGAGATCTATATATATAGAACTTGGCATCCATTTAGACCTCAATTCTTTTGTCGGCGAAGTCGACAACCACGCTTATTCTATTGAATTTGGCTCCCATTTTCACATTTATGTTTTTGATTGGTTAGATATGTATTTCTGTGACCCGAACACCGACGTGTAACATAAATAAAAGTATTTTGAACATGGTCACTTCTGGTTTTGCACATTTGGGAGCATATTAAGAGAATTAAAAAGAAAAGTTTGGCAAACTGTGCCATGTGACATATCAAATGGGGATTGTTGCGAGGATTTCGAATATTTTTTTAAAAATAATTTTAGAATATATACTTTTAGAAGAAGAAGAGAAGTAGAAGTCTATGGTCTTAAAACAACATGGTAAATCTCTCAACATTGTGCGTACAAACTTACATTTTGCAGTTGGAATGTATGGGAGAACATGTTTTTCAACTACAATGTTAAGTTTGTTCTCGGAATAAGTTCATTACAACTACGGAACCCTTCATTGTGAGTGGTCCAACACGCTTTTGGCCGGTTTTAATAACTAGTCGCAGTTGTTTTACCTAAGTATGTATTATTTATGTTCGTTCATGTTGAGACTCACTATATATAATAGTGTCGAGTCATGGTTAGTTGGCAATCTTCGCGTCCTCGTGTCGTGCCTGCCACTCATAACATTCGGCAAAAAACGAGGTGGGGGTGGCCTAGCAACAAAGAGAAGGCTTTCTAGTCATTGCCTAGCAACCACTTAGAAAATTAAGTAGCTATATAAATGGACCATAATAAAATGCTCTGCTAAATATAAATACCTCATCATGACAAGACATCAGTCAGTTTATTAATAGTGACACAACGCAAGTGCTGTGAGCAGTGCACCCTGTGCACCACGCACGCACTGCTGCCTTATTGCTATTTTATGCTATGTCTATGAGATGAGCCCGCTGCCGCATACCCACTAGCTGGTCGCCAGCCCCCGCTATATCCTATCCACCTGATGCACACCTGATGCACAGCTGACGCCAGGTACATCCGCCTGCGAGTACAGTAGGTACCTACCTGGCATGCGCACCTATATAAATATACACACTATCTTCGAGTAGCCTTCAGCCATCAGCTCATTAAGGAAACATCATTATATTCTTAGATATTATTCGTATACACAAACGGGTAACAGGTACCTATTTAATATTAAGTAAGTCAGTCGTATTTAGATAACCTTCCAACAATGATAATTGTGTAAAATGAGGCGCTACACAAACGTCTTATCAGTGCAATGCCATTGACACAGCACCACACTGCATTGTGCACAGTGGCAGTGTGTCAGCTGCACACTACACTATACATACAGGGCATAATAGAAACTATCGTTTTATGAGTTTTGTAACATTTCCAGACGTGTTGTTGAGTCAGTTCAATTACTTCACCTGTTGGAAGTTATTTCTAGAAGGCAGTCGAGATATCGATGACGTGCTAATAACCTTCAGGTGGTGGGTCGTACGATAACGCGAGATAACGTGCGTTTACAGTACGAGTACGACACAGTTTATAATAATATGTAGCATCGGCAAAATTCGTAAAACCGATCACCATCCGAACTGGGGGCAAAGTCTACTAATTTACAAACGTGTCAGTGGTCTCGCAATGGTGAGTTTTTGACAGATTTTTACTGACTAAAACCCACCCGTGTTCCTTCAGTTGCCTTTTGCCAAGGTCCCGGTATCCCTTTCGGACTTTCCCGCACAGACTTGGCCCCCTGAATGCGCTTTCAGAACACCAATCTTTATTACTGCTTTAGGTGCAAAATATCTTTACACCTACGCAATAACTTGTAAAGTTAAGTATATAACCTAAAACATTCGTAAAGGACATTGACCATCCATATATGGGAGTTGAACCAAGTGCTGCCCAGAATGGACACATAGTGCATTATGATCCTTGGGCTTATACTAGTCTGTAAACCAAAGCTCAATAAAATCTATCCAAAGAGTTTTGAGAAAACCTATTTTTTGTTGAGTATTTTCTATTGATGAATATCAACCAGCCAATGGCGCATTTTATTAAATAACTAGCAGTGCCCGCGACTTCGTTCGCATGGATGTCGGAATACAATAATATGTCGCTTAGAAAAGTTGTACCTTCATTTAAAACGGGGGAATCTTTCGACCAGGCCTGGTGATTTTTCCTAGTAAGAAACTGCCAAAAAACTTGTGTTTTTATAGAAAATGCTTCTCTTTATAAAATATTAGCGGTGGAACCACCTGGAGCGTACACAAAAAAGTTGCTAGGGTTGCTCACACGCGAAAGAGCTACATAAAGTTGGCCGTGGGAAAAGCAACCAATACTAAGATCCACCCCCGCAACGGATAATGTCTGGCCCTGAGCTTTGTTAATGGTCATGGCGTAACACAGGCTGACGGGGAATTGCACACGCTTAAAACTAAACGGGAAATTATTGGGAATGAGAGGAATTCTTGGAATAAAAACAACATCACCGGCGCCGCAACCTGTTAAGATTTCGGCTTCGATGACGTTTTGTTGGTGATTGGTGACTATGAGCAGAGTGCCGTTGCAAAGTTTGGGAGGACTTAAATTTCTGAGAAGAATTATTGGCACTCCGACTTTTAAACAAATTTTGTGTGCTGAAAGACCGGGTGTGTTAAGGGATTCTAAGAACTCTACTGGATAGTGTGTGGCATCTTCTTCTTCGGGAACCGTATTTATCGATGTATATTGTTGACTTTCCCCAGAAACATGTGCCAATATTTGTGTATTTATTGCTGTCCGATAGTCGAACAAATCAAATCAACCATAAGGCCTCTGCCTCGAATCTTGCGGGCAGCGGGGCGGCGGCGGCGGCGGCGGCGGCGGCGCGGGCGCAGCAGGATCTTATGCGTAAAATCAAATGGACCGGTTCTCGAAAACATCGGCGCGGCAGCGGCGAGGCGGCGGGCAGCGAGCGGTGCACTCCATTCAAGCGGTGACCGCCCGCGCGTCTGCATTGCCGTGTTGTTGCCCACAATAAATTGAGCGTTAGGAATAAATTTGAATCAAAAAGATGTTGCCGCCATTGTTCAGACATTTCTTTCGCGAATAAAAACAAATATCTCGACGACAAAATCGTGAACACAACACTACGCGGCTATAGTGACGCGCGATCTGCCTGCTAGTTTCGAGAACGGGTCTTTGATGCCCGCCCTGCTCCCGCGCCGCCGCCGCTGCCGCCCCGCTGCCCGCAAGATTCGAGGCCGAGGCCTTACATACACACGCCAACAACGATCGAATCGAATGAGCGGCGGTCACGAATCATACGAACAAATTACGAAGTATAGTACAGTTCGATTCAAACTTAATGGCGGCTCGGAACATGAGGCGAGTCGCTGCGCAGTAACAATTTCATGTGACAGCGGGGGTGAGGGGTGGGGTACTGCGCAGCTAAAAGCTAACTTCCGAGCCGCCATTAAGGTTGAATCGATCTGTAACGACTCGTTTCTTGACTTCTTAATTTGAACCTAATGAACGAAACCAACCAAAATACCAAATCAAAACCAATCAGATCAATTAGGAGTGGGGCGTATTTATCGTCACAGATAGAAATCACAGATATTATAAAATAGCAGATAGCAATTGCTCCTAACGATAAAAAATATCTGTTACTTACTTAAAATCACAGATCCTCAAGACTGTTACTGTTAAAACTTCGGATACGATTTTCGACTTTAACGAAAAGAAATAAAGAAGATATTCAATTGAGTCAATACGTATTTATCGTCTGTACAAAAATCACAGGCTGTAATTTTATAACAGATAGATACGATTTTCGACTTTAAATCAAAAGAAATAAAGATGATATTCGATTGAGATACGTATTTATCAAAAATCACAGGCTGTGATTTAATAACGGATATTTGGATCTGTTATTTTTTGTCACAGTCACAGTGATCACGTTTATATCGTGTCGTGATATCGTGTTTCACCTGTTACAACCCATCTCTAAGATCAATACTTTCTACGAATGACAACCCAACCAACAATTTATTATTATTATTATTTATTATCGACACTAAAGAAGTCAAAAATAAAGATACCTACACTAAAAATTATTTGGAATATCTGGGCGAAAGTCATTCTTCGACGGAGACTCTTAACACCGCGATTCAGAAAATGACACTAAACGAACAACGCCATCTATCGAGCACGAAATGATACTGTTAAAATATATGGGAAAACGTTCGAACACTCTGTAAGCTAAATAAACTATGTAGAAAAGTGAAAAATTAAAGAATAAATACCTATATTTTTTAAGAAATTAACATTTGTCACTATTCTTTCATGATTATCAAGATTTGAAAGATAGGTAGCGCCACCTATCGCACTAATACTAAACTAATAAATAAACAACGCATCTGGAAATTTTTTATTAATCTAACTTTAGAGTTATATTCTATACACCATGTATCGCGTTAAGTTTCCGCGCAAAGAAAATGACGGTCATATAACAACACACGATCTCACAAACCTAGTAATTAAGAAGTAAGTATCATTTCGCGTCAATAGATGTCGTTACGTGTATGTACATTACGTAATGAAAATTCCTTCTTGAACACTTTAAATTCATATATCTTTTGATATTTTGAAGCGATTGCGATAAAACAAAAACTAATTGAAACATCGAGTTACACACAATATTTGAGTATAAAAGTTAACCATATTGATTTCGTACTTTTTACGTGATAGTGGAACAATCAAACTAAAGAACATACAAACAGACAGACAGACAAACAGACAAACAGACAAAAATTCCAAAAATGGTAGAAATGGAATCTGTTGGTTATTCTTGGACAACCCACCAATTTTTTTTTTTTTTTTTTTCATTGTACAGAAACGCCTCGTCTACAGATTTATTATATGTATAGATAGATAGATGATAGTAATCATGTTAAACAACATATTATTATTTCATTTGTATGCATATCATTTATATTGTAGTGTAAAGCAATTGCCAATGCATATTCAACTAGTGTAAAGCACTTGTCAATGCATTCATGCATTTTCAACGAGTCCAAACACGATGGTGCTATCATGTTTGGTTGAGGAGTTCCTATGGCCACCTTCCGGCTTAATCAGCAGACCCTGGATGCAACCTTGGGCTATACTAGGTACTTATCAAGACAAAGCCAACGAGTCCAAACATGATGGTGCTATCTTGTTTGGTTCAGGAGTTCCTATGGCCACCTTCCGGCTCAATCAGCAGACCCTGGATGCAACCTAGGGCTATACTAGGTACTTATCAAGACAAAGCCAACGAGTTCAAACACGATGGTGCTATCTTGTTTGGTTGAGGACTTCCTATGGCCACCTTCCGGCTCCATCATCAGACCCTGGACACTGCCTAGTATAAAGCAATCGTCAATGCATATTCAAGGAGTCCAAACTCGATGGTGCTGTCTTGTTTGGTTGAGAAGTTCCTATGGATACCTGCCGGCTCCATATAAAGGCAATAACTTTTTAACCCTGGGACCGATTTTTTTTTAAATGTTTTTTATGTATAAATTAATGCAAGGAACTGTTTGAAAGCACTCCCATGGCTGGGCAGCATTTGGTCCAAATTGGTCAATACCACTTAAATGAATGAAATGAAAATGCTACCATCTAAATTGTGTCGTACACCTGTATGGATCGTGGCAGCTGTTACATCCTCAGACCAATATACTTTTTTATTGGTCTGAGGTTACATCATAGTATCACTGTCACGGCTCCCAGCAGCTAAGGAGACGAGTGGGCAGTCAATGATCTGAGCACCGCGACGTGTTCCTACACTTGTACAGTGATGTACGCTCACCAGAATGTGAATGATTGACCAATGTCATTACTAGTTATCGACATCATTTGCGTGTTCTTTGTGTACCTACCCGTCCTCGTGGCGGTCAACCATCCACCACCTACAATATCTACCGAAGTTCTAGATAAGTACCTAAGTAGGTACCTACTTTCTATTGTGTTCATTTGATACGAATCAAACCTTTGCGCTACATAAAAAATCACATAAGTACATTTTTAGTTCACCTCCGGCCTCCGGCAAGTGAACACAAGGAAATTATATACTTAAGTACCTACATAAGTATTCAACAAAAAGTGGGCTTTTCTTAAAAAAGATGAATGACTGCTTATGATCGTAAAATATATTGCAGTAAAGAATACGATACCTGAGCACTTGAGGAGGTCCTACCAAGTAAAAAAGGGGTTACAAGTTATTTTGTGCAAAAGATAATGGGTAATGTGTTATTATAGGTACTACTACTACCTTCTGACATATTGCGTGTTGTGAATTCTAATTATGAAACTATAAAAAATACCTGCCCCGTTCGCTTCCTTCTACGCAGTACCTGTATCTACCTACCTACCTATACATGAATCTCATTAGCAGTTCGAGAACAACGTAGAATGTTGAGAATAACAGAACATTTTTTTCCGCGTGGCAGCATCATTACAGAGAGTAATTTGTCACTTCTATAAGTAATGGTGGTCGTGGGTCGAGTGGCACGGGGTCGCTAAGCTGACGTCCACCCATTAGCCACTAATGCAACCACAGTGCCGCTCATACCGCTGACCTATTTACTAATAAATACTTTTGCATTTTCTAATGTTTTGCATAATAAACATGCGCATGTACCTAGATTTTAGGTACTTATTTACCGTACGCAAATACGCGCTTTGACGTGGAGTTGCGGATACCAGCCCGTATTACCTACTACCTAGGTACTTATTTTATTACTCATTCCTATTTACGTGCTCAGCTGATTGGTACTGCACAGGTAGGCACTTACTGTACCTACTTAACAATATTATTTAGTAGGTGCAATCAATCTGCGTCTAGTCGCCTCACTCCCCCCCCATTGTGTCGGCGACTGATGGTGGTTACAGCCATATCTCTATGTAGTCGGTGATTACAGCCATTCACTAGAATATAATTAAATATTCAGTAAGTGTCTGAAGGGATCACTATGGGTTAGGCCAGCATTGCCAGCCATAACAATGACTATCTTCCATGTCATTACACGGCATTCGCTTTGTAATACTCAAGTGGTCGCTGATTAGATATTAGCATAACATCAAGTTATGAGTTGGGCACTTATCACTTGTTGCCGCACACAGCTGAGTTTTCACTCGAGTACCTAGATAACAAAAACGCAGTCTCCGTCCGTACAATACTATAACGTGTAAAACTAGCTTTAAACCCGCGAAATTACGCGATTTTTTTAATTAAAATTCTTTATGGCACCTCTTTAGTTCATGAGCACCGAATACCAAAAAATTTATTCGCTAATATTTTGTATAATCTAATATGTCCAGAAAGGGTATCGGGTATTTGTTTTCGCGCCATATTCGAAACGGGGCGTCTAAAGGGTGCGGGGAGGGGTTCGTGGCGTCCGCCATTTTGTGGAGTTTTAGTCACGATGGAACAGTACTCGGGGACGCATCGCGCATTTTGCGTACGAGCGTATTATCGTAATGGTGATTCAATAGTGACTGCTCAACGTCTCTATCGTGCGGAATATCGTACACGCCACGCGCCAAGTGACGATAGCATTAGGAAATGGATCAGGATGTTCGAGAATACAGGTGCGACAGTTAAAATTCAAAACTCTGGTCGTCCTCGTACAGTTCGCGATGAAGAAACAATTGAAGAAGTTGAAGCGTCGGTTCGTCAAAATCCGTCTTTATCCATCCGAAAGCGAAGCCAAGCGTTGAACATAAAAAAATCGTCTTTACATTCGATTTTAAAGAAAGACTTACATCTAAAAGCCTATAAAATTCAATTGGTTCAAGAATTGAAGGATACGGACTATGCTAATCGACTGAATTTTGCGAACGAAATGCTGCAGCGATTTAACAACTTTAACAACATACTGTTCAGTGACAAAGCAAATTTTCACCTGAATGGTCATGTTAATAAGCAGAATTGTCGGTATTGGGCAGTGGAGAATCCGAGACGAAAGCATGAACGACCCCTGCATAGCCCAAAGGTCGTTGTTTGGGCCGCTATGTCTGCTAAAGGCATAATTGGTCCTTATTTTCATGAAGATCAACGAGGCCGAGCAATTAATGTGAATAGTGACCGTTATTGCGATATGTTGCGAATTTTTTCTGGTCCCAGAGTTGCAGGAGTTTGCAGGTTTCAACTCAAGAACGTGGTTCCAGCAAGATGGGGCCACTTGCCATACCTCAAATGACTCAATGGAAGTTGTTAACGAATTATTCCCTAATAAAGTCATTTCGCGAAGGGGTAACATCAACTGGCCTCCCAGAAGCCCCGACCTTAGCCCACTTGATTATTTTGCATGGGGATACCTTAAAAGTAAGGTTTATCAAAACAATCCGACGAATCTAACCCAGTTAAAGCAAAACATCAGGTCAGAAATGGCAGCAATATCAATAGCTATGTGTCAACGTGTTATCGCCAATCTTCGTTTCCGTTTAGAAGAGTGCCAGCAACATAACGGTCATCATTTGCATAACATCATCTTTTCCAAATAATTCTCCAATTCATATGCTAATAATAAACAATAAACTTTTTTATTGGATACAAATAATTTTTGTTTCATTGAACTTACAAATACCCGATACCCTTTCTGGACACCTTGCACAATGTAATAGCATTTATTCGCTATTACATTGTATAACCTAATATACAATGTAATAGCGAATCAATTTTTTAGTTAGTAGTTCAGAAAACAATACCTACCATAATTTTGTATCTTGGAGCTGATATAATGATGGAGCCAGGAGGTGGATACTGGATAGTGGAACTCTTCAGTGGCTACTATTAAACCCCTCGAGTTTGGGTTGGGCTCCTATGGTTCGTTTTGACGAGTCCAATAAATTGGGTTTAGTAATGAGGTTCTGATGATGGAGCCAGGAGATGGATAGTGGAACTATTCAGTACTATAATAAACTAGTAAACCGGTCAAGTCATAACTACGTTGACTTTGGACTAATATAGGTAAGGCTTACTAAAGGAAAAAAAAAATATGTAAGTATAAAAAAAACAAAAAAGCACGCTCTGTTATGGTGTAGGCCCCACTCGCCCCTTGGATCTTGCCCCTAATTACCTAAGTGTACCCACTCGAATATTAGATGGCCCCAGTCGCCCCCGATTGTTAGTAGGTTATAAGTACAGTCAGCACTCGTAAGTTTTTAAATATGAAAATAAATATTTTTTTCTAAACTCTCTCTCTCTTTTAAACTTCAATCAAAATCTAACAAAAAATACTAGGCTTGCATGAGTTCAAGATAGTATTACAATCATTAGTATTATCCCATTAATAAGATTTGGATGAAAGGGACATAAATAGTTTATAACTAACAAAAAGTACTAGGCTTGCATAAATTCACGTTTAGTTATAGTTGGAGATAAGTACTAAACTAATTAGCAAATAACGCAAAACGCATCCCTTTCACATTATAATATGAACATAGAAAAAGAAAGCATTATATATACGACTCTTTCAACGGGTAACATTATTTTAACAAACCTTTTGTTTATTGAACCCATGAAAAAGGTTCCTTTTGTTATAATATTTGTTTCTCTTTTGTTATTATAGTAAGCCAGGTAGCAAAAACTATCACAAGTGTCACGAGTTGGTGAGATTACAGATAGAGTTATTAAAGTAATCAAATATGGCGTTATTCATAACGTGTACATTTTTCTGTCTGACTGTACCGTTTTTGGTTAAATTTCAAAGGAAATGCCGCAAGGGGCGAATCGGTACACAAAAATAATAAAAAACGGGGCGAGTGGGACATTTTAATCTAAGGGGCAAGATCCAAGGGGCGAGCGGGGCCTACACCTCTGTTATCATTAAATAATTAAATTGATTGTATTCACAGATATAAGATATTTCTATGCTTTTAATAACTAAATTACGAAAGTACCTATGCAGCTTGTCCCTTCTTTTTTATCTTCTTTTTTTTATTATGGGCAATGATTAATTCAAAAGGCGTGGAGCAGTTTTTGGTTGTGTTTACTTTTACCTAATTAATTTTAACAAAGCGCTCCAGACTTTTTGATACAATCATTGGATATTGAGTTTTTTTTTAAACTACATAATATTTTGTTTCAACAAAACAACCTGTCAATCTACCAGTCAAGTGCACCAGCAACAATATCAGTTAATCATACACACACGCATCGACATGCATGACCTTAGTATGACTGTAGCAAACATTCACATGTGTAACCTACTGTTCTTGATGACCGCACCTCGACCGGCACTGCGGACTCCGGACACCGGCCGCGGCGAGGGCCGCACTTTGGACTTCACACCGCGCCCGCGACACAGCGCAACGGTACAAAGTTCTGATGACAAATAAATCGGCTAAAATGATATTAGTTTGTGGTGTGTAGTGTAGGCTGTATCTACACTACACAGCACATACTAATACCTTATTTATTCTGTGCTAATACACACCTGTGTGTAACAGGTACATTATGTAACTCCTGCCCACATTCTAGGAGCTCTCCGGAGCCCCATAGTGAAAGTTGTTCATAATGATGAGTCCAATAACCCCTTTAGAGGATTTAAACGACTAAAATATAAACCAGTATCCTATCCTAATCCTAATCCTAAAATATAAACCAGTATCCTATCCTAATCCTAATCCTAAAATATAAACCAGTATCCTATCCTAATCCTAATCCTAAAATATAAACCAGTATCCTATCCTAATCCTAATCCTAAAATATAAACCAGTATCCTATCCTAATCCTAATCCTAAAATATAAACCAGTATCCTATCCTAATCCTAATCCTAAAATATAAACCAGTATCCTATCCTAATCCTAATCCTAAAAAATATTATTAATGCGAAAGTGTGAAAGTGTTTGTTTGTTACGCTTTCACGCTAACATTTGGCGCAGGAGTAGACCATGACCTGGAATAGGACACAGGATACTTTTTATCCTGATATTCCCACGGGATCGAGACCAACGCGGGTGAAACTG
This sequence comes from Lithophane semibrunnea, assembly GCA_947363905.1. Taxonomy (NCBI): domain Eukaryota; kingdom Metazoa; phylum Arthropoda; class Insecta; order Lepidoptera; family Noctuidae; genus Lithophane; species Lithophane semibrunnea. The sequence continues at coordinate 20,657,237 of OX376187.1, forward strand.
CGGGGTGCAGCTAGTAACAATATAATTGGGTCGCTCGTCCTCGGGCCTCCTCAATTGATAAACAAGCGATGTGGCGTCAGCAGCGAGGTCCGCTGTGCTTAGGGTTGCCAACCATCATCTAACTAATATATTAAACGCGAAAGTTTGTAAGTATGGATGGATGGATGTTTGTTACTCTTTCACGTAAAAACTACTGAATGGATTTGGATGAAATTTGGCAAACAGATAGTTTATAACCTGGATACTTTTTATCCCGATATTCCCACGGGATCGAGACTTACGCGGGTGAAACCGCGGGGCGCAGCTTATACTTTATAATAACGTATCCTACTTTATTTTCGTGTTGTACTTCGTAGCACGACCATGAACGCATTCATTATAACATATGATGGTGATAAATTCCTTCTAATTTCTACTATTTTTTACCAGTAATTACAAATTTTATACCTCTCAATTTACACAGCTTTGTATTTATTCTGAGGTTAAATATATTTATTTAATCAAAGTATTTTCCCCATTATTTACACATTTCTGCTATCTCATGGGAAGGCCATTTATGCCTTTGCGCTAGAACTCTGGGGACCTTTTTTTTTTTTGATGTTGGGAAATCATCCAATGACTTCTTCCGCTCTGGGCGGAGCGGAAGGGCGTGTCAGACTTTTACTGACTAAAACCCACCCGTGTTCCTTCAGTTGCCTGTTGCCAAGGTCCCGGTATCCCTTTCGGACTTTCCCGCAACCCTGGCAGGCAACTCTGGGGACCTGGACTCAACAAACTGAGTGAAGGCATGTATTGAAATCCCCTTCATTTCTATACGGATTCAACAGGGTAGGTAAGATAAGCTTCAACGCGTGGTTACTCTGCAGATCAGTCAAATCATGGGGCTATTTTTCAATAATTGATGCAAAATGGGTCATTATTTTAGGTATGCTTATGCAGTGCTAACATACTAGCATCAAACCATGCCGCAAGTTCCCTGGTAGTTTGATGCGGATCGGTTTCTACCATCGCATCCAATTCATCGTTATTTACCTCAGTGGCTGGTCTTTCTCGAGGTTCATTCTTCAAGTCGAAGTTTCCACTACGAAAGCGATTAAACCAAAAACGTAGGATGCGTTCATTAGCCGTATTCTCTCCAAACACAGTATTGATGAGTGCAAAAACAATTGAAAGTATAAAATCTAATCTTGTGAAAAAAGTTTCACTCTCAAAGTAGCCAGTACGTTAAAACGGCAATTTCATATTATTACCTCAAGGTAAAAAAATACAACATGGTACACATTAAAAACCACATGTTTATTTGTAAAACAAACGATATCAAAAAATGAATAGTTCAATTACTAATTAAACATTTAAAACCTTATCAAATGAATCTTTACAGATTTGCAATTTTATGGTTATTATGTGTATCCGAACGTTTTATTGTTTGATTCTTTTTTGGGCTTACTAGTTATTTTTTTTTTTTTTTTTTTTTTTTTTTAAATAAACGTTACCCCACACTAAGAATTTCTTCCTGTATCGTGGGTGCGTTTACAAACATAGAAACTCACATACACTAACACCCAGACCCGGAACAACTACTTGCAGATCATACAAATATTTGTTCCGTGCGGGGATCGAACCCGCGATACGTTGCGCAGCAGTCCATCGCTCAGCCACTGCGCCAACCGTGTCGTCAAAGTTATGGAAAATCGACTTGTTTTTTTATCTCGCTTTTTTCGTATAGAAGGAAAAGCGACAGAACAAAGTGAAATTCAAATCTTTCGAATTTTGTGAGTAGACCTTAGAGTATATAACACTGGAGAACGCATAAGCGCCATATTCCGAACAAAAAAATCTGTCACTTTTGGCGGAATGGCAGGGGGCGCGGTAGCTTCTAGGAAAAATAAACAATGGAATGCTCGCCCGGAATAGCTTCTAGGAATATTAAACAATAGACTGCACGCCCGGAAAGAGAAGCCACAATCTCCACATCAATATAAGCAAAACCAAAATGATGCAGTTCCAAACCTACAATAGTAAGCGTACAAGGTTAAAAATACAGCATGATAATGACACAATTGAAAAAGTTGAGAGTACAAAGTTCCTAGGAATAACAATAGACAAACACTGTAATTGGAAAGCTCATATTGACGAACTCTGCACAAAGATAGACAGATTCGTATTCGTTTTATACAGACTAACACGTGTGGCTGGTGTTGATGCGGCACTATGTGCATACCATGGCTATGTCGCATCAATTTTGCGTTATGGCATTATAATATGGGGTAATTCTGTAGAACTTAACAGAGTATTTCGAGCGCAAAAGAAATGTATTCGCTCAATATGTGGAGCGCACCCATTGGACAGCTGTGTCCCACTATTCAAGAAAATTAAAATATTACCACTCACAGCATTGTATATGTTTGAAATATGTATTTTTGTGAACCAAAATAAGCATGAATTTGTTCTGCATAATGATATTGTATCCAGACCTAGCCGCAAAGTTCACATGTTCCATGTACCTAGACGAAATAATAAACTATTCTCTAATAATGTATTTTGTATGGCGACCAAAGTTTATAATAAACTACCAGACTGTTTGAAAACTCAAAACTTTAGGACATTTAGAAGTAAATTATTCAATTATCTTCTAAATAAATGCTACTACTCGACTAATGATTTTATGAATGAAAAGTTGACATAAATAATAGGTCTTTACCTATGAAATTGCCGTTCTGCAGTACTGGCCATTTCAAATCAAAATAATTTTTGTTTGGCTAAGACTAATTTCAAATTAATTTTATTTTAAAAACATGGAATTCTTTTTTCAAAAGAAGTCATTTGTTTAATGATTAGTGTTACATTTTCATCGCATCTCAATCTTTTTCGTCATCATGGATACGTTAAAAATTCGAGTAATTATGGAATATGAGTACCGTCGTGGCAGCAACGCGGAACAAGCGCCACGCAACATCAACGATGTTTACGGAGCTAACACTACAAACCAACGCATCACCTGGTTTGCTCGCTTCCGTTCTGGAAATTTCGACCTGAAAAATGAACCTCGCGGTCGTCCGAAGACTTTGGTCGAAAATGACGAATTAAAAGCGATTGTGGAAGCTGATGATACATAATCTACGGCTGAATTTGCAGCAGCTTTCGACGTTAGCGTCAAAACAATATTGGTCCATTTGCGTCAAATTGGCAAGGTAAAAAAGCTTGACAAATGGGTGCCCCACGAACTCAATGATCGCCAGCGCGAAGTACGCGTCGAGGCGTGCCTTGCACTGCTCAACAGACACACAAATGAAGGAATTTTGAACCGCATTGTTACCTGCGATGAAAAATGGATTCTGTTTGATAACCGCAAGCGCTCAGCAAGTTGGTTGGATCCTAGTTCAGTACCTAAACAATGCTCTAAACGAAAACTTACCCCTAGAAAAGTGATGGTCACTGTTTGGTGGTCTAGCGCCGGTGTGATTCATCACAGCTTCTTACCAAACGGGGTGAGCATTACTGCAGATGTGTACTGTGAAGAACTGAACACAATGATGGAGAAGCTGGCACATCTCCAACCAGCATTGGTCAATCGCTCGTCTCCGCTGCTCCTGCACGACAACGCGCGACCTCATACTGCACAGCAGACGGTCTCCAAGTTGCAAGAACTGGGGTTGGAAGCTCTCCGTCATCCGCCCTACTCACCAGACCTTGCGCCTACAGACTACTACTTTTTCCAGAATTTGGATAACTTCTTGGCGGGAAAAAAATCAATACCCGAGAGGCAGTACAAAATGCCTTTGAAGAATTTGTTGCCTCCCGTCCAGCTGATTTCTTTAAGAAGAGCATCAATAAACTGCCACTGCGTTGGCAATGATGCATTGATTGCATGGGTGATTACTTCGATTAATACAAATAAAAAATACATGAAAAAAATTCGTTTTAATTTTTTCATACAAAACGGCAATTTCATAGGTAAAGACCTAATATTAGGAAACAGTATTATATTTTCTTCTTATTATCTTTGACCTGATTCCATCCTTCTGACATTTCATAATTACTAATACTTGACTAATTTTCAATTTGAATGTTATCCTAATCTATCTAATTCAATGCCAATTCAATGTGTGACCAACAAAACTAACCAAAACCCTGAAAATGTATTTGTACGCCGGAAACGGCAGAATATTATGTACTTCAAAACTATGAAACATCTCTATGTAACAATATTCTCACAAATAAATGAACTATTACTATGAAGTCGGTACCATCGATTTTTGTTTTTATCGATTTCGATATTCATTCGGAATTTGGCTTGAATCCATGAAATAAAACAGCTGATGCTTAAAATAATTACTTACATTTTAATAAGAAGAAAATATAAATAGGTACAATTCAATAAAAAATAAAATAGGTGTTAAAATAAAAACCGGCCAAGTGCGAGTCGGACTCGCGCACGAAGGGTTCCGTACCATTATCTATAAAAACGGCAAAAAAATCACGTCTGTTGTATGGGAGCCCCCTTAAATATTTATTTTATTCTGGTTTTTAGTATTTGTTGTTATGGTGGCATCAGATATACATCATCTGTGAAAATTACAACGGTCTAGCTATTACGGTTCATGCGATACAGCCTGGTGACAGACGGACAGACAAACAGACAGCGGAGCCTTTCAAACTCAAACTCAAAGCATTTATTTCAATTAAACCATTTACAGGCACTTTTGAATTGTCAAGGAGTCGGTCAGTCAGAAATATGAAGCTAGTTGCCCATTCCAAAGCGTAGTAGGTACCTATGGAGAAGAACGGGCAAGAAACTCCACGGACACTCTTTTAAATCAAAATATTGTTACAAAATATTGGTTACATCATTTATGTTGAAATTATACATGTGAGAACAATGTAGAAAGCACGTTAAAAGCGTCCGCAATTATAACAAACAAATCAAAAATTAAAATAAGCCATGGCAGCTAAGAGATGACCAGTCACAACTGACGGCGCCCGTTCACGAACATGACGCATGGATCAGCACCGTTCAGCTCAACCATTTTGAAGGGAGCTAAATGATCCAACACACGCGCCACCATCAGCGAGACATTTGAGTGAGCATGACATTCCCAGCCGCCAGGGCACATTCAAGTCAATTAAAGACAAATTACCCGGTAAATGGCTCTATAGTACATAGTACTCACACCTGTGCTATGCAGTTAAATAATACAAAGGAAATTGAGTTTATACAATGCAAAGATGGTCTTACAATCTTCAGCAGCTCCAACATTATTTTCGAATGTTAATTAGTTAGTTGTGGTTGTGGAGCAGGATCAGCATTAAGCCAAGCATTTTTATCAGAAATGTAATCCTCCAACTTATAATATGCCTGCCTGCATAGTGTGCGTTTTATACAAGTTTTGAATTTCGTCTCGTTCAGTTGAAGTATGTGGGGAGGAATTTTATTGTAACATTTTAAACAGTACCCCATGAAAGATGAGTCTACTTTAGCCAGTCTGAAACCTGGTTGAACTAATAGGTCCCTATTTCTAGTACTATAGTTATGTCTATCACCTCTTTTACTAAAACGATGTAAATTTTTTCTTACGTGCATGATGTTTTCATAGATTTATTGGCAAGCTACCGTCATGATGTTAATATCCTTAAACAGTTCCCGTAAAGAATCGCGCCTGCGGAGATTATAAATGGCTCTAATCGCTCTTTTCTGCAGAATAAAGATAGACTCGATGTCTGCAGCCCGTCCCCATAGTAAAATACCGTAAGACATGATGCTATGAAAGTAACTAAAATAGACTAGCCTCGCGGTATCTACATCAGTAAATTGACGGATTTTTCTGACAGCATATGCTGCTGAACTTAGCCGTCCTGCAAGAGATGTTAAATGAGAACCCCATTGTAGCCTTGACTCGAGCGTGATCCCTAGGAAAACAGTTTTATCGACGAATTCTAGTTTCTCTTGATTCAATATAATCACACAATCCCTACTTTTGACATTTGGTAAAGAAAATTTTATGCACTTAGTTTTTTTTCCATTTAATACTAAATTATTAGCAGTGAACCAATTTTGGACCTGCAGTAGGGCGTTATTTACTTCGTCAAAATTTGTAGCACGTCTATCTACCTTAAAAATTAAGGAAGTATCGTCAGCAAATAACACCATGTGTGGCTGATTTTTTAATAAATGTAGTAGATCATTAATGTACACTAAAAAGAGGAAAGGACCCAAAATCGAGCCTTGTGGAACACCCATTTTTACTTTTAAACCTAGTGAGTTGATACCGTTTATTTGAACTTGCTGTTGTCTATCATTTAAATAAGATTTTACTAAACTGAGCGCAAGTTTTCCAAGTCCGTAATGCTCAAGTTTCAAGAGTAAGGTTTCGTGATCGACGCAATCAAATGCCTTGGAGAGGTCACAAAAGATTCCTATGGCGTCTTGGGTCTCTTCCCACGCGTTAAAAATGTGTCTTAATAAGGTTACACCGGCGTCGGTCGTATAACGTCCTTTGGTGAAACCATACTGTTGGTCGTGAAGGATTTTATTTGTGTTTAATGTGGTCCCGTTTTACCCGTTGGGTACGGAACCCTAAAAATAAGAGATTATCGACATAACAATTTTGGTTTTAAACATGTCCTCAACCCTACGGTAGTCTCGCTATCATTTTTACTAAAAGACATAATGCTGATTGCTGCTGATTTGTCGTACATTTTCGTAATGCAAAAGAAAAATATTTTGATCTTTACGAACATAAAAAGTGACTCGGTGACGTCATATAAAAGCAATGCGAGAAAAATACTCGATTTATGCCATGTTTTATGATGAATAGAATGAAAAATCGAAATGTATTATGAGGTTAGGATTTTGAATTTCAATAAAAACATGACTAACTAAATGTTATTAAAAAATCTTAAATGTGGAACGTTAAACAGTTATTTTACGTAAATAACTGTTTAACGTTCCACATTTGAGTTTTACGTATTTGAACGCTTTTTATGATAGAATTTGACAGCACAGTCAGACATTTTTACGGAGCTCCGCGCATCTCGAAAACGATTAACGATTAAAAGAATCTATTTGAAAGTAGTTTTTATGTTCGTGCTAGACCATTTTTTTTGGTCTTGTACAGAGGGTAAGTGTTCTTAGGGCTACTCCAGTGATATAATATACTGTAAGGAGTAGACCCACGAAATGTACTCGGCATTTAGGAAAAAAAAACTTAAAAATTTACGTCTCACGCTCGCTTTATGGCGTAAGACATAAATAACGAGCGATAGCAGCAATATCGAATTTTGCTCACTGTCTGTACTGTAGACCCTGATTGTTTGAAGTGCTGAGGTGAAAATATACTTTATACTACGTTCATGAAAGTGCCAAATGTGATGATTTCATGAAATAGTCATTCGATACACTTTCATGAGCTTAGAGAGTTGTATTGCTGATTTTAATGTTTATAATTCTGTATTAATCCATATTTGTTACGAGCGCTAATAATATTTAGATCAACAAACAACCTGATACTGACCTGCAAATTGCAAAAAACGTAAGAAAATTTGAATTTTGCGGGCCACCCTAGCGCATCCCCCTTAACTGGTTTATTCGACGAGCGGCTAGTTGCAACTTATGACAACATGTGAGTATGCCGCGCTGAATAAAAACCAAACCGGTTTTTATTGCTCTAAACCGGTAATATACAGTATGTTAACTAACAAAGGGCGTTCCCGTTAACCTGCAATAGTATAGCGTGTATACATGCTAAAAAAAATATTAATACTAAAAAATTTTTTTTTTTTTGTCTCGTGAAGTGTTCACAGAACGATTAAATTTAAACGTAAAAGAAACACTCTGTACACGAACACTTGTATTTCAACGTAGAAAAACAAGTGTGACAAGTGGGCGTGTACAGAGAGTTTATTTTCCGTAACAATTTAATATTTTTTGTGAATATTTTACTATACAAAAACAAAAAAAAACTTTTTTTTTTAACGGTAATATTTTTTTTAGCATGTATAGACGCTATACTATTGCAGGTTAACGGGAACGCCCTTTGTTAGTAAACATACTGTATAAGACCGGTATTATATAATCCTCTTCCAAATACCGGTTTTAAACAACCGGTATATGCGAAGGAAACTGAATGCCAAGGTTTTTGCGTCAAGTAGGTACCTACATCGGTATCGGTTTGATTTAACCGGTATCGGCTTGGTGGTAGCAGGTGTCCCGATTTGCACGGGACCTCCCGATTTTCAGGGGACTGGGGACGCGTCCCGATTTGCACCTGATCGGGAGACTAAATGTCCCGATAAATCAATACATGTCCAGCACGCTAATTACGTAGGTAACTATCAATCACAATCTAATTTGATTTATCACAATCTGATTTGACTTGAAACAAATGTCTAGCCCATTGCATCATAAGTTTTTTTTTAAATTCAGATTTACTAGTAATATTAGTTGCGAAACACATTAAATTAAACCTTTTTTTTTTAACCGGCCATGTTTTGTCGGACCAAGCACAATGAAGGGTTCCGTAGTTGGGATGAATTTATCCTAAGAACGAACTTAACATTGTAGTTGAAAAACATGTTCGAACTTATACGATCCAACTGCAAATGTGAGTTTGTACGCACAATATTAGGAGATTTACCATGTTGTTTTGAGACCATAGACTTCTTATAGGTTTTCTTGTAATCTATAAGTATAGAACTACTTTAGGTACTTTTTTCAAAAAATTTGGCTCAGTAGCTTGGGAGACTAAAAAAAATAAAAAAATAAATCATCATCATCTGCCTAGCCTTTTCCCAACTATGTTGGGGTCGGCTTCCAGTCTAACCGGATGCAACTGAATACCAGTATTTTACATGGAGCGACTGCCTATCGGACCTCCACAACCCAGTAACTGGGTAATACGATACCCCGTGGTAAGACTGGTTGTCCGACCTTCGGGCTTCTGACGAACCGTAACGACTGTCAATGATCCACAAATGACAGCCGGGACCAACGGCTTAACGTGCTGTCCGAGGCACGGAGGAGTCTCGATATGTAAAGATCCAACCATCCATGGACCAACCTCCGGCAAGCGTAGCTTAAACTGACGAATCGATCCGTGCGGCTGTTATTACTTAGCCACGAGATCCTCAATAAAAATAAAAATAAATCTTTAATAAAAAAAAATATTAATTAATAATTAATATTATTTTTTTATAAGTTGGTATGGTGAAATTTCTTAAATATCTTTCAAAATATTTATTTTAAAATTATTAAAAATATATGTATTTGAGGTCCTCGCAACAAGCCCTTTCATTGGATAGATCACACGGTACCTACAGTTTGCAAAACTTACATAATATGTCAGTGTTTCGGTGACAGAAATATAAATGTGTAACTTTCAACTTAATCGGTCCATTCGATTCGGAGCAAATTGGCTGTGACAGACAGACGGACAGACAGACAGACTCACGAGTATCCTAAGTATAAGGGATCCGTTTTTGCCTTCTAAGGTACGGAACTCTAAAAAACCTTGTTTTTTTTATTGTCCCGATCTACAACTCTAAATCCCGATTTGTTTTACCATCTGCCCCGATTTAAAACAAATCGGACCTGGCAACACTACTTCTTGGTGTCACACACGAGAAGGGAGAAACAGTTCAATAAGAAAACGAGTTATACATACTTATATTTATTTAAATCCAAAATTTGTTTTTAAAACTAACTTTACAATTTTCATATCTTTGCTAAAAGTAGCAAAGATACGATTTGAATAAAAACTAAAGAAATATACTTTTTTTTTCTTCCAGATACTTTTTTTTTCCTATTCAAAGAACGTAATACGTTTACTTCTCAAAAAGAGTTGGCAACCCTAGCTGTGCCTTGCATGACGACACACGATGAGTCGATGGCACGACGCGACGGCGCTCCACCGCGGCCGCGCGGCCACCACTGCTCCAACAATAACAACATTATCAGTTATCTATCACTTATAACTTATCCACTTATCACACAGATATGAACGTTTTGGTTCTGATTGCTTCTATTTCCACTCACTTTTATTACCTACCTACAAAATTATTATTTTCTGCTTCAGTTTGATTCGTAGATTTTTTGTGTTCATGCGGCGCCCTATGGCCATGAAAGTGTAAGCACGTATGTAGCACCACAGAGCCACAGACGCACGGAACAAAGGTTAACATCGAAGTTGTTATCTAAAAGCCGAAGTATGTTATGATAACTTGACGACCTTATTTTTATGGTTGTTTAGAGTGATAAAATGTATATTTATTTATTTATTTGATAGGAATAACAAACAGCAGTATATTACAAAGTAGGCACACAATATTAAAAAAACTTATAATAAAAGTAACAAATACACTACTCAAGGCGTTATCCACAGATAACCATACAGAATAGCTAGCTGTTAGCAAAACAAATTAAAAGTACTTATTAGCTAATTAACAGGGTTATGATCTCTTAAAATACTCGTAATTTCACTCTTATATAGCTTTGCTGAGAAACAAAATATCAGTAGAGCCAAATTGTTTATTATAGGTGTCAACCAGGCGATGTAACGGCGAGCGAGCGCCTGAGTTAGTTCGACAAAATGAAGTAGCAAATAGGCATCTCGAACGAACTTCTCGACCGATTACCGTACGAGGGATAAGGAAGCACAAACTGTTCACCAGATCAGTACAATCAAATTTATTGCGGCATATACTAAACAGAGTCAACATTTCAAGTAGGGTGCGACGGGATTGCAAGGTCATGAGGTTATATTTTTCAAGCAATAATTGATATGACATTTTGGTTTTAAAGCATCTGTAATGCATGGAATTTATTTATTTATTTAAATAAATAAATAAAATGTATATGTACAAAAAAAATTCGGTCAGTGGGTCGTCTTACATTGTAATTATACATTTTTAGCATTCTTCGTAAGTCCATTCATTTCATTGTCAATATCGTGTCGAATAATCGTATCTAAGACCTGTGCAGACGGAGTGAGATTATTTTGATACCTCCCCATCCTATGTAGGTACCATAATTATGACGGACATAACATGGGAACAGCAACCTAATGTCCGTTTATCAACCACGCATGAACAATGATATTATAGATTATTATTTATTATTAAAGTTGTTTCGCTGAAACAACTTTAAAAAAATATTCTCGCTGTCCACCAGTGGTGGCCAGCCAAGTGTGGACATTAGCATCGGGACCATTAAAGGATACTACACTTACGGATTTGGTTTTAGCGGTTAATGCAATTATTATTAATATTTTATTATTTTTATCCAATTCAAATGTTTACGGAATAATAATAAAATAATATTTATTTTCTTGTGTAATATATTTAATTATTAATTAAATTATAGTTCATTAAAATAAAATTATATGTATTGCTTTATTCTGATTAGATTTTTACTCAGATACTGCATGTTTTTAGAATGTATTTTCTAGTAAATATGCATACAAAATTGTATACAACGTGCCGCTACAATGGCGACATTAATTTAACACACGGGTAGGGCTAGTGGCCAGTAACCATAAAAATTATAATAAAATAAAATAATTCGTAAATTGAAAAAAAATAATTTTCAAACAAACTAAATAATAAAAACATAACCAAAATTGAGATCACTCTTTGTAAAAGATTCATTCATGTAGGTACCTACCAGCTGGCTTACGTTCCATCGGTCAAGATCCTTTGTCGGCATAATTTCTAGGAAATTGCGCGGCTTTCCTTTTATTCGCCTACATATGATCCGTGACTTCGGCAAATGAACTCTTCGCTACAGTTTTTTAAGTACAGGTTGCTCCAGGATGGTAATTTAGAAAATTGAAAATAAATCAATAAATAATAACATTTAATGAAATTAAAATATTTTCCTAAAACGAATACGCGAAATCGGATACGTGTGTTAAATTAATGTCGTCATGGTAGCGGCACGTTGTAGACAAATCGAGATTATTTCTAAAAAATATCAGGGAGTTGATGTGGTCCAAATCACTTCGTGTGAAGCCTCAGTGCATTCTATTTAAAAAAAAAACATTTTAAACCATTATTAAACCGCTAAAAGTGATTTAAACCATTATTAAACCGCTAAGTGTGATTTAAAACGTTTTAAACCAAAAAGACGGTTTAAAACCAAACTGTTTAAAACGTTTAAAATACGTTTTGCATCTAATTATTAAACCGCTAAGTGTGATTTAAAACGTTTTAAACCAAAAAAACGGTTTAAAACCAAATTGTTTAAAACGTTTAAAATACGTTTTGCATCTATAATTGTAACCGGCTGTGAAAATATTGTGTCGGTTAATTACCTACTTCAATAAAAAAATAAGCAATCAAAGCTTTAAAAGCTTTAATATTGTATAAATAAAGATTTTTATTTTTTATTCAAACAAATATTAATAAGTTGTAGGATGATTTTTTAATATTTTAGTTTAACATTTAATAAAAGTTGATTAAAGACTTTATTAATTATCTACCATATAAGTTAGGAATATTTATATAGTCTCAACCAATGATAATAAATTAACAGATATGTTATAAGCGCGGAATCGTGAAGACTCGAAAACATTCCAATTGTAACGTTTTTACTTGTAGTGAAATGTAAAAATGAATGAAACGTGGGTATGTGTGCCGCTGCTGCGCGGAACACTTTTTTCGGTTGTTTTGTGAGTGTATAACATATCTGTTAATATAATATAATTGGTCTCACCCGCATTATCCGCTATAAAACCAAATCCGTAAGTGTATCAATCAGTCCGTAAGTGTAGTAGCTATTCTTGACTGGTCTCTTAGAGAAAATAATTTAAACTGAAGGCCAGTGGGAGTTGGATCAAAAGTTGTGCCATTGTCCCCCAGCGATGGCCATAGGGAATGTTTAAAAATCCGAGTCGCTCTCCGAATGGAAATAATTTAAAAAGTTGTGACGCTGTCCCCTAGTGGTGGACAACGAGAAAAATTTAAAAGTTGTTTCGCTGTCCGCCAGTGATGGCCAAACGAGTGGTGGACATCGGGAATAATCGTAATATTATAGTGCCCCAATATTGCATCCAAACTCCCTGCACGAAAATATACACGTAACACATTCGTCTAGATGAATGTCAAGATGTCCTGCCTCTAAGTAGCCACGGGCCACGGGTCTATACAGTTATACCTACGTGTTTTTAGCTTCCGTCTAAAAACACGTAGGTTTAACCGAACATCTCCGATTGGATATACAACCTTATTTTTTGTCTATGCTAAACCCGAAAAGGGGTCATTGTACTCACCATTTTGAACAACTTTTTCTCCGGGTTTAGCATAAACAAAAAATAAGGTTGTAGTTTAGAGAAGTGTGTCGATAATAACTTTTGATTGCTATAAGCAGTTCTTTCTTATTATATTAACTACTTTCATTATTGGCCGCAGAACTTCGAAACGATACCAACTTTACTCAAACCCCGTTAACTTGGAATTAAGGCCGTACCCTGCCTCAGATTTTATCTCGCTCGCCCAATACTACTATGCAACTGTGCTGCAAATGTGCAACTGTGCTCTATTTTAAATTGTTATGGTATTTATTGTAAACGTGTCCCTTTAAAAAAAATAAACAAACAAAATTATATATAATTATATATATATATACTCGCGGCCTGAGTCCGAGCGAGACGGAATGGGATGCTGGCGGCTCTCAAGCCTCGAATAATTTAGGTAATTGCTTTTGACGGTGAAAATAAAGGTAATAATAAATAAAAAAACATAAGACCTGCTTTATAGTTAATTCAGTTATTATGCAAAGTTTCATGATCTAATTTGAAGTATTTTTTTAATATCAGCGGTTTATAGCTCGGTTTAGAGGTAACTTTCGATTTTATTTTCTACTAGCTGCCCCGCTCCGGCTTCGCACGGGTAGCACTAAGTACCTACCCTATCCCTACCCTACCTACCCTACCTACCCTACCTACCCTACCTACCCTACCTACCCTACCTACCCTACCTACCCTACCTACCCTACCTACCCTACCTACCCTACCTACCCTACCTACCCTACCTACCCTACCTACCCTACCTACCCTACCTACCCTACCTACCCTACCTACCCTACCTACCCTACCTACCCTACCTACCCTACCTACCCTACCTACCCTACCTACCCTACCTACCCTACCTACCCTACCTACCCTACCTACCCTACCTACCCTACCTACCCTACCTACCCTACCTACCCTACCTACCCTACCTACCCTACCTACCCTACCTACCCTACCTACCCTACCTACCCTACCTACCCTACCTACCCTACCTACCCTACCTACCCTACCTACCCTACCTACCCTACCTACCCTACCTACCCTACCTACCCTACCTACCCTACCTACCCTACCTACCCTACCTACCCTACCTACCCTACCTACCCTACCTACCCTACCTACCCTACCTACCCTACCTACCCTACCTACCCTACCTACCCTACCTACCCTACCTACCCTACCTACCCTACCTACCCTACCTACCCTACCTACCCTACCTACCCTACCTACCCTACCTACCCTACCTACCCTACCTACCCTACCTACCCTACCTACCCTACCTACCCTACCTACCCTACCTACCCTACCTACCCTACCTACCCTACCTACCCTACCTACCCTACCTACCCTACCTACCCTACCTACCCTACCTACCCTACCTACCCTACCTACCCTACCTACCCTACCTACCCTACCTACCCTACCTACCCTACCTACCCTACCTACCCTACCTACCCTACCTACCCTACCTACCCTACCTACCCTACCTACCCTACCTACCCTACCTACCCTACCTACCCTACCTACCCTACCTACCCTACCTACCCTACCTACCCTACCTACCCTACCTACCCTACCTACCCTACCTACCCTACCTACCCTACCTACCCTACCTACCCTACCTACCCTACCTACCCTACCTACCCTACCTACCCTACCTACCCTACCTACCCTACCTACCCTACCTACCTACATACCTAACCTACCTACCTACATACCTACCTACCTACCTACCCTACCTACACCTACTTTACGTTTAAACCTTCCCTTGAGGATAACGAACACAACAAAAAAAGAATTGGCCAAATTGGTCCAGGCGTTGTTGAGTTATGCGCTTACCAACACATTTTGCGATTCATTTTTATATTATAGATGAGCAGAGAAAATTGTATGTAATCGAGTTTTGCGCCAAACATAGGACCTAGCATCAATCTTCAACTTTAACATATATTATATTTATTTCAAAATTAATGCTGCAGTATTTTCGGCATAACGGAGGATCATGCTAAGCAATTTGAGGAAAGGAAATTAAATTAAATTAATTTGTGTATTCTGTAAATAGGATTAAAATCACTTTTACTCGTCATATTATAAAATAGTAAAAATAAGCTAGATGAGATCGGCGTTTCCTATCTGACTACTCTGAAGAAAGGCCGAAACAAACTAAGAGGTCGCAGTCTCTTTTAAAGTCCAGACATAATCTTGGTCAGGCCATATGAGGACCATGTACAAGATTAGCGTCTGAAATGGTCTTTTGAGGAAAGAACCACACAGATTTGAAGTGGACATTTCCAGTCAGTGCAAGCATTTGTCAGTAATAGTGGAGCTCAACTAAGAACATTCCACACAATGTACTACCAAAAGTAGTAAAACATAATGCCATAATAATTTATGTTGTCTTCAATCATAATGCAATACAAAAGTAGCTAAGTAATCTGAAATTTTATAGTACCCTTTTTTACAAAGTTTGGTTTTAATACAGCTTTAACGTTTAATGGGTAAGTTTCGAATGTCAATGGGAAGTTTGTTATAAAAGCGTACATTGACCCATGAACGAGTTGCCTACTCTGTGGAGACGAGTGCGATGTATATCTGACATTTTCTTAAAATTTGATGTATTTTTGTGTACAAAAGGTTTCAAATATAATAATACTGTGAGGCTACAGTCATAATATCTATTTCTTTGAATTTTTCGTTAAGGGAATCCCTTGGACCTAGGTTGTAAATGGCTCGAACAGCCCTTTTCTGTAAAAAAAAAAGATAGCATTAATGTCCGCACAGGTTCCACAGAGAAGAATTCCATATGACAGAAGACTATGAAAATAACTAAAATAAACAATTCTGGCTGTATATTTCTTTTTTAACAGCATAGGCAGCCGATCTGAGCCTTCCTGACAATTTTTCTATGTGTGGGCCCCATTGTAATTTACCGTCAATGGTTATTCCAAGAAAAACTGTCGACTCGGGGCCAACTCTATTCCATTCACTTTATTATTGGTAGATGACCTGACATTTTTGACGTTGAAAATTTTATTGAGTTTAGTCTTTTCTTCATTCAGGAGAAGATTATTAACATTAAACCAATGCACAACTTTAGAGAGTGCATCGTTAACTTGTTCAAAGTTGACTAACTGACGTTTGATTTTCAAAATGAGGGAAGTGTCATCTGCGTATAATACGATCTTCTGATCATCCCTTATGTGGTAAGGCAAGTCATTTATATAAATGAGAAATAAGAAAAGACCTAGAATTGAACCCTGCGGAACGCCCATGGTGCCCGAAGATCCTGCAGATCTCTTGCCATTAACATCGGCCCTCGGAATTCTGTTGTTCAGATAAGAAGTCAGAAGGTCGAGAGCCTGGTTCCTCATACCATAGTGGTACAATTTCCTGATGAGTGTATCATGATGAGGTAGGGTAGGGCCTTAAAGTTAAGGCCCAATTGCACCACACATAAGTACATAATTAGTCTTTGTTATATAATAATTAAGTTATGATTGCGTAAAAACTTAAGTTTACGCAAGACACATTAAGCGCCCATACAGACCTAGTTATTAGCTCAGGCCAAATTCACTTGTTATCTCACAGTTGTTTCGATTTAGGATCATGCTAAGCATTTTGAGGTATTATAGTAGATTATATAGATAAACTCTTATTAATTTGAGTTGTAAACGTGGCGTGTAGGTAAGTACCTACCAAACAAGTAACTATGACCTCGATAATATTATTTTATTGTCTTTTACATTACATAACAAATAATCAATATACTTACCCAGTAGTAAACAAAACGTGTTCACTCGCCACGATTCTTGATATTATTGCGAATGAAAATATTTGTCATCGCTAAGTATAAACCGTGTCCCTTTATTTTATTTTCATAGTTTGTAGAGTGCGGTGTCCGATTATCGGCGAAGTTGTCTTGTAATACGTAGCCCGTAGGAATAGTCGTAGTCCTTCTACGCCGTAAGCTAAACTAATAAGCTAATAAAGACAATGTTTTCTTGTAGAGTAAAAAACCACTCGCCGGAAGCCCGGGTTCGACCTTCACCAAACAACATGCATCTCTCAACAACCGAGTTTTTGTTAGTTAACTTAAATCATGCGCTTAGTGCAAATGCACACTTGCCAGTGCGACGCGGAGACAACAATATTACATAATAAGTATATACTTATAGTAAGTACGTAAATAAGGGTTGTTATGGTTAAGCAACTCATTCGTATGTGAGTTTGGGCACACGGCGGTGCTGGAGTGTGTTGTGTCGTGGTGAATGAACAGAACCTTCTGGACTACAATGTTGAATTAGCAAAATGTTGAATTCGCAAAATGTTGAATGGACACAGGCATGATGACGGCACACAGGCGTGCGTGTGCAACCGGTTCCAGGCACCGAGCCGGTCCGACGCAGCCACTCCCACGGGTCTGCACAGCGGAGTGATAAAACAATCGTCAACGTTATAAAATTACTTTAATTTAATTATCACAATAGTACATCTTACGCACAAAACCTTGTAACATACATACATCTAACAGCAGTCTATAGCGGTCGGTCATGACTTGCGTTCACACACTTCCAACGACAGAAAGGCACAGAGGCACTATCCGAACACGTATGTGTAGAGTACGGTGACCACGATGCCCAGCAGCACCGGGAACTTCCACGAGCTCGTGAAGCTGGCCTCGCTGTCCTGCTTGCTGTCTTCCCAGGATATCTGGCGCTTCTGCACGTTGACGCGCTCCGCCTCCACCACCTCACCCACCGCGTACTTCTGCATGAGCTCCTTGGCGTCCAGCGAGTGCCCCACGTCGTCGAAATCCTCGGACGCGTCCTTGCCGACCACGTTCACCAGCACCTCGTGCCCGCCGGGATGCTCGTCCAGGAACTTGGTGACGTCATACACTACATTGTCTATGATGAATACGGTTTCAGTTCTGCTGCTCTTCTGGGAGACCTCCTCCCGAGTGAACTGTCTGACGGTCATGTCTGCGCGCGCGGTCTCGTCGAAGCGGGGCAATGGACTGAGTACTGACGGCGGCGCTTGCGGCGCTCACGCTGCCTCCTCGCCCCGCGCCACGCGCCTCCTCCCGCTGATAACATCATCATTACAACCAGAATCATCTCTCATGCTGACACGGCAATTCTCTTAATCAAAACAAACTAAATTTTAGTTAAGTAAGTACCTACTGATAAAGATAAAGGAGATGATGTCTTAGTTTATGTACCGGTGCGCAGCGTTTCAACTTACTTAAGAAAGAATCAGTAGGTACCTTTGTACTGATATTATACTTATGTCGTATCTATAATATGTATTTTACTGTGTGTACATAAATAATAAAATGAATAAATTGTTCTTATTTTTAAGCTCACCTACAACTAAACAATAAGTTCGCTTCACATTGTGCCTGGCAGGAACACCGACACCTGACATACAGGACACGTCTTTGGGTGTCAGGGGTTTCGCTAATCGAGCATGTACTTAGTCTAAATATTATAAGGACCTAAGTTACTTAAGAAGAGAAACTCGTGACTACGTAGCCGCACGGACTATTGTATTAGGCTTATAAAAATAAATTATTAGAATTATGCAACAATAAGTTGTAGCTAAGTACTTCATCATCTTACTAGCATTACGCGTTGTACATTATCTTGATAGAATAATGTACTACGCGGTCCTTTGTAACCACCTAAACTTGGTCGCGTTACCACGGTCTTGCACTTCCTAATCACTTTTATTTTATTAAGTATAGTACATTAAGATACGCGTGTGCTCTATTGGATATTACAGTCGGTATAAGGTAGCCGAGAGTGTAATAATCAACGCGTTTCATACGACGTTTTACAACACACTTGCAAGGAAAAAACAGACTTGCTTGTTGTAAAAACTTATGCTACAATAACGAAACTAAGTATAGAGATGATAGATTTATAAAGTTGAGATGGGTTAGGTTTAGTTTCTTATTGTTTAGTAATTTATTATCAAAATTTAAAATCTTATAATGCGGGAATATTAACAGCTTTAAGAAATCGAACTGACCTTTGTTGCCAGGTAGGTACTGACTATCCAGAGTTTATTTAAAAACTTCTATGTCGGTTGGTTACAATACTTTACATTTTGTATTTTTCATAATAATAAACCACACAACGAAAACGGTAATAAATATTTATGAAATATATTATATACAACGTGCCGCTACAATGGCGACATTAATTTAACACACGTATACGTTTTCGCGTATTCGTTTTATGAAAATATTTGAATTTCATTAAACGTTATTATTTATTGATTTATTTACAATTTCTAAATTACCATCCTGGAGTAACCTGTACTTAAAAAACTGTGGCGAAGAGGTCATTTGCTGGGGTCACGGATCATATGTAGGCGAATAGAAGGAAAGCCGCGCACAATTTCTTAGAAATTATGCCGACAAAGGAACTTACCGATAGAACGTAAGCTGGTAGGTAGCTTCATGAATGAATCTTTTATACAGGAGTGATCTCAATTTTGGTTATGTTTTTATTATTTAGTTTGTTTGAAAATTTAAATTTTTCAATTTACGAATTATTTTATTTGATTATAATTTTTATGTTTACTGGCCACTAGCCCTACCCGTGTGTTAAATTAATGTCGCCATTGTAGCGGCACGTTGTATAATTACTAATTCATTTATGAGAATATTATGTATGTAACAAAAAAATTAAATCTGTACTTCTATACTAATATTATAAAGCTGAAGAGTTTGTTTGTTTGTTTGAACGCGCTAATCTCAGGAACTACTGGTCTTACTTATCGAGAAAGGCTATAGGCTATATAACATCACGCTACGACCAATAGGAGCGGAACATAAATGAAATATGTTGCAAAAACGGGAAAAAATATTCCTTTTTGAGAGCTTCCGTTGCGTGCGCTGCGTAAACGGTTTATGTTACGTAAATATCATGTATGATGGAATTGTTCCTCTTTAAAAGTTCTAAAAAAAGGACCGCGACAGCATATGTCTATCTTTTAAGATTGACTTACTATAACCTTTTTTATGGTAATCAAATTTGTTAGAAATTAATGCATTATTTGCGAAGGAGTTTTATCAACATTATATTAATTCTTATTCAAATAAATAGTTTCAACATCAAGGGTATTTATGTAGCAGTAAAATACTTTTTAATTCATTCGAATCGGACATTTAATTTCGAAGTTATCACGAGTTTAAAAATGTAATACGCGAACCGTCCGAAGCCGGCGCCGCGCCGCCGCGACTTTACCTACTCTAGAGAGGAGAGGATGGGCACACGGGTAGACCATGACCTGGAATAGGACACGTTTTATCCCTATATTCCCACGGGATCAAGACCTACGCGGGTGAAACCGCGGGGCACAGCTAGTCTTTTTAATAAAATAAGTGATAGACATAATTTTATTACTAGAAATAAAGATAAAATAGATCCGCCATTTTTCAGATTAGCTAAAGTACAAACATCTTTTATGGGGTACTGCGTTAAATGCTATAACAAAATACCTATATTGCAATTAAATGAAAGAAAATTTAAAACTCATATAAAAAAAGTACACTTTGTACTATTATTATTTAATTAAATACCCTATAAACGGTGCATTATTTTGGTTTTATTACACAACTTCTTCTTCTTCTTCTTCGTTTCGGTCTTGACAGAGCGGTCGTGGTCACGATGAATTTTGTCCAATCGAAAGTGTAGTCTTTGCCCGCCTCACGATCTCTCTCCATCTGGTTCTGTAACATGACAGTCTGGCGCATTCATTTAAAGGGCCTCCAACCAACTCGCAACACCATCAGTCCAGTCGTCGAGGGTGATTCGCATAACGAGCTCCGTGTAGATGTTGAATAGGAGTGGCGATACAATACATCCCTGGCGGACACCTGCACTGGGATGGAAACTATCCGAAACGTGGTCGTCTGTTCGCACTGATCCTGTTCCTCCTTCGTAGAGTTCTCTAAGAAGGTGCACAAGGTGTTTAGGTGTGCCCATTTCCAATACCGTCCTCCACAAGGTTGGCCATTTCACAGAGTCAAATGCTTTTGAGAAATCAACAAAGCATATGTAGGTCGGCTTGTTAAATTCTCGTGCCTTCTCAATAATCTGACGGAGAGTGAGAATCTGTTCACGGGTTCCCTTTCCCTTCACAAACCCAGCTTGTTCTCGGGCAATCTCTCGCGACAGATGTGCTTTCAGGCGTTCGTTGAGAATGTGTAGCAATATTTTGCTTGCGTGGCTGATCAGAGCAATAAGGCGGTAATTGCTACACTTTTTGGTGGACCCATTTTTGTGAAGAGGAATGAATACTGTGTGAGCTCATTCTGACGGCCATTTTCCTGCCAGCCATATCTTATTGCAGATGGTGTGAAAGATATGAACGCCGCGTTCTCCCAATGCTCGAATAGTCTCAATTGGGATCGCATCGGAGCCCGTAGCCTTTCCATTCTTTAAGTGCTTGATGGCAGCTCTGATTTCTGACTCCAGAATGTCTGGTTCCAGTTCATCACTCTCTGGTTCTGTTGATGCAAAAGTTAGCGACTGCGGATCTTTAAACAGTGAGTGACAGTAACATCTCCAAGCTTCCGATATTTGCTCCAGTTCGCTGACCACTTGACCGTTTTCAATGGCCCAGGTTTTGGACGGCAGCGTTTTGCATTACACAACTAATTACTACTATTACAACAACTAATTATTACTAATTCCTAAGAAGTCATGTACAGTCACGGACTTAAATTGATGAGCCACTTTCAAAGTTTTCAATTTTGCAGTTTCATAAATTCACGAGATTACACGATTAAACACGAAACAAGATGACAAATTACTAGTAATCGGAAATAGTCTTATCCAAATATCCATAGAGGTTGATTATTATGTTCTCAATGATAAATAAATACAGTGTTCTATTTGATACTGACCTCCTTTGAATCAGAGCTCAGTAACTCGATAATTCTGAAAACCTATCAGAAAACAGTGACAGTTGAAATATCGATGTCACAGACGTTATTTTCGAATTTGTCGAAATGACTAATTATTACAAATTCTCCGTACGCTAACATTAGGTACTATGGCTACGCTAAAACAATCGTTGCTAGGTTACGGTTGCTAGACCTGCAATTGGTTGACTTTGGGTAGTCACTGTTCTGTCAAGCTTTTAGTTCTGGCTCTCAGGTTAGCCAACCGGTAGAGATATTAAATATAATTTTCTTCCTCTGTAATCCGAAGACATGACTTTCCGTGTAAGAGCATAACCGACTAAACCCGATTTGCATAACACGGCTAACATACGAACAGTGCCAAGTGGCTCATCAATTAAAGTCCGTGACTGTACAAAAGATAATAAGAATCCGCTTAACCGTTTCAGAGATCCAGCAAAACCACAAACTTTACTCCAGCAAGATCTCAAATAACATCGCAGTCGAAAAAAGAACAAATACAAAATAAGGTGCAACATTTACCTCGTCTAACCTACCGTAAGTGTCTACCTCTCGTAAGTGTGTGGGTAAACGTGTGAGTTGTGTGGAGTATGTGTTGGAGTGAGTGAGTGTGAGTATACTACGTGCCAACATGTAATGTGAGGTGATTGCATGTAACAGTTCGAGTGGCTAGAGACCATGCGTCATGATACATGTGTTAACATTGCTTCTGTTTCATCATATGTTAAAGGTTTTATCCAAGTAATTAAAGATTTTTTGCAGTCATAATATTGTTTTGAATATACTATTTATCCTATTATATAATTGGGCAGAACGTTTTTGTAATAGTATTTTAGCAAAGCGAGTTCGTGATTGGGGAATTTGTATAATATTATCCTTTCGTCTTCTAGTTAATTTGGAGGAGTCTAACGGTAAAGTTTTGTGCGTTTTCAAGGTGGTCTGCATAATATATAATTACAATTGTAAAAACTATACTTAAGTGCAACAAAAACAATGTGCGCTACAATTACAGAAGCTGGGCAACTAATTATTTAGAAGATTTAAATGACTATTTTCGACATTATTTTGCTGGGGTAACGCACACGGCGCACAGTGTACGATTTGCCCGATCTAGCAGGACAATAGGTATTTAAATGAAATTTTGAGAACTACGTTTTTTAAATCTTGTTACACTTTCGAATACATCTTTTAACTGATCACTCAAGGCAAATACTCCCTTGTCACGCAAAAATGGTTTTAACCATGGGCGAAGTTACTTGAACCTATTCAGGAAGTCGGGCGACCGCGCTCAGAGTGATATGTTTATTTATTTATTTAAGGAAAAACAAACAGTAGCACAATAATGATACGGTCATCATAATATGTTCTTTGGTATTAAGTGCTTGTAAGTGTTTTTTTTTTGTGATGGAGTCATCAAATAGAGGTAATTATCCATATATTAAGTTATTAAAATAAATCAAATTGTACGCTTGCGAATTGTAACAGTCACTGAAAAAAATACATCATTATTTGTGGTATCAGAAAATGTTTCAATACCAAGTACTAGTGGTGGCAGGCCGCAAAAAAAAACGAAGAAGAGGAAAATTTGATGACTACTGTTTGGAGACCAGGGAGATATATATAAGTTTATACCCTTGGAATAGCAACTGTGCATATTTTGGTACATGGAGCAAATATAATAAAAAAATCGGTGATACCAATAGGACAAATGTCCGAGGAGACATCCGAGGCCAAATATAAAGAAATCAGAAAACCCAGATTGGGGCATACATCAAAGACATCAAGACAGAACTAATTATGATTTAATTAAACATTTGCTAACATCTTCAGACCCTTATATATTATTATTAAGAAAACTTCCTCGAAAACAAATATCTAAGCAAGACATGGATATAAGAATTTTATTAAAAGATTTAAAAATATATGTTAAACATTTAGTTTTGCCTTTTATTTACTACAATATTCCTATGTATACAATAAATGTAATATATAATATAATATTTAGGTTCCCGAGTTTTGTCCCCCTAGATTAGTCAAATCGTACACTGTGCGGCGCTGGCCCAACGCCGCTGAGCCAAGCATTTTATACAGGCTGTAAGGGTAAACACTCTTGTCATTCAAACCATGGGTAGTTGACTTAAATATAAAAATAAATGACCGAACACAACAAAAAAAAAACGTCATTTTCATTAAAAGATTTTAAAAAGTTTCTATCCGACACCGTGCTCTCTAGCGAAACAGCTGACTGACTGAGGGAGGGGTCGCGCTCGCGGCCTGTCAGGTCACATCCCGCACCCCCCGCCCATGTTGAGACGCAAGTTCGTTGCCCTAGCGCATAGGGCAACGAACTTGCGTCTCTTGTGGTAAAATGTAGATTTAAAAAAAAGTTGTAATTTTCCATTGGTTTTACGTTCTATAAATGAAACCAAACCACTGGTTTCAAGGATAACGGTGTTTACCCTAACACCCTGTATATGTATTATGCTTGGCATAGTGTGCGTTTACCTTTATTCACAAGTGTCAATAATCTTCAACCGCTAAACCGTATCAAACAGGTGCATCCAAATAAAACCCTGATTAGTTTTCTTATACTCAGCAAAACCTACGGCAACCTTCGTAAAGTGAATTTGGTTGCGATTGCGACTTTTAAAAAATTACCAAAAACGAGCATTTTTCCCAGAAACTAAATTGCAGCGCCGCCCATGAGATTACATTGTACGTAAGCTACTGCCACATGACTAAATAATTATTGTACTACTGCCACCGCCGCCACAGTCGCGCGTCGCGTGCCGAGTTAGCTGCTCCTCAAGCACATCAATCACGCACATCCTGATTTTTTTTAATCGACCGTAAAGATTTTTGGATTTCTTCTTTCAATACACCTCCTCCTCCTCCTAACCCCTCCTCCTCCTCTTGCTCCTCTAAACTTGTGTTTATATAAAATATGCTAAATCTGTATGACGGCGCGTCTAAAGATATTACGAATCTAAACTTACGGAGTTGATTTTCGAACGATTGACTTGCTGAGGATTGATTTACTGAGGAGGCGGCCCCCCGCCAAAATATTGAAGGATCGCAGAGATGGATCAAAACCGGGAAACCGGCAAGGATTCATGGCGAGTGTGGTATTGGTGATCATGGTGACTACCGCTTATTTTTTTTTTCCCGCCCAGAGCGGGAGAAGTCATTTGATGATTTGCCACCCGCAAATCATCAAATGACTTCTCCCGCTCTGGGCGGAGCGGAAGGGCGTGTCAGACACTTACTGACTAAAACCCACCCGTGTTCCTTCAGTTGCCTGTTGCCAGGGTCCCGGTATCCCGCGATATTCGGACTATTCCGCAACCCTGGCAGGCATCGGTCCTAACGGACCCCGTCAGGTGTGCTGACATCTCTTTGAGGCGCGCGTGGAACACGACGCGCCATCGACCCGGGCCTGGTCCTTATCGGACGGCGAGCTACCCATTGCTCGCCGTCCGCAAGCCCGCGCCTATGGTGGCCGGGAATCCGCCTGGGATTCCCGACGCCCAGGGTGTCTCCAGCGGCGGCGGTTAGGGGCGTGAGGGCGCAGGCTTTGCCTCTCCCTCACGCGTTCCGCCTCCTCCTTCGCGAGCATCACTGCTTCGCAGAAGGAGATGGTGACTAACTTGGCAGGGCAGTGAGTTGATTGATCTGCGCTCGCGCCTCACGTACTCGGTGGAACGTCGTTTACATTATTGTTCATTCCCATTTAATTACATCTCCTAGCCCGCAAACTCACGCATAATAAGAGACGATAAGACCTCTTCTGATAAAGACCACGTATGTATTTTTGTGAAATAAAGTTTTAATTTATTTATTTATTTAATAGGAATTCACTTTAAACACCTTAACTTCAACGTCTTCAACCATTATTATGTACCAAACAGGAAGTACCGCAGAGAGATTGGAAATGATTGCCGCAGGTTACCAGTATCACTGATTGCATACTTACAATTCGCGCCTGCCGTAGCATGCATATATGTGTGAGCGCACGGTGCGGCGGCGGCGCGCACGCGACTCCCGCCGTTCTCGCGCGCAGAATAAGCGAATGAAAGTGATCGTATAAAATTGTAAGTAGGTGCCTACAATATTCATTATTATTCTGTTTAATTAAGCCGGAGATGCGCGCAGTCTGGCCATCTCGACGTATTTTGTATGGAATTTTTAATTTTTTGGACGAAAAAATAAAAAAAAATTACCACCATGTAGATCACTAGGGTTTTACGGGTTGCAAAGGGGGTCCAAATTTTCATTATTTTTGCGATAGGACACACCATTTTCGAGATATAAGCAAAAGAAAATAAAATAAGATACAGTACTCATTTGCAACTGAAGTCGAGGTGCTGGTTTGAATTTTAGTTCATGACATCTAATTTTATTCCACACATTTTTAATCGGGATTAAAAATAGTCAGATGAAGTTAGAAGATTTTAGAAATAGAACAAAATTTTAGGTTAAAACGTCAAATTCATAATAGCATTTTCACTAAACTAATATCTCAGTGCCATCATATACTCGTACAACTATCTACGTTCATGTAAGTGCATTGAATGACTATTTCATGAAATCATGACATTTGGCACTTTCATGAACTTAGAGAGTTGTAATGCTGATTCTAATGTTTATAATTCTGTAAACCCATATTTGTTACGGCCGTAAATAATATATAGATCAATAAACAACCTGACACTGACCTGCAAATTGCAAAAAACGTAAGAAAATTTGTATTTCGCGGGCTACCTTGGCGCATCCCCCTTAAAGACCGCGATATACTTTAAGTACGCACGTTTACCACCATTTTAGTTTTGACCAGTGCGCAGTGGTTTGAACTCTGCACACGCAGTTATTTTAATCTTAAAAAACATAATACTAAACAAGTATGAGTTATTGTTCGGTTAATTGGTGTGGAAAATCGTCTAGAACATCCAACTATAAAAAAGATAGCATTAATTTTCATCGGTAAGTAGAATATAATTTGTAATTTAATAATATTATGAATTTATTGCAGGGCTCAAGATAAACTGGTTGATACGTAAAGGGGCACAAAAAAGTACACCGCGTTGATGTCTTTTTGAAAAGTCCCTTTCTCTCACTAGGGTATTGCAATACGTCTGTCCCTTTCTATCTGCACTTATACTGGAGAGTGCTCGAGTGTTGTGATAACTTCATAATAAAGCAACTATATTATTGACGATAAAAATTACGATGTTATGGTAAAAAGTAACATTAAGTACTTAATGTTTACATTTTAGATTTCAAAATATTCCGTAACCTTAAGAAAAGTGGATTAATGCAGTTCACAGAGAAAATTTTATTCCAAATAAATATAGCGTTGTTTGTTCAAGACATTTCACAGCAGATTAAAAATAAGTAATAGCAATGTCATTTCCTTTTGGATAGAACAATAAATTCTCATAAGTGAAATTCAATTTAATTATTGTTCAATTAGGAAATCGTCGAATCGACGTCGATTTTATCGATATCGATATTATTGTTGCAAAACTGACTTGTGCCTCACTATGTTTGGGGACTTTTGTCCTGATATTGTTGCATCGGCCAATCACAACCGCTGTAATGTAGAGATGGGTTGTAACAGGTGAAACACGATATCTGTGATCACTGTGACTGTGAGAAAAAAATAACAGATCCAAATATCTGTTATTAAATCACAGCCTGTGATTTTTGTATGGACGATAAATACGTATCTCAATCGAATATCATCTTTATTTCTTTTGATTTGAAGTCGAAAATCGTATCTATCTGTTATAAAATAACAGCCTGTTATTTTTGTACGGATGATTCAATTACGTATTAACTCAATTGAATATCTTCTTTATTTCATTTCGTTAAATTCGAAAATCGTAACCGAAGTTAACAGTAACAGTCTTGAGGATCTGTGATTTTAAGTAACAGATATTTTTTATCGTTAGGAGCAACTGCTATCTGCAATTTTTTAATATCTGTGATTTCTATCTGTGACAATAAATACGCCTCACTCCTACTGTAATGTCTTCGTCCCCCGGCCCGCAGTGGTGAGTCGTGTGCCTAGACGAAATCGGTCTATCAGCTCTCAAGTGGTTTAATACTCTTTGTAACAGGTTAAACACGATATCTGTTATCAGAATCACTGTTACAAAAAAAATAGTTCCAAATATCTGTTATTAAATAACAGCCTGTTATTTTTGTACGGACGATAAATACGTATTTAAATCTCAGTTGAATATCTTCCATTCTTTAATGAGAAAGAGAGAGAAACTGATAACCTTGCTATATTCCTTCCTTTGTGTCAGTGTGTATGTAACAGCCGTGGTTACAGTTTGTGTGGGGATTGTTATAATGTTTAACAGTAACAGCCGCGGTAACAGTCTTGAGAGTCTGTTATTAATTAATTAGTAACGGGTATTTTATATTGTTAGGAACAAATTGATAGTTGTTATTTTTTAATATCTGTTATTTTCATCTGGTACGTCTTACGATATATATACGCCTCACCCCTAGCCTGTGTGAGCAAAGTCTATCCAAGTGTTTGATCAAATATGTGACTATGTCTGGCGCCGGCTTTACATAGTGACCTATGAACTTTAATTTAGGTATGTTACACAAATAAGAAATGACTAGCTGTGCCGCGCGGTTTCACCCGCGTGGGTCTCGATCCCGTGGGAATATAGGGATAAAACGTATCCTATGCCAGGTCCAGGTTCCAGGTCATGGTCTACCCGTGTGCCTATCCTCTCCTCTCCAGAGAGGAACGTTGAATTAAATGTGCGATTCGAATGAATTAAAAAGTATTTTACTGCTAAATAAATACCCTTGATGACAAAACTATTTATTTGAATAAAAATTTATATTTATGTTGATAAAACTCCTTCGCAAATAATGCATTAATTTCGAACAAATATGATTACCATAAAAAAAGGTTATAGTGAGTCCATCTTAAAAGACTTTTTTTAGAACCTTTAAAGACAATTCCATCATACATGATATTTACCTACGTAACATAAACCGTTTACGCAGCGCACGCAACGAAAGCTCTCAAAAAGGAATAATTTTTCCCGTTTTTGCAACATATTTCATTTATGCTCCGCTCCTATTGGTCGTAGCGTGATGTTATATATAGCCTTTCTAGATAAATGGACTATCCAACACAAAAAGATTTTTTCAATTCCAACCAGTAGTTCCTGAGATTAGCACGTTCAAACAAACAAACTTTTCAGCTTTATAATTTAAAAAAATATTAATATAATATATATACGTATAGTAATAGTATAGATTAGTATATTAGTATATATATTAGTATTATTTATAATATTAGTATGATAGTATTATAATTAGTATTATATTTTTATATAATATTAGTATTAGTATATTAGTACAGAAGATTACTGATTGCTGATTATTGATCATAATAAAATTATATTGTATAAACTAGATGATGCCCGCGGCGCCCGCGTGGATGTCGTGTCGGTTATTATATACTAATACCTTCCTCGAGAACCACTCTATAAAAAGGTGAAAACAGCAGGCAAATCGGTGCAGTATTGTTTGAGTTTATTGCGAACAGACAGACAGACGTGACGTGATAGTGATTGCAGTATAATTCCGACAGGTGGTGTCATGATGTGTCATAAGGTCACAACTTTACAATTTTGACCTCAACCTAATGGTGTAGGCTCCGCTTGCCCCTCTGAATAAAGAAAATTTTATGCAGTTCTAACAACGAGTAGTGAAAGTAGTGATGCCAGTGGTGCACGAGTAAGACATCTACGCTCGTTTATTATAAATCTGCACCAAAAACTTAAATTTTATGTAACTAAATAATTTTTTTACTTTACAACTACCTTTTTTTTTCCGTGGGGAAATCCTCATGGATGTTATGTCGGACTCCTACCGACTAAAACCCCACTGTTCCTACTTCTACCATGAGTCGGGGTTCGGGAGATACTTGTACATGCGCCGCACCCCCGACTGGTATCAGCCCGCCATGCCTAGCGGGTCTCATCACAAAGTGCGGTCGATCCCACGACCGCACGTCCTCCTATAAAGGCACGCATGATGTTTTGCGTGCCACCTCTTTGGATCTCACTGTTCGGGCGACGACACAGCCCCCAATTTCGCCGCCCGCAGGCCCCTACTTATGGTGATCGGAGATCGTTAAGCGCCCTTCGACGCCCGGCTGACTTTACAACTACCTACATTATTTCTAAATACAATATTGTCATCGAAAACAGTGCAACAATGGGGACCTAGATAATAATAATAATAATAATCGTTTATTGGGAACAAAAAAAAACATAAACATACAAAGACAAACAATGTTAAACGATGATAGCTGCAAAAGTTAAAAACTGTGGCGCAGCTACCAACGCCCGACTCCTAGTGAGAGGGTAGGTTGTTCCTTGACTAATACATAACAAAGGTATTTAAACTAGAATATGAAATTTCATACAACTTTACTGCACTGTTTTTAGGGTTCCATACCAAAAGGGTAAAACGGGACCCTATTACTAAGGCTCGTCTCTCCGGCTCTGTCTGAATTGAGTTGACCTGACTTGACCTGACTTGACCTGACTTGACCTGACTTGACCTGACTTGACCTGACTTGACCTGACTTGACCTGACTTGACCTGACTTGACCTGACTTGACCTGACTTGACCTGACTTGACCTGACTTGACCTCTTGACCTGACTTGACCTGACTTGACCCGACTTGACCTTACTTGACCTGACTTGACCCGACTTGACCTTACTTGACCTGACTTGACCCGACTTGACCTGACTTGACCCGACTTGACCTGACTTGAACTGACTTGACTACATTGGTAGTTGAAAGAAAAGTAGATTACGCACCTTGCTAAAGTGAGTAATTGATGCACTCGTGTTAATTTAGTAACATAACCCTCGTGCATGAATAACTCACTTTGCGCTCGATGCAGCAATCTACTATTATTAATATACTTGTGTAATAATCTAAATGTATAATATTCAAATAAATTAATCTGACTACGTAAGTATTATAATATCTGTGATCTGACTGACTATAAAATCTGTGTGAAATAGTATGTACCTACATTTTTATGACGAGTTGATGACGTTATTCTGTAGTTTATTTTATTATAATTCGATTGATTAAGTTTTTAATTTGATATGCTAATTGATTTGAACAATGGACTTTATAACTATTTGATGTTTAATATCCCAATAAAAATAATATAAGTACTTAGATTATTTTTGATGATTGTTTATATTTTGTACGCCGTTATGGCAAAACATGACTGTGCTATAATTTTATGTAAAATCTGGCATGCCATGTGTGTGTTTATTTATGTTTGGACAAATAAATCATCTTATCTTATCTTATCCTGTAAATGTTCAATAGCCACTGCTAGCGAAATTGACTTTTGGGCGATCGATGAATGATATCGTATATCGACCAGCAGATAAATATATCGATTTGCAGACGCACGAGCTTGCCCACCTTAAATTTTATCTCGCTCGCACCATACTACTCGCGGCCTGAGTGAGAGTGAGACGGAGCAGGGTGTTGGCGGCTCTAAGCCTCGAATAGTTTAGGCAATTGCTTTTTACGGTGAAAATAATGGTAGGTACTTAATTTAAAAAAAAAACATCTATCCATTTGCCTAGCCTTTTCCAACTATAATGGAGTCGGCTTCCAGTGTATTGGATGCAGCTGAATACCAGTATTTTACATGGAGCGACTGCCTATCTGACCTCCACAATCCAGTAACTGGGAAAGACTTTCGGGCTTCTGACGACCCGTAACGACTGTCAAAGGTCTATAAATGACAGCAGGGACCAAGCAAAGGCTTAACGTGCTTTCAGAGGCACGGAGGAGTCTCGGTTTGTAAAGATGGTCATTCATCCACGGACCAACCCCGGCAAGCGTACCTTAACCTGATGGATCGACCTGTGCCGATGTTATTAAAAAGCTCCCCCAAAAAAAAAAACATAATAAATTAAAAACACAAGTAGGTACATACACCTGCTTTATAGTTCGTTCAGTTATGCAAAGTTTCATGATCGAAATTGAAGTTTTTTTTTTATACCAGCAGTTTATAGTTCGGTTTAGAGGTTCGAACTTTGGTTTTTTTTTCTATTGAGAAAATTCTATACATTTATATAATCGTGTTTTCGTCGAACATAGGACCTAGCATCAATCCTCAACTTTAACATATCTTTATTTTTTTCAAAATTAATGCTGAAGTATTTTCGGCATAACGGAGGCTCATGCTAAGCAATTTGAGGTAGGGTAGGCCCTTAAACTCCACTTGTATTATTTACATTTTTACCTCATCAGGATCACCTACACAAATTCGATAAAAACAATACCTACAATTGTTTCGACGTATTCTACGTACTGTAACACGTCATTGTATACATTAAAATATAATTAATTGTCACGTTAGATGCGTGTGTGCTGCGTGGGTTGGTGTTATATACTACCTATTAAATACCTACTACTTAGTACGTACACGTGAGAGGAGCGGCTCACCTTGAGCGCAGAGCGCAGTGGCATCGACCACACTGACACCCCCCCACCCCCTCCGCACACGCACACACACTACACACAATTAGCTTGAAACACACAGTGATGCAGCCCACTGTGTTTCATGTTTTAATCATATTTTTTATAGTGCAGGTGTACATATTAAACAAGTCTAACTGCATAATTAAGTAGTTAGACGTAGTTTGACAGATATCCCGAATTAGAGAAATAACACCGCGAGCGTTTTAATATTATACTTTAAACACAACCTTTATTCCATAAAACTATTATGATATCATAAATTACAATGGTTTTCTCCACATGCTGCCACATGCACTATTCAACAAAGACTCAGCACCGTTCACGTTGACTTTATGTAACAAACTCGTACAGCACCCGCGTCGAGTGTCCGCCGCGGCGGCCGGCCGCTGAATCGCTCGCCACACCGGGCACTCGCACGTGTCGGGCTACGTGATCATACTCGAATTACATTTGTTTTATTAACTCGAAAACACTTATTTGGTCCCAAATAAACCACTAACCCCACCTTAACCCATGTCTCCACTGCTAATATCACAAAGCGACACATTCCTTCGATAGGGTGGATCGGTAAGTGTAAGCCACTGCGCTGCAGTGCTTCACGCGCGCGTGCTACGGGAACAGATACATGTAGAGCAGCGCGGCGAGTCCGGCGAGCGCCAATGGCGGGCCCCAAACGCTCAGCAGCGTGCCCAGAGTCAGCGGCTCCGCCTCGTGCACCGACGCCGAGTCGCGCGAGCGCACCTCCCAGCGGTCCTCGTCCACCACCTTGCCCGCCACGAACTTCTCGCGCCACTCCAACGCGATCTCGCTGTGCCCCACGTCGTGGAAGCACTGCGACGCGTCCTTGCCAGCGTTGTCCAGCAGTACCTCCACGCCACCCGGGTGGTCGTCCAGGAACTGCGTCACGTCGTAGACCACGTTGTCAATGATGATGGCGGCATCCTTGCGGTGGTTGCGGGCTTCGACCTCTTTGCGCGTGAACTTAGCGGCGGCGGCGGCCATGTTGCGCGCGGGTTTCTTTGGCGGCGGCTGGCTGGGGACTGTCGGGCCCGGGGTGCGCGTGCGGTGCGCAGCTCGGGGAGGCGTCCTTCACTCGCTCGCAGCTGACCGAGTGACACGAACGGCGCAGGAGACGCACCCGGTCATTCCGCTCACCTACTGACTAGCGCCTTGCCTACCTATCGTTATTGCTCGCCGTGTGAAGGCTCGTGCTGACTAGCGCGACTTGTCGCGCAACGCGACACCGGTAATTGTTCTTCCGTGAAGTTTTCTCATGCTAGGGGCCACACTACGGTCAACGTCAATGCCCCAAAACGCGGTAATTCTTCCGATAATTATAGCGGTAAATTCAATAGTCACGCGGCCACACCAACGGGAAACGCCGTTGATCATCGCGATGATGGACGTTAACCGTAGGTGTAGCCGCAACTTACCGCGAGAATTTGACAACGGCATTCACATTGTGACATTTGCGTTTGACGTTGGGCGATAACTCTGATGGCGATATTTTATAGGCAAGATCAAAAAGATTTACTGCGACAATTATTGTGTTATTGGCCACACTACGATCAACGTCAACGCCCATCATCGCCTTAAACAACGCGGAAATTGGAGATAAAATTAGCGGTAATGTTCCTTCTTTGAATTTCAAGATGGACGTAGACTGCAAATTTTTAGGTTTCCGTAACCAACAAGGAACCCTTATAGTTACGCCATATCCGTCTGTCTGTCTGTCTGTCCCCGGCTTAGCTCAGAGACTTTTAGTACTAGAAATGTAATTTGGTATGGGTACTTATACATAAATCACACCGACACAGCTAAGTAGGTATCACAGCTAAGTAGGCTCTACAAGTTACCGAGTAATAATCGACCAACTTACATTTGCAGTTGCAAAAACATGTTCTCCCATACGTTCTGTTTTTCAACTATAATGTTAAGTTTGTTCTTGGGATAAATTCCTCCCAACAACAGAACCCTTCATTGTGCGTGTTTCGACACGCACTTGGCCGGTTTTTAGATCGTTTTTTATCAGGGCAGTCGTGATTTTTTAATTATTTATTTCCATATATATTTTGAATTTAGGTTATCATTATCTCACAAACATCAATGTGAATGCCGTTGAAATTTTTTCGCGGTAAGTGGTGGCTACACCTACGGTTAACGTCCATCAACGCGATAATCAACGGAATTTCCCGTTGGTGTAGCCCCAGCATCACAAATAGTCGCGTCGCGCGACAAGTTGCGCTAGTCTGCACGAACCTTGACTCTCTAGAAGTCTAGAGCAGCTATACTCTAAGTGTGTTCCGCGGAACCCTAGGGTTCCGTGATACCTCTGTCGGGGTTCCGTAAGAATTTAGGAAAAAAAATCAAAACACCTCTCTCTGGTCGCTCCGCGGCTGCGCGGACTCCGCGGCCGCGCTGACTCCGCGGCCGCGCGGAGACAAAACGCTATGAACGTTATTTATTTGTATTTGTAGAAACATGTGTTACAATAGCTGGTACAATATCTCATAAGTTTGGTATCAACAATTTTATACTTGTACAACCCGTTCGCTCTAAGTTTGCCGTTCTGTAGATTGCGCGTACCCTCCCCCACGTGACAACAAAACTTATAATGTGTCATAGTTTTACCCAAATATTACAATTTTTATTGTTACAATTAAATAAAAAATATTTTTATATTATGTTTTGCTGACGCTACTTTTCGAACGTCATACCTATCGCCAGCGGCAAACTTAAAACGAGCGGGTAGTATACTTGTGAGCGCGTAGTCTCTTCGATAAAAGCCGCCTCTGAATTAGACGCTATAGTTGTCAACAAGCGACTTTCGACTCTAACTTCAAAGTATAAAGTCGATATTGTTTACAACACAATTTTTAAATTTCTGTTTTTATTTTTGCTTTTTGTTTGTCAAAGGTGCCGACTCGAGTATTTTCGAGAATATTTGAGATCGAGTCTAGGACTAAGTATAAAAGCGTCGCCCGTCGTCAGTTGACGATTAGCGTTCGGAGCGATAAGTTACTGCCTACTTACAAGCTCGCTAGCGAGAAACTAGTGTTCATTGTTTTACTGCCTGCTGTATTCTGTTGTCTCAGTTTTGTACATTTCTTCACCGTAGGTACTAAATTTAGTCTCTTATACGCAGTAACGATTGTGGATTATTTAAACCCCACTATCCTGACGTGTAACATTATAAATAAAGAAGAATGGAACGTTGGCTTAAAGGTGTTAAACGTGTTTCAACAACATCTTCTAATGACGCTGAATGTTCAAAAGTAGTGCGCGCGGAGAATATAGCAATCACCGATTCAGAAGATGATGCCACGACGTCAAGCTCGACGGTTTCAAAGACGAAAAGAAGGAAGTATGATGAATCTTATATCAGTTTCGGATTTGTTGATTCCAACGGCTCACCTCTCTGCATGCTCTGTAGTAAACTGCTTCCTAATAGTTCCATGGCACCTGCCAAATTGCGCCGACATTTAGAAACTGTACACCCCGAGTCTAAAGACAAGAATAAACAATTTTTTGTTCGCAAAAAAGATCAGTTATTAGAAAGTCAAAAAAATATGATGCATGTAACACAAACTATCAACGAAAAGGCCACGGAGGCATCATATTTAGTTAGCTATCGCATTGCACAAGCAGGTGAAGCGCATACTA
The DNA here is from genome assembly GCA_947363905.1 of Lithophane semibrunnea. NCBI lineage: Eukaryota > Metazoa > Arthropoda > Insecta > Lepidoptera > Noctuidae > Lithophane > Lithophane semibrunnea. The sequence continues at coordinate 20,693,688 of OX376187.1, forward strand.
TCGCTGAGAAATTAATAAAAAATATGTGTATTAGACATAACAAAATGTATGCTCGATGAAAAATCTGCAAAGCATCTTTCTACTGTTCCGCTATCAAACGATACTGTTTCACGACGAATCTATGATCTGGCAAGCTACGTCAAACAAGAACTAGTTACACGTCTACAAAATACATGATTCGCCTTGCAAATGGACGAGTCGACTGATGTCGCTGGTTTGGCTATCCTGCTGGTTATTGTGAGATATCCATATAAAAGTTCTTTTGAAAAAGACATGCTTATGTGTTCATCGCTGCTTACAAACACTACCGGGGAAGAAATTTTTAATAAAATAAATATATTTTTTGAAGAAAATAATCTCAGTTGGAACAATTGCATTGACATTTGTTCAGATGGGGCCAAGGCGATGACAGGTAAAACAGCAGGAGCAGTGTCACGAATTAAAAATAAAGCGCGTAATTGTAGTTCCAGTCATTGTATTCTGCATAGACAAGCACTTGCGATGAAGCAAATGCCGTCAAATCTAAAATTAGTTATGGATGAAGCGGTAAAAATAATTAATTTTATCAAATCACGACCACTACAATCCCGATTGTTCTCATTATTGTGTGAAGATTATGGCAGCAAACATAAAACACTGCTGCTCCATACAGAAGTGCGATGGCTGTCTCGGGGTAAAACTTTAACAAGGCTATTTGAACTTAGAGCCGAGTTACAAATGTTTCTTTCAGCAGATACTTCTTTTAATTTGAAGGACCGTTTGTATGATAAAACTTGGTTGTTCCGATTGTCTTTTATGGCGGATATCTTTCAAAAACTTAACGAATTGAATTTATCGTTGCAAGGTAAACAGACAACAGTGTTTCAGGCCTATAATAAAATAACTGCTTTTAAAAGAAAATTAGATTTTTGGATCATTTGCATTGGTAAGAAAGAAATAGAAAGCTTTACGTTACTCAGTGAGTTTGTTAGCGAAAACGACTCAGTAATGTTTGAAGATGATGTGTTTGAATTGGTCCAATATCTCAGTTCGATGCGCGCATCTTTTGAAAAGTATTTTCCCGAAGAACACAATACAAAAATTAAAGTGAATTCATGGATTCATAATCCTTTTTTACCCAACTTGGAAAAGCCTGAAAACATGTCAAACGAGATATATGAATCTCTTTTAGAAATGTCATCAGACACAAGTATGGAGTCACTGTTCAAAACGACGCGGCGACGCCTCTCAATGATTTTTGGTGCAGAATCCAAGATGAATATGCAATGCTTGGCCAAATGGCTCTGGATATTCTGCTCCCGTTCCCAACTACATATTTGTGCGAAACAGGATTCTCTACCTACGCAGCCACGAAAACAAAATATCGCAATAGACTGGACGCCGAAGCTGATATGAGACTCCAACTTTCTTCCATCAAACCTGATATCAACCAATTGTGGAAAAATAAAAAACAGTTTCATACCTCCCACTAGTTAGATTTTTTCTTTTTTAATGTTTTATATTGTTGTCCTTGCCAAGTGGTGAAGTAAATAATAATTAGTAACTGTTACATTGTACTTTTATTATGCTGATTAATAAAAAATACACTTATAAAAACAATTGTTTTATTTTAGGGTTCCATCAAGTATTTTGCTTCCCAAAAGGGTTCCGTCATTTAAAAAGTTTGAGAACCACTGGTCTAGAGTCTCTACCTTCCGTATGCAAAAATCGACGCACAATGCGATGGCTTTTTTTTATTTTCTACTTACTTATTTTTTCAATGTATGTGCGCAGATATTTGTGAAAAATGAAATAAATTATGCGCACACGCCTTTGCCACACAAAGAGCACTTTCTGATACCATCGATTACTGTTAGTAGTAGTGGTACTAACACTAACTTTGATACGCCTTGTAGTTTAAACTAAGTAGCCGCATACATTGAATGTTGTATTCATCGCATCAGAATATGCAGGGTCTGTGCGGCAAAGAGTTAAGTTTATTTATGGAGAACTATGATGTTCAGGTGTTATGTTTGACTGAACACTTGAAAGAACATGAAGTAGGTAGTGTTTATCAATGAAGATAATTTTACTGTACAAAGTGCGTTTCTAAGGAAAAGCGTTATTCACGGTGGATCTTTAGTTCTTGTTTCAAATAACTTAAAATGTAAACAACGTTTAGATTTAGTTAATCTGTCTATCGAGCGCACTATTGAGTTGTCTTGTGTTGAACTCGAGCGATACATTATAATCTGTGTTTAGTCGACCCCCAGGCCCCCCACTGGTGATTTTATTCGTTTCGAATCCGTAATGGAGGATTCACTCAATAGGATAAAAGCAAGTAATAAAAAAAAAAGTGTTATGTGTATCGTCTGACCACAGTGGTTTATTATCTTGCTTCCCCATGACATTAAATAAAAACCCGCATAAAATAGAATGCAGGCCATAAACAAGTAGTCGTTGTAATAAGTTTAAAAATACTTAGTATTATAGCTCATAAAATTACTCCATCTATAGTAGAACACGAGAATCCTAATAAAATATATGGAGCCCTTTTTGATGTTGTGCAAAAAGAGAACCTATCAACTTTCAAGACCAAACCTATTAACTTTAATGGCACCTCCGTTGGCTTTAACCAATGGGCCACTCCAGGAATACCTGGAGTGGCCTGGGGTGGTATAAATATATAAAAGTAGTGCGAGACTATACCAGTTATGTGGCTTGAAAATATACAGGTTTGATACTCCTTTCCTAGAGTAGGTACCTACCTATGTCAAAAATTATTCTACATTATTTAAAAAGGTTAGTGCTTTTTTAACCGACTTTTCTTCTTGACTTCTTAAAAATGGAGGAGGTTCTCAATTCGTCTGTACATTTTTTTTTTTTTTGTATGTATTTTACGCGATTACTCCGCCAATTATGAATCGATTTTGATGATTCTTTTTTTGTTTGGTAGGTCATGGTTCAGAGGTGGTCCCATAAAAAAATTATATATAACTTTGCTTGCGCAGTGTTTAAATTAGCTTTAATATTACGTATTTTCTCCATTGGTCCATGGTCCCATATTTTTTAGTGTTTTTTTTTGGAAGTTGGTTGTTTTTTTTTAGTGTTTTAGGTTCGATAAAAAATCGAGTATCATTTATCGATCTCAGATCGCCATTCACCATCCCTACCTGCACATCCGATCTTGGCATCACGTTGGTTTTACATGTTCGTTGTGTACTGTGCGATTATTGTGTTCTATTTCTAACGACCATTGCTATTCTTTACGAACTGATGTCTTCAAAGCCCGATTACCATTTTTTACCCGACTACGGCGAAAAAAAAAGGAGGGTTATGATTTTGACCGGTATGTATGTATGTATGGATGTTCATCTGTTCCCTCTTATCTTCTAAACCACTCATCACAATTTGACAAATTAGATATCGTTGGAAGCGTCTTGATTGTCCTTAAAAATGGCGCCCTCTAGAGGAAATAAAGTAAGGAACTAAAAAAAAAAACTTTAAAAAAAATCAGAAGTCACACGTAATCTGTTCGATTTATGCCCTAACACGTGTGACTCCGGATTTTTAATTTGTCTGTCTGTGGTGTCTTGTTTATACCTTTGTAGTGGTATGTAACCCACACATTCAGACGAAATTGTGAACTCAAGTACCTGAGACGTCACACGACTCACAGGTCAACAAAGTAGGACACGTTCACTAACCACCAATCGCAACACTTGTGCGTCAAATTATAATCATCATAATCTTACTTATTGTACCGTGTTTAGTTATAGTACCTTTATTAAACTCATTGTGAACTAACCACTGAACATATAATTTAATTACACTATAGAACCCGTAATCACATCACAACAAAAGTTCTATACTTTTTTAGTCGTAGTTGGGTTTTAGTTTTTATTACTTTATTTATTTTTGCCTGCTCAGTTTAAGTTATCAGTATCAGCTTTATCGACCGAGTAGGTATGACACATTCCGCCATAATAAATGTCATTTCACTACATGGCCCACAGATACATCCACTATGGGAATTGACCTCTTTGCATTTTGGAAAGGCGAGTTAAAATTAAAAAAGAAATCTATTTCTCTCATTCATTCTTCAGTTATTTCAGGAAGCCGAAAAGAAGACCGAAAATATCGAACTTTCGTTTTGCGAGCAGAACATTAAAAATCATAATGTGTAAATCTAAATGTAATAATAGGCTTATTCCACTATTCCCCCCTGAGAGAATCCCCCTCAGGGGGGAAAACTGGACCCATCATGTGTAGATTTCAATCTAATCTGTTAAGATTAGAAGTTAATTTTTGAAATGTAACTTGTAATTACAAGCTTTATATTAGCTTGCTCTGTTCGTATGTGTTTCCGGTTAATCCTTTTGTCATCAATTTTTGAAGCACTTCCTGGCATCCGATTGAGCTGAAACTTGGGACACTTATACAACCACCGAGACATTTTGAAAAATTGATATCTTGTAGCTGGTCTGATGATGGAGCCGGAAGTTGGACATGGGAACTCCTCAATCAAACAAGATAGCACCATCGTGTTTGGACTCATTGGTCATGTATTAACAAGTGCTTTGACACTAGGTGGTGTTCAGGATTTGATGATGGAGCCGGAAGGAGGCTATGGGAACTCCTCAATCAAACAAGATAGCACCATCGTGTTTAGACTCATATGTCATGTATTAACAAGTGCTTTGACACTAGGTGGTGTTCAGGGTCTGATGATGGAGTCGGAAGGTGGCCATGGGAACTCCTCAATGAAACAGGATAGCACCATCGTGTTTGGACTCATTGGTCATGTATTAACAAGTGCTTTGACACTAGGTGGTCTTCAGGGCCTGTTGATGGACCCGGAAGGTGGCCATGGGAAAACCTAATTCGTTGGATTTGTGATAGAATAGATATTTAAACAAATCCTAATGCTAAAAAGTAGAAAATAAAATATAAGTAAAAATCTTTTTAAAAACAAATAAAACTTACGTAAACATAGAACTTCAATATTTTCTTAATAGCTTGAGGCGTAAATGTCCTTCTTACACTAACCTTGAAGATAAGCCTCAAGCTTTTAAGAAAATATTAAAGTTCTATGTTTACGTAAGTTTTATTTAGTTCATTAAAAGCTTGTTTTTTAAAAGATTTTTACTTATATTTTATTAAGTGTAAGAAGGACATTTACGCCTCAAGCTTTTAAGAAAATATTATAGTTCTAGTCGTAACTTTTATTTAGTACTTTTTAGTTTATTAAAAGCTTGTTTTTAAAAAGATTTTTACTTTTATTTTATTTTTATAGGAGCTTGCTCTGTTCGTATGTGTTTCCGGTTACTCCTTTTGTAATCAATTTGTCAAGCACTTCCTGGCACCCGATTGAGCTGAAACTTGGCATACTCATACAACTACCGAGACATTTTGAAAAAATGGTACCATGGAGCTGGTCTGATGATGGAGCCGGAAGATAGGCACAGGAACTCATCAATCAAGTAAGATAACACCATCGTGTTTGGATTAATAGGTCATGTAACTCATGTATTAACAAGTGCTTTGACACTAGATGGTGTTCAGGGTCTGATGATGGAGCCGGAAGGTGGCCATGGGAACTCCTCAATTAAACAAGAGAGCACCTTCATGTTTGGACTCATTGGTCATGTATTAACAAGTGTTTTGACACTAGGTAGTATTCAGGGTCTGATGATGAAGCCGGAAGGTGGCCATCGGAGGCGCAATGGAGGGGGAGAGAGGTGATCTTACAGATAAGCTCCTTGTCCTTAAGACCCGGCTCAGACGCACACCATCCCTGAACGGACAGACCCCCTATGAATTGATGTTCAGTCGGGAGGTGAGAACAAAGTTGCTTGTAATGTTTAGAGACTCATCTGCCCCGAAGGCGTTCAACCCAAACAACACACCGCCTCCCACCAGGGCTTACTCCGTAGGTGATCGAGTCCAGGCTGGAGCCTACTCCGACCAGAGACGAAGATGGGAGTTCGGCACGATAGTGCGTCGCCTAGGCAGGCTTCATTATGAAGTGCAGACGGACGGTGGCGTCGTGTGGCGTAGACACCTTGAACAGCTGCTTTCAGCCCCGGGGGTAGGACAACCAGGAATTGCGGCGGAGGACTGATATGTACTGGCCACCAAGTGGCGACGTTTGTCGCGTTGACGGTTGACGTCTCTGTCATTCAATAATTGGAAATAAAGATTATTGTTTTACAAAATGTGTATTTAATAAAGCCGATTCTTCCGAAGATTGCCTGTAAGATTTTTTTTTGTACTTATCAAAAATAAACTATAATTTTATACTTAATAAAAAATACAATAATGTTGTTTTATTTTCAAATAATATTTAGGTATTATCTGTCTGGCATAATATATTAGTGGTGTTTGGTGGTTCGAGGGATCGCCAAATTTAGTGGTTTTCTGGTGGGTTACTATACCACAATTAGTGGTTTCGTTAATATAAAGTTGGCAACACTGTCATGGTGCATGAAGAGGCCAGTGGTTCCGCGCTGCGCCGCGAGACGCATCGCAACGATGCGAGGTACATCGTGAAGTTGGTAGCAGCCCCACGGCCCGCGTCGCAACGAGGCATCGCGCGGCGCAACGAGGCACCCCGCGGCACAGCGAGACGTCGCGCATAGTTATCGGCGCAGCGGAGCGTGTCTGCCAGTGTTTCCACTTTTAGGGATTTCTCCCTTTTTTAGGATTAACTCGTAATCAATGTAATCCTTCTAATTTTAGTTTACCATGTTAGTATTGTGCTATTACCGTGGCTAAAGACGACATTGGAACTAAGTAGCACATAATTAAAATTTGGTTGAACAAAAAAGAAACAACCAAGAAAAACGGGTACTCTTTGCTCCATTGAGTTGAGACGGGTCGGGCGGGGGTCAGTCGAATCAGTGCATTGATAAACTGTTACCTATAATAGAACTGTTTCTCATTTCTGAAAAATGGTTTCTTTTTTTTTACGAACAACCTGGAACGACCGTAGTATTCAAAACAGACCTTACTCTAAAAATACCCTAAAAAAATTAATAAGTACCTACCCCAAAACTTACCCTGCTGTAATAGTTTTACTCTAAATCTAGGGTAAATTATTGTTAAAACATTATTTTCACTTTTTTATATACTTATTGTGTTTCACGAACTGTGTCCAAATAAATGTTATTCTTTCTTTCCACAGCGGCTTCAGGCTGCGCATCGCGGCGCGGCGTCGCGCTGCATCACGCGGCTGCCCGCTGCGCCATGCGGCTTCGCGAGCTGAGTATTAATGTTCTGTGTTCGCGAGGCGCAGCGGCGCAGCGCGGCGTGCAAGAGCCTCGAGACATTTTCGAATTATCTCAATTATATGTGTATCTTTTTGTGTTTTAATATGTAAGCCTCTAAACAACTGGCCGGAGCGCGCGCGCAACCAATTAACTAATTACTAATTAGTTATTGAATAAACTTGTTTACCGGGTAAATAAAGTTATATTTTGTATGACTCTCTTAAAAGGTGCGCGCAGCGGCGCTTCGCGTTTAGTCTTGGTGTTAACTGACCCTTACTGATGCGACTCAAAACAAAACAGCACAACTGTCATATTTGACAGCGCTCACGGTGTTATTAACATTGACTTATAAATCATAATTATGGACTTGAAATGTTTGATAGAAAAAACAGTTATACAAATATGAGGCATATCGACGCCAAAATCATAAAAATATTGCCATCTCTTTTTAACTTTCATAATTTTGCGTAAGTGAAAAAGGACAATAGTGTTTTTGACAGTTACTTTATTGGCAACCCTACATTTTTAGAGTCATTGAATACCTATTTGCGGCCGAGTCGCCATTTTATCCTCTCGCCGTTGGTACCAAACTTGAGTACGTCAACTGTCAAATGCTCTTGAGCTGTGGTTATAATTGTAAATTTTGGAGTAATTTGCAGTGATAATGCGTTTAAACTCGGTCCTCTAGTAGAAATCGTCAATAGCAAGATTGCAATATAATAAAGAAGCGGAAATCTCCCGAACATAACTTTGCACCAGTACCTACGTACATAATTTCAGCTGAAATATCTTAAGATTTATATGATAAACAAAAGATTCTGCATTTGTTGAAGAGCTTTAACAGTAGAGCATTCTTATTTTCCCTTTTGCCTTTATTTTTATAGTTTTTCAACATGAAATGATTTTCTTGTTATTGAAGGGATAGAGTAGTGCATTTAGACATTTTTATATTTATCGATAATGCTATTTTATGATTCTTTGTTGGTTTTATGTTTTATTTTCAAGGCTGCCTGATGAACGAAAAAGAAAATTTGGCTGGAAACGATCAGTGTTGAAAATTGAAAGATGTCAACAAAAACAATTCACATATTCTGTTCTCTTCACTTTGAAGAATCATGTTTTGGACACTGAATAAAGTAACATTACGTGACGATGCTTTACCTTCACGAACCTTATTGGTAAGTAACATTGCATGTTATAAATTTTTCCAACATGATTGTGTAGTGGCTGATAAATGATGGTGATGTCCTCAATAGCAACAATTGTGTAATGTACACAAAGAGTGATGTAAAGAATGTGTTGGAAGAATTAATATTAATTAAAAATCCTATTAATAAAATCAAGAATACTCATCATTTTATTGCTTGTTTACAGCCTAAGATTCGAACAAATATGTCTGGAATTTTAATTGAGAATGATCCAAATCAGACAAACTCACAATCAATATTTGGATGTGGAATATCTGGTAGTGGTGCTCCTAATACGGTAATTGATTTTTGTAATTATAAACAGTAGGATCATTACTGTTTTGAAAAGTCATAAAATTTTTAAGTATTTACTATTCAATTTTTATTAATATTTATGTTAATGATAAAGAGTGGTTTTCAGGTCCAAGCTGTTTGTGTGCCTACCACTCAAAATCAACCTGGAGAAATTTCAAAGAGGAGTAGCATACATTTAGCCCCAAGCACATCCGCTACACTAGATTTAGTCTCCGTTGCGCTACATTTAGCTGCTAGCACCTACGTTGCGCCAGATTTAGCTGCTAGCACCTCCGCTACGCCAGATTTACCGGTATGACCAGTTCCGTTTTTTTTTATCTAATTGATAACATCTCATTGATTGAATTGAGACTGGCTGGGAGATATCTCTCGCTTCTTGTCTTCAATATCTATTAAAGCTTAATTTTATTTGATGTCAGGTACACATATTTAAAATGATAAAGAAATTAAAGGACAAATGTCAAAAATAGTCCAAGAAGATACAGAGACGGAGAAAGTTAGAAGACAGACGAAAGAAATTGCTCATTTTAGTAATATTATCAAAGATTTTAAAGGATATAATAATATTTATTCATTAAAAGTGTAATAGAAGGAAGGAAGAAATCTACTGAGAGAATATCCCATAGAAATTACCCAAACTAAATTGTATTGTTCAGAAATGAATAAAATTGATTTCTTTAATATAACTTTATTATAATTATTATTGTTGATTTTTAATTAAATATTAACCCTCGATCATTTTCCTTTTAGAAACTTAGCATCAAAAATATGAATTATGGTGAATAAAACCATTAAAAAAAAAGTGTTTCACTGATTATCCGTGAAATTCAAATTTTCATGTATTTTTTGCAAATTGCAGCTCTGTATTAGGTCGATTGTACTATTATAACGGATTTCACTCCATTGTATACACAATGGAGTGAAATCCGTTATAGAATACTACGTCGATATAAAGCAGCGTATATCTGTCCTCCAGTTCTACGGTTTAGCCTTGAAAGAAGGACGATCCAACAGTACTCTATCGGTTAAATGAAAGACTCATGCATGTTAAAGAACTTGGGGTATTTTTACCCGTACATATTGTACCGTGACATTATGAAAACATTTCACAATCTTTTATCGATGTTATTTTAAAGAAGTATCGATAACGGCTGCTCTAGTAACCGCCATTTTATCCTCTCAGTAGAGCGTAGGTATACACGTTTTTCTTGTAGGTATGCCAAGTCCATAGGATTTATTAGTCATTGGTTATTAATCTATGGCATACTCGGCGTTACCGCAAGATGGCGCATGTCATGCAGTCTTAAACAATGACTAATAAATCCTATGGACTTGGCATACCTACAAGAAAAACGTGTATACCTACGCTCTACTGAGAGGATAAAATGGCGGTTACTAGAGCAGCCCTAGCAGTGGGAGCGAGACAGAACGCTGGATATTCTTGTGTTGTTTTATGTTGTCGTTTTACTTAAAGTTTTTTTTTTTTTTTTCCTATTTATTATGTAAGTAGATACTATTTATTATTATTTACAATTAATTGAACCCGACTTGATTTCCGTACGTCCTTTTCGGGTGACCACTGAAAATCAGCGCTGTGCTGTGGGTCCATAGCACAGCATCATGCTGAGTGGAAGCCTTCTTGTCACAGTAATGACGTGCAGCTGCCAACTGCTTTAAAAAAAAAATTCAATGTACCTCACTCACTCATAAATTATCATATTTTTATGATTTATAATTAAGTTAATGTAGGTTTAAGTAGTTTAATTAAGTAAGTAGTTTAAGCAGGTTAATGTTATCTTTTTGTATGCACGTGTTTCTGTGACAAATAAACCTATTTTTCTTTCTTTTCTTTCTTTCTTTTCCCTTATCGATACTTCTTTAAAATAACATCGATAAAAGATTGTGAAATGTTTTCATAATGTCACGGTACAATATGTACGGGTAAAAATACCCCAAGTTCTTTAACATGCATGAGTCTTTCATTTAACCGATAGAGTACCGCGCCGTTAAGTTGTTTGTTGGATCGTCCTTCTTTCAAGGCTAAACCGTAGAACTGGAGGACAGATATACGCTGCTTTATATCGACGTAGTATTCTATAATGGATTTCACTCCATTGTGGATACAATGGAGTGAAATACGTTATAATAGTACAATCGACCTAATACAGAGCTGCAATTTGCAAAAAATTTATGAAAATTTGAATTTCACGGATAACCAGTGAAAAACTTTTTTTTTAATGGTTTTATTCACCATAATTCATATTTTTGATGCTAAGTTTCTAAAAGGAAAATGATCGAGGGTTAATATTTAATTAAAAATCAACAATAATAATTATAATAAAGTTATATTAAAGAAATCAATTTTATTCATTTCTGAACAATACAATTTAGTTTGGGTAATTTCTATGGGATATTCTCTCAGTAGATTTCTTCCTTCCTTCTATTACACTTTTAATTAATAAATATTATTATATCCTTTAAAATCTTTGATAATATTACTAAAATGAGCAATTTCTTTCGTCTGTCTTCTAACTTTCTCCGTCTCTGTATCTTCTTGGACTATTTTTGACATTTGTCCTTTAATTTCTTTATCATTTTAAATATGTGTACCTGACATCAAATAAAATTAAGCTTTAATAGATATTGAAGACAAGAAGCGAGAGATATCTCCCAGCCAGTCTCAATTCAATCAATGAGATGTTATCAATTAGATTAAAAAAAACGGAACTGGTCATACCCGTAAATCTGGCGTAGCGGAGGTGCTAGCAGCTAAATCTGGCGCAACGTAGGTGCTAGCAGCTAAATTTAGCGCAACGGAGACTAAATCTAGTGTAGCGGATGTGCTAGGGGCTAAATCTATGCCACTCCTCTTTGAAATTTCTCCAGGTTGATTTTGAGTGGTAGGCACACAAACAGCTTCGACCTGAAAACCACTCTTTATCATTAACATAAATATTAATAAAAATTGAATAGAAAATACTTAAAAATTTTATGACTTTTCAAAACAGTAATGATCCTACTGTTTATAATTACAAAAATCAATTACCGTATTAGGAGCACCACATCCAGATATTGATTGTGAGTTTGTCTGATTTTGATCATTCTCAATTAAAATGCCAGACATATTTGTTCGAATCTTAGGCTGTAAACAAGCAATAAAATGATGAGTATTCTTGATTTTATTAATAGGATTTTTAATTAATATTAATTCTTCCAACACATTCTTTACATCACTCTATGTGTACATTAGACAACTGTTGCAATTGAGGACATCACCATCATTTATCAGCCACTACACAATCATGTTGGAAAAATTTATAACATGCAATGTTACTTACCAATAAGGTTCGTGATTGTAAAGCATCGTCACGTAATGTTACTTTATTCAGTGTCCAAAACATGATTCTTCAAAGTGAAGAGAACAAAATATGTGAATTGTTTTTGTTGACATCTTTCAATTTTCAACACTGATTGTTTCCAGCCAAATTTTCTTTTTCGTTCATCAGGCAGCCTTGAAAATAAAACATAAAACCAATAAAGAATCATAAAATAGCATTATCGATAAATATAAAAATGTCTAAATGCACTACTCTATCCCTTCAATAACAAGAAAATCATTTCATGTTGAAAAACTATTAAAAATAAAGGCAAAAGGGAAAATAAGAATGCTTTACTGTTAAAGCTCTTCAACAAATGCAGAATCTTTTGTTTATCATATAAATCTTAAGATATTTCAGCTGAAATTATGTACGTAGGTACTGGTGCAAAGTTATGTTCGGGAGATTTCCGCTTCTTTATTATATTGCAATCTTGCTATTGACGATTTCTACTAGAGGACCGAGTTTAAACGCATTATCACTGCAAATTACTCCAAAATTTACAATTATAACCACACCTCAAAAGCATTTGACAGTTGACGTACTCAAGTTTGGTACCAAACGGCGAGAGGATAAAATGGCGACTCGGCCGCAAATAGGTATTCAATGACTCTAAAAATGTAGGGTTGCCAATAAAGTAACTGTCAAAAACACTATTGTCCTTTTTCACTTACGCAAAATTATGAAAGTTAAAAAGAGATGGCAATATTTTTATGATTTTGGCGTCGATATGCCTCATATTTGTATAACTGTTTTTTCTATAGTCTGAGATAGTCAAACATTTCAAGTCCTTATGATTTATAAGTCTTAAATGACTATCTCAAATTGGTTACAGCGTAACTCGGAATGCAGCCAGTCAGTCTCTGACAGATGACTTTGTGTTTGTTGAATTTGATGAAGGTGATAGACGTGCGAGCAAGTCCGCGTACTTATGGCTCGGCGAGCTTACTCGCCCGTGTAATGAGCAATACAAGTCTCTAAGCTCATGAAAGTGTATTGAATGACTATTTCATGAAATCATGACATTTTGCACTTTCATGAACTTAGAGAGTTGTATTGCTGATTCTAATGTTTATAATTCTGTAAATCCACATTTGTTACGAACGCTAATAATATTAAGATCAATATACAACCTGATACTGACCTGCAAATTGCAAAAAACCTAAGAAAATTTGAATTTCGCGGGCTACCCTAGCGCATCAACCTTAAAGAACGCGTACTTTAATTAAGTACGTACGTCTATCACCCACTTTAGGTCATATAATAGTAATCTGTGGTGCACAGGGTTAGTCTGTGTACTCTGTAATAATGTTCTGTGGTGTGTGGTCTGTGAGTGTGCAGCGGTGTGAAGTGAACTCAGCCGCAGTGTGACCATAATATGTGGCAGTTTGCTGCCTTTTTGGCAGGATTGGCCTGCTATTTTAGCCCCCAGCATGGTTTGTTAACGTTTTAGAAAATTGGCAGTTTTTGGCAGGACTGCAATGTATTAAGTAAACCATAACGGCATTCCAAATTATCAAAAATAGCAACCCTAACAGATAACAGATCGTAGGGGATTCCCCTGTTCTTCTTGTATTATGTTTGTATCTCATTCATCAAATAAGAACATTAATGTAAGTAGTTATTAGGTTGATATTCGTAACACTTAAGGAAATGTTAAATCTTGTGAAGTTGTGAATAAAGCCATGTATAAAGAAAGAGACTAGCTTCCACCTGTGGCTTCGTCCGCGCGGTATGTCGATAAAAAAGTAGCTTATGATCTTCAGTGGAAAGTGAAATCCGTTCAGTGGTTTAGGCGTGAAAAAGTAACAGACAGAAAGAGTTACTTTCGAATTTATAATATTATTATGGATAGAAAATAAAGAATATGAGAGTAATTGCCATGTTTTATTTAAATTTGGCCTTATTAACGATAAAAATATAATTATTATGTAAAACAAGTGTTTATATTTTTGACTACTATTACAACGCTAAACAAGATTGGCAATTTTTTTGGCATTTTTTACTCGAGGTTTTGGCAGGTTTCAAACCAAGCTATGGCAGGATCGGTGATTTTGAGATGGTCACACTGCTCAGCAGAACTTTCAGTTCAGTGCGTGAGTTGTTGTCTGTGGTTGTTGTGCTCTGTCAGCTCTTTGGTTTTTGTACTTGTACCTTTAATTTTATAAATGAAACAGTGGCAATATTTTATAGTGTTCTGTGAACAGTGGTAATAATAAAAACCAGATATGGTGTTAATTTCTGTAGAGTGTAGTTCAAAGCCTAGCCAGTCAAGCCAATCCAGGCTCGGTGCACAGCAAAAATAATGAAATTAATTTGATATAGGATAAACAAAGTTTTATCGTAGACAAATATGAAGCTCGTAAGTATTTGCTGGCAAGTAAGTTGTGATGTGTTTGTAATTGTATGGGCACTAAAGCAGTTGTTTTCCGCCGTCGACAGTACTGCTTGAGCAGCGATGCGGCCAAGCCGTGCTTTGTGCTGTCGTTCAAGGAGCTGCTGATTATGCTGGACTGTGGACTGTCTGCGCACTCCGTGCTCAACTTCCTGCCGCTTCCGCCTGTGCCCAGCACGCGGCTCGCCTCGCTGCCCAACTACACGCCGCCGCATCTCAACGATCCACTACTTGAGGGGGTTTGTTTATCATTATTGAACATAAAACAACACTAAAATATTCTTCGGCATTCGTCATGGTATATTGGTCCTCTCAGGATTCTTACAAAGTTAAAAATGTAAATTATCATGCATTGCTTAAGTGGGACTTCTTACATTTAAGACCTTTTATGATATATATGCAATATAAATAAATAATTCTATTCTGTTCTATCAGTAAGTAATAATTAGGCATACTATTGATAATAATCAACAAATGGGCTAAGCTTTACTTTAACATCCATCGAGTTGGGGAGTCCATATTTTTT
The DNA here is from genome assembly GCA_947363905.1 of Lithophane semibrunnea. Lineage (NCBI taxonomy): Eukaryota > Metazoa > Arthropoda > Insecta > Lepidoptera > Noctuidae > Lithophane > Lithophane semibrunnea. The sequence continues at coordinate 20,708,738 of OX376187.1, forward strand.
TTACAGATAGACCATATTATTAAAAGCCTCCACGTAAAGTTTTAAGTTGCGGAGATAAATGGTTTACGAGAAAAAAATAAAACAAAATCGTAGAAATTAGAGCAATATTTTGACACTTGACATTTTGTCTCGCTTTGAACGTTTTGTTTTGAGGAAGGTCAACGCACTAAAATGTTTTACTTCATATTAATTATGAAATAAATACGTATATTTTGTGATTTATATACTTTTGATGCATATTTCATTATATGATATTTAATTCACTGATTTAAATTAGTGTTATTAAATTAACACTACCGAAACCATTTTGTGTTGTCATTGTCAGTATTGTCTTTCAATATAGTATAATGTACTCTGTGATTGTCATTTCACATAGCCACTCAGGCGCAGGGGCCCAGGCTTCAGTTGTTACCTAAGACTTCTTCAAAATTGTATGATTGGGTATAATATAAATATAATAGGTCTTTACCTATGAAATTGCCGTTCTGCAGTACTGGCCATTTCAAATCAAAATAATTTTTGTTTGGCTAAGAATTCTAATTTCAAAATAATTTTATTTTAAAAACATGGAATTCTTTTTTCAAAAGAAGTCATTTGTTTAATGATTAGTATTACATTTTCATCGCATTTCAATCTTTTTCATCATCATGGATACGTTAAAAATTCGAGTAATTATGGAATATGAGTACCGTCGTGACAGCAACGCGGCACAAGCGGCACGCAACATCAACGACGTTTACGGAGCTAACACTACAAACCAACGCACCACCTGTTATTGGTTTGCTCGCTTCCGTTCTGGAAATTTCGACCTGAAAAATGAACCTCGCGGTCGTCCGAAGACTTTGGTCGACAATGACGAATTAAAGGCGATTGTGGAAGCTGATGATACACAATCTACGGCTGAATTAGCAGCAGCTTTCGACGTTAGCGTCAAAACAATATTGGTCCATTTGCGTCAAATTGGCAAGGTAAAAAAGCTTGACAAATGGGTGCCCCACGAACTCAATGATCGCCAGCGCGAAGTACGCGTCGAGGCGTGCCTTGCACTGCTCAACAGACACACAAATGAAGGAATTTTGAACCGCATTGTTACCTGCGATGAAAAATGGATTCTGTTTGATAACCGCAAGCGCTCAGCAAGTTGGTTGGATCCTGGTTCAGTACCTAAACAATGCTCTAAACGAAAACTTACCTACCCCTAGAAAAGTGATGGTCACTGTTTGGTGGTCTAGCGCCGGTGTGATTCATCACAGCTTCTTACCAAACGGGGTGAGCATTACTGCAGATGTGTACTGTGAAGAACTGAACACATGATGGAGAAGCTGGCACATCTCCAACCAGGATTGGTCAATCGCTCGTCTCCGCTGCTCCTGCACGACAACGCGCGACCTCATACTGCACAGCAGACGGTCTCCAAGTTGCAAGAACTGGGGTTGGAAGCTCTCCGTAATCCGCCCTACTCACCAGACCTTGCGCCTACAGACTACTACTTTTTCCAGAATTTGGATAACTTCTTGGCGGGAAAAAAATTCAATACCCGAGAGGCAGTACAAAATGCCTTTGAAGAATTTGTTGCTTCCCGTCCAGCTGATTTCTTTAAGAAGGGCATCAATAAACTGCCACTGCGTTGGCAAAGATGCATTGATTGCATGGGTGATTACTTCGATTAATACAAATAAAAAATACATGAAAAAAAATCGTTTAAATTTTTTTCATACAAAACGGAAATTTCATAGGTAAAGACCTAATACAAATAAAAAATACATGAAAAAAATTCGTTTAAATTTTTTAATACAAAACGGCAATTTCATAGGTAAAGACCTAATATTATCCTTTATCCTTGTAGGCTGGATCTGATATGGTTGGTTAGGTTAGAAGGCTGTTCTTTGTAGTTGTTTGTAGGTTCTAGATGGGGAAGGCGGGGTCTAGTGAGCGAGCGAAGCGAGCGAACAGACCCCGCCATCCCCATCGAACCTAACCTGTCCCAGTCGGGGTGCCCCAACTCCCGACACATCTCGACTTATTAAAAAGGCATCAAGAACTTATGAAGAGCGAGCGAAGCGAGCTCGGGACATGGGGCACCCCGACTCGGACAGGTTAGCCATCCTCTTCGTGGTAATTTTTTTTATAAGCCACCCAGAAGTAGGAGCCCCGCTAAGCGGGGCTCCGTCGACTACGCCATAAAGTACAGTGCTTCCCTTGAAACTCCTTTTGGGGTGAATCCGACATGTTGTTATTTTTATTTAAGTCTTGAAAATCCTGTAAATCGTATTCAAGGGAGGGGGAGGGGGCTGCTTCATTTTATTAGTCACCTCTTACCTCTTCAATACAAGAAAATTGGAAAGTTAGGTTAGAATATAAAAAAACCATATCTCAAAAAGGGGGGGGCTCCGCAACTTTTCCTTCACAGGGGGGGGTTGTGCACCCGTTGTTGTTGTAAATCGATGGATGTTAAAGTAAAGTCCTACCCTTTCACACAAGAACTAAGTACTGAACTTATTTTGATGAAATTTGGCACTCAGATAGTTTATAACCTGCATTAACACATAGGGTACTTTTATCCCGTTATTCCCACGGGATCAAGACTTATGCGGGTGAAAGCGCAGGGTGCTGCTAGTAAACTAATAATTAGCATTTCAAAATATGAACTTGCTCAAGATTGTAAAAACTACCTTGTATAAATTCAATATCTATGTATTGTATAATTGTGTGGCAAATGTGTGTGAATTATTTAACTACTATAAAGCTAACATTTACTGGTTACATCTTTCATTGACTTCAATATGCCCTGGCGGCTGAAAGCATGTTATGCTCACTCAAATATCTCACTGTCGGTGGCATGTGGGTTACATCATTGGGTTCCCTTCAAAATGGTTGAGCTGAATGGTGCTGATCATAACGTCATATTTGTTAAATGGCGACGTCGGTAGAGACTGGTCTTACCTTAGTTGCCACGGCTTATTAATTTTTTTTTAAATATCCTGGGCAGTCTTTTGGGACTGCCGATGCAATGCGTAACCTCAACGTAATTCAAACGATAAACGGTAGATGGCGCTAAAAAAAACAAATCACTTCAAGCGTGGTGATGACGCGAGTTCCATGATTTTTGTTCACCCAAAAAGTGCTCAACGCGCCTATGTAACCAATAAGAGTGTCTGTGGAGTTTCATTTCCTTTCTACGCCATAGGAACTACTATGCTTTGGAATGGGCAACTAGCTTCATCTTTCTGACAGACCAACCCCTTGACAGTTCAAAAGTACCTTTAACTGGTTTTGGAGTTTCTTGCCGGCTCTTCTCCATAGGAAACAACCAATTGGAACCGTGCACCTAGCTTCTGACGTTTCATAAGTGCCCATGTAGGTTTATGTGAAATAAAATATTTTGATTTTGATTTTTTGATTTTGTTTAATAGAAATAAGTGCTTTGAGTTTGCGTTTCAGGTCTTTTTTTTTTCTTGTGGTTAGTTACTAACCTAATGTCAGAGTTTTTATGCCGCTCATGGGCCTCTGACTTGGCTTCGTATGCCGTCGAGAAATAATAGGATACTTTTATTAATTTTTATCTCGTTATTTGAGTGCGTTCCTTTAAGATAATTTCCGACTATCCACGCAGGCGAAGCTGATGGCAAAAGCTAGTGTAGCATTATATGAAAAATACTATTAGGTAATCCGGTTTCTAGATAGATAGATAGAATACTCTTTATTATGTACACCATAAAAATTACAGACATAAATTAGAAATTTTACATAGGGTCACACAATGGGCGGTCTTATCGCTAAAACGATCTTTTACAGACAACCTTTGGATGGATTAAAGTAAGAAGAAGAAACAATACTGCAGATAGTCAGTGGTGTACCGTTTACAACAATAAATACATACACACCTATAGCATTATCTTATCTTTATACTATATAAATAGATATATGTATATATATATAATGCGATTTTATAGTCACGTTAGGATTTTGAAACAGAAACTAATTGTGTTGCTCTGAAAAGAGAAGTTTTTATTAATCAGTCTTTAACATTTTACATCATACGTTTATGAACTTAAAACTAGGTACAAATCTTACCTGAAAAGAGAAACAACATTTAAAGCTAGTATTTCCAAATCCGTTTTTAGTTTTGTTAATTTTCTTCTTATTAACTTTCACTCAGACGTTTGTAACAATAAGCTCCACACCATAGACCTTTGTACCGGGCTGTATAGAGTTTCTACCATAGCAATACGTAAAAGTCAAGGCGCGGGAAATTTGAATGAAGTGTGAACTTCGTTCACATCTACCCTCCCCCCCAAAACAATGTATTTTCCGGTACTGGTACAAGTTTTGTTATATGGAATAAATTTGATTCGAATTTTTTATGTCCTGTGTTCACTCTATAAATTGAGTTTGACATTTTTTCCAAAACTTTGTAGGGTCCAATTTTTAATTCATCCAATTTTTTTCTATTTAAACGATTTCCATTTTCAACATATACCAAGTCGCCTACTTTAAACTCACATTTTTTTCTATTTTTGTCAAACCTAAGCTTGTTATAATTATGTGATTTTACGGTTTTCTCCAACGCAATTTTCCTATCTTGCAATAAATTACTATGTGTTACTTCTTGTTTTAATTCTTCTGGTAAAATATTAACGTTTTTTCCTTCCAATAAATATTTTGGTGAAAATCCTGTCACCGTGTGCTCTGTTTCATTATATTTTTTTGTACATTCATGTGCTATCGTTGTCCACGCGACTTTTTCTTGTTTTTCATTTATTTTACATCTAATTTTATTAACTAACGTCTGGTTTAATCGTTCATTCAAACCATTTGAAAACGGTGCATTTACTGCAGTGAAAATAATTGGTATTTTCTCTTTATCTAAAAAGTATTTGAAATCTTTTGAGTTTATACCTGGATATTGATCAGCTAGAATCATACCAATTTTATTTCCCTTTGGCACTTTCTGAATAAGCTTTATAAAATCACTTGAATTTTGTGTTTTCGAAGTCAAAATATAGGCATATCTAGTGAAGTGGTCCACTAAAAGGTGCAAATATGTTTTTGTAGAACGTGAACTACCAAATCCGCCTATGGTATCTATAGATATTATATCAAACGGGTTAGCGGCTGGACCTAAATGAGACATTAGTCCAAATTTATTTTTAGCTCTAGATTTGTTTTTTATACAGATCTCGCACTTGTCGCAGATATTTTTTATATTATATGTTAAATTTTTCGCAACATAGAATGGTTTAATTTTGCTTTCTGTTTGTTGTATTCCAATATGACAATAAAGGTAATGTATCTTTTCAATTAAATGTTTACTAAATTCTTCTGACAATACAATCTTTTCTTTTTTTCCAATTTTCTTGTAGTATATATTTTGTTTTAATTTTAATTTTTTTCTATTTTGTTTTATATCCTCATTATTTTCTTGGTCATTTTGTACCTATTTCTTCCAATTTAATTGAATTTACAATTTTTAGATTGTCATCTTGATTTTCATAAGGTTGTAATACAGGATTTCTACTCAAACTATCTGCTTCTAGGTTGTATTTTCCTGGTGCATATTTCACGTCAAAATTAAATTGAGACAAATAATATGCGAGATCTCCCAGTTCTTCATCTGTTCTAACCTTCATATTCATTTTCTCTAGTGGCTTGTGATCTGAATAAACAGTAAACTTTTTACCTATGAGCCAATATTGCCAATACTTTACTGCTTCTTTTATTGCTAAACACTCTAGATATACCGCTTTTTTCTTTTTTTGCGAATCATTTAATTTTTTTGAAAAATACGCGCATGGTTTTTCTTCGCCACTCTGTTGTGGTTGTTTTAAGACTGCACCTATGCCCTGTATGCTGGCATCTGTATATATATATATTGGCAAGTCTGGATCTAAAATTGCCAAAATAGGTTTAGAAGAAAGTAGGTTTTTTATTATCTCGAATGATTCTTGACATTTTTCTGTCCAAGTGAATTTTTGTCCTTTCCTTAACAAATTATGTAATGGATCTAATGTAATTGATATATTGGATACATATTTACCATAAAAATTTATTTTACCTAGAAACTGCCGAATATTTTTTTGTGTTTTTGGTATTGGAAAATTTTTTATAGCAATTAAATTATCTTTTAGCGGAGTAATTGTATTATTTTGAATCATATGGCCCAAGTATTTGACAGAATTCTGTGCAAAATTACATTTAGTGAATTTTAATCTAAAGCCTTCCTTCAAAATTGCTTCTAATAATAATGACAAATGTTTAATGTGTTTTTCAAATGTTTCTGAAAATACCAAAATATCATTGATATAATTAACAGTGAAATCTGATAGTTCATGTTTTCTAATAATATTACTTAATATTCTCTGAAAAATTGCAGGAGAAGTTTTTAAGCCGAATGGTAAACATGTCCATTGAAAATGTCCTTCCTGAGTAACAAATGCTGTCTTTTTCCTGTCTTCAATTTTTAATGGAATGGACCAAAATGCTTAATTTATGTCAAGTGTTGAGAATAGTTTACAATTTCGTGTCTTTACCATTAAGTCTTCAATTAGTGGAAATGGTTGTGATTGGGGCACTACAGTTTTATTTAAATCACGAAAATCTATACATAACCTAGATTTAGTTCCTTCTTCTTTTTTATAAGCCAATGTTACCGGAGCTGCAAAAGGACTATAAGACTCTTCAATTAATTTATTTTCTAGTAATTTCGACACTTGTTCTTCTATTTCTTTCTTGTCCTGAATTGAACACCTATAAGGTCTCTTACTACAATATTTATCTATTAATAAATCAATATGCGCTTCATAACCATTCACCGTGCCTATGTCATATTTATCTTTAGCAAAGAGTGTATTGTACTTGCAAATTAATTCATTTATTTGTGACTGCTTCTGAAAGTCAAGCTCATTTACTGAAATGTTAAAGTTTATTACTTCTACATGCTCATTGAAGTTTATTTTGTTGTTATCGTATGTTTTACCTTTATTTTCCTCTGGAACCTCCGCTTTGTTTGTATTATTTAAATTTTGGTTACCGTCAACCTTGTTACCTGAAAAGCCAGGAATTATTTTTGGTTTATTTATTTTTATTTCTTCTTTTTTTAATATTTGGTTCTTTTGTGTAATTTCTAATTTTTCATTTTGATTCAATTGTATGCAATCTAATCCAATTAAGAAATCATAATCGAAATTATCTCCATCAATCACAAATACCTCCATTTTTTTTTCTATTTCGAATTTTTTTATCTTTTAGGTTATTATTCCTATTGATTGTTTTACACCATTAATCGTTTTTTAGTTAGCTTTATTATTATGTTTATTTGGGTTATTTTTCAAGGACAATAATCGTGAATTTATTAAAGATACATTTGATCCTGAATCATAAATTCCCAAAGTTTCTAAGCTATCATTTATTAATAATTTTACTTTGATTAATGGTGGAATTATTAGTTTTTTGGATCTATTTCATTTAATTTCATTTCTAATTCTGAATTATTGACATTCCTAATGTGGTCTTTTTTTGATCTATCATTATTTTTGTTCTTGAACCAACAAGAGGATTCTGGATGGTACCGGTTTGGTTTATTTTCTTTCTCACATATTCTACATGGTTGCTCTTTTTTTTCTTTAATTTTGCTGTCGGAAAATGGCATCTTTTTTTCAAAATTCTTTTTATTCACTAAATGTTCTAAACCTCTGATATTATTAAACAAATCTTCAGTTTCTTTTAAGTTATTTCTATCAATTTTATCCACTATAAAATTAGGTAATCCAGTAGCGATTACATCTATCAGAGTGGATTTATCCATTGATTTATTTATTTCTAACAAAAGTCTTTCTTTTTTTAAAGCATATTCTAACAATGAGCCCTGTCTATATTTGAAAAACATTGCATACCTGATTGGTGACCAACCTTTGTCTGCATAAGTTTCACTAAAGTTTTTTTTCCATGTTGACCAATTAGATTTAATAGTATGTTTTATGAGCATAGAACTATGCCAGTCGAGGCATGCATTATCTAAAAATAACCGAAGAGCTTCAATTCTCCTAGAATCTTCATTTATTTCCAGACGTGCACATTCCGCTTCAAACATTGTCATCCATTGTGATGCATTTGACGTTTTTCCATTGAACTTCTGTATTACAAACTTCTCAGATAAATTTCTGATATTAAAAGTTTTGTCTTTCTTCGTTTCTGCAAAGTTTTCCAGTATCTTTGTCAATGTCTCTTCCGAAATTCCAGCTGTAGTGGCCCGTTGACATGTTTCTGGTACTATTTCCTCTAACAAATATCCCTTGAACTGCATATTTCCATCTTCATCTCGATATGCATCATTTATTTCTGGTGTTACTGATATCCATACATGCCTTCTATCATGTCTTTTTCGGATAGTCGTTTTTACTTTCTGGAAAGCCTGTGTTTTTGTTATTGTATCATGCAGTCTCACTGGTTGAAGTTGATCCGGAATTAAAAACGCACATTTGTCGGCATCCGTAATTGAGGTTATGCACATGACATTTGTTTTCGAGTCTTCACCCGCTTTGATTACAAACTCAAATCTCAATTTATCCATTGCAGATAACACACAGCTGTAAAAATGTTGTTTTATAATGCGATTTTATAGTCACGTTAGGATTTTGAAACAGAAACTAATTGTGTTGCTCTGAAAAGAGAAGTTTTTATTAATCACTGTCTTTAACATTTTACATCATACGTTTATGAACTTAAAACTAGGTACAAATCTTACCTGAAAAGAGAAACAACATTTAAAGCTAGTATTTCCAAATCCGTTTTTAGTTTTGTTAATTTTCTTCTTATTAACTTTCACTCAGACGTTTGTAACAATAAGCTCCACACCATAGACCTTTGTACCGGGCTGTATAGAGTTTCTACCAAAGCAATACGTAAAAGTCAAGGCGCGGGAAATTTGAATGAAGTGTGAACTTCGTTCACATATATATAACAATAAACATGAAACAAGAGCAAGGAACTATTTATGATGATGTTTAAGGAGAGAGGAAGTGTTTTTTCACCAGAATTTTAAAAGTGGACAAAGATTGAGCACGCCTTATCGACACGGGCAAGACATTCCATAACCGTACTGCTTGGACAGTAAAAGATTTGTCATAAAAACTGGTGGAATGCATCGGCATCTCTAGTCTCAAGTTTTCCGATGACCTCAGGTATCTATTATGTGTGTCATGAAGGAACTTGAAACGTTCTTTGAGATAAGAGGGGGTTGTAGGATTGAACAGAATACTGTAAAGCTGATATAAGATATGGGTATTCCGGCGAAGACGTATGGGAAGCCACTTGAGCTTTGTACGAAATTCAGAAATGTGATCATACATATTTGCGCAAGCCAAATCCAAGTCGCTCAAGTTTATCTAGTTGTGCCTCAGTGAGATCGAGATAACTGACATCAGCGTAGTCAAGGATAGGAAGTAAAGGGGATTGTGCAAGCGCAGTTTTGGTGGCAGTAGGAAGAAAGTTCCGCAATCGTCTCAGAGACTTACCGGATGCAAAAATTCTAATGACGTTTTATTGTTTTTTTAGGAATTAAAAGAATGCTGTGGGCGTGTTTTCGTAGACAGCATGCCAGAATTCTGTCCACCACTCGACAAGGTCGTGGACTTCTCGCAACTCGACGTGATCCTCATCTCTAACTACACGTGCATGATGGCTCTCCCGTTCATCACCGAGGACACGGGGTTCAAGGGCCAGGTGTACGCCACCGAGCCCACGCTGCAGATCGGGCGCTTCTACCTGGAGGAGCTGGCCGAGTGGGTGTCGGGCGCGGGCGGCGACGGGCCGGGCGGCGCGGGCGGCGCGGCGCGGCGCTGGAAGGAGCTGCTGCACGTGCTGCCCGCGCCGCTCGCGCACGCCGCGCGCCCGCGCGCCTGGCGCCGCCTGTTCGCGCCCGCCAACATCGCGCGGGCGCTGGCGCGCGTGCGCGTGGTGGGCTATGACGAGCGCGTGGACATCTACGGCGCGCTCGACGCCACGGCCGTCAGCTCCGGCTTCTGCCTCGGCTCCGCCAATTGGGTGCTGCGCTCCGCGCACGAGAAGGTAACGTATAGGGACGCGAGTGTATGTCTGCACCCGTCCGGCCGCGCTCACCGCTCGCTGCGCAGGTGGCGTACGTGAGCGGCTCGTCCACGCTGACGACGCACCCGCGGCCCATCAACCAGGCGGCGCTGCGCGGCGCGGACCTGCTGGTGCTGGCCGCGCTGACGCAGACGCCGGCGCACAACCCGGACCACATGCTGGGCGACCTGTGCGTGCACGCCACGGTGACGCTGCGCGGCGGCGGCTCCGTGCTGTGCCCGGTGTACCCGTCGGGCGTGCTGTACGACCTGCTGGAGTGCCTGTCGGCGCACCTGGACACGGCCGGCCTGGCCACGGTGCCCATGTACGTGGTGTCGCCGGTGGCCGACTCGTCGCTGGCCTACAGCAACATCCTCGCCGAGTGGGTCTCCGTCGGCAAGCAGGTACGTGCCGTGGGTAGGGTTGTCACCTCCTACTATATAATATAGAATCCTGCTATATAGAGGCCTAAATACTATATTTTTAAATAAAAAATATACTAGGTAGAACTTCTATACATAATAATATAATTTCATTTCAATACAAAATGGCGAGATGCATAATAAAACCGGCCAAGTGCGAGTCGGACTCGCGCACGAAGGGTTCCGTATCTATAAAAACGGCAAAAAAATCGTAAAGCGATTCTTGATTCATCAGAGAAGAGAACTGCCTTCCATTGTTCCAAAGTCCAATTTAATTGTTCTTGAGCACATCCAAGTCTCGCTCTTCTGTGAGTTGTGGTCAGTTCTGGTACTCGAACTGGTCGAAATGCTCTCAGATCCCTCTCTACTAGCCGCCTTCTTATTGTTCCTAAGCTCACACTTACCTCAAACAAGCGGTTACGAGCCTCAGAAGCCGAAGAAGAAGAAGAACGCTTGAGACGATGTAACGATCATCTCTCTCTGATGTACACCTACGGCGATGCGCTGACCTTCTTGTGTAGGAACCGGTCTCTCTGTAACGCCGGATAGCATCTTGTATAGTGGTTCGTGGATATCCCAGCATTCGTCTAATCCGACGCTGGCTAAATCCAGACTGCTGAAAGTCAAAGTCAAATAATTTATTTCAACTAGGCACATTAAAGGCACTTTTGAACGTCCTGGCTGCTCCAGCTGCGTACAGTGGCATTTATTTTGGTGTAACTGAAATCACGGCACCCCAAGACCTCAGTTTATTTCGAAGAAATGGTATCACAACGTTTTAAAACAAATGTACCCTTCTCACAAAATGAGCGGCGAGAATTCTGAGCTTCAAATGTCAGAGAATGTAATTTTAATTTTATATTTTTTTTTTCACAAAATTTTCAGGAAAGTTCCCTACGTTTTGACGAGTTATGGGAACAGCTGATTTTTAGTCGCGATTTCAAATTTGTTCCCATAATGATGAGTACAATGATGAATGTACAGTCACGGACTTTAATTGATGAGCCACCTGGCACTGTTCGTATTTTAGCCGTGTAATGCAAATCGGGCTTATTCGGTTCCCGACACGCAAAGTCATATGTCTTCGTATTAGAAGAAGAAAATTATATTCCATATCTTTACCGGTTGGCTAACCTGCCTGAGAGCAGAACTACAAACTTGACAGCAGTGACTACTCAAAGTCAACCAATTGCAGGTCTAGCAACAGTAACCTAGCAACGATAAACAATTGTTGCTAGGTTACTGTTGCGATAGTAACGTTAGCCTACGGAGAAATTTTCTGACATCGATATTTCAACTGTCAGTTAAGTTTTCAGAATTATTGACTTAATGAGCTATGATTCAAAGGAGGTCAGTATCAAATAGATTGGATAAACTTAATGCAACATTGTATTTATTTTTATCATTAAGAACTTATTAGTCAACCTCTATGGATAAGACTATTTCCGATTAAAAGTAATTTATTTGTTATCTCGATATTTCAACTGTAACTGTCTTCAGTTATGTTTTCATAATTATCGAGTTAATGAGCTATGTTTCAAAGGAGGTCGGTATCAAATAGATTGGATAAACTTAATGCAACATTGTATTTATGTTTATCATTAAGAACTTATTAGTCAACCTCTATGGATAAGACTATTTCCGATTAAAAGTAATTTATTTGTCATCTTGATATTTCAACTGTCACTGTCTTCAGTTATGTTTTCATAATTATCGAGTTAATGAGCTATGATTCAAAGGAGGTCGGTATCAAATATGTAGATTGGATAAACTTAATGCAACATTGTATTTATTTTTATCATTGAGAACTTATTAGTCAACCTCTATAGATATTTCCGATTAAAACTAATGTATTTGTCATCTTGTTTACGAGCTTGCGATTTGAGTTCGTGTTTAATCGTGTAATCTCGTGAATGTATGAAACTGCAAAATTGAAAAGTTTGAAGGTGGCTCATCAATTAAAGTCCGTGACTGTACATAACACAATGAGATTTCGTGTATGAAAAGATACACCATATATAATCATGAGTACTTTCACCTCCTGAAAGGTTAACAGTGAATTAAAAATCATCGTGTATTATGCAGTGAGATGCAGTGTGAAGTGTGTGTGTATGTACGCAGGCGCGCGTGTACCTGCCGGAAGAGCCCTTCCCGCACGCGGCACTCGTACGTGCCGGACGCCTCAAGCACGCGCGCTCGCTGCACGACGACGCCTTCAGCGCAGACTTCCGACAGGTGAGCCCAAGTCCGATCCTGTGCCACTGTACCTCAAGTACGCACACTCGCTGCAAGACGTCGCATTCAGCGCAGACTTCCGACAGGTGAGCCCAAGTCCGATCCTGTGCCACTGTACCTCAAGCACGCACACTCGCTGCAAGACGTCGCATTCAGCGCAGACTTCCGACAGGTGAGCCCAAGTCCGATCCTGTGCCACTGTACCTCAAGTACGCACACTCGCTGCAAGACGTCGCATTCAGCGCAGACTTCCGACAGGTGAGCCCAAGTTCGACCCTGTGCCACTGTACCTCAAGTACGCATGCTCGAGGCAAGACGCCGCCTTCAGCGCAGACTTCCGACAGGTGAGCCCAAGTCCGACCCTGTGCCACTGTACCTCAAGTACGCACACTCGCCGCAAGACGTCGCATTCAGCGCAGACTTCAGACAGGTGAGCCCAAGTCCGACCCTGTGCCACTGTACCTCAAGTACGCACACTCGCTGCAAGACGTCGCATTCAGCGCAGACTTCCGACAGGTGAGCCCAAGTCCGACCCTGTGCCACTGTTCCCTTAAGTACGCACACTCGCTGCAAGACGTCGCATTCAGCGCAGACTTCCGACAGGTGAGCCCAAGTCCGACCCTGTGCCACTGTACTGTACCTCAAGCACGCGCGCTCGCTGCACGACGACGCCTTCAGCGCAGGCTTCCGACAGGTGAGCCCAAGTCCGACCCTGTGCCACTGTACCTCAAGTACGCACACTCGCTGCAAGACGTCGCATTCAGCGCAGACTTCCGACAGGTGAGCCCAAGTCCGACCCTGTGTCACTGTACCTCAAGTACGCACACTCGCTGCAAGACGTCGCATTCAGCGCAGACTTCCGACAGGTGAGCCCAAGTCCGACCCTGTGCCACTGTTCCCTTAAGTACACACACTCGCTGCAAGATGTCGCATTCAGCGCAGACTTCCGACAGGTGAGCCCAAGTCCGACCCTGTACCACTGTACCTCAAGTACGCACACTCGCTGCAAGACGTCGCATTCAGCGCAGACTTCCGTCAGGTGAGCCCAAGTCCAACCCTGTGTCACTGTACCTCAAGTACGCACACTCGCTGCAAGACGTCGCATTCAGCGCAGACTTCCGACAGGTGAGCCCAAGTCCGACCCTGTGCCACTGTTCCCTTAAGTACGCACACTCGCTGCAAGACGTCGCATTCAGCGCAGACTTCCGACAGGTGAGCCCAAGTCCGACCCTGTGCCACTGTACCTCAAGCATGCATGCTCGCTGCAAGACGTCGCTTTCAGCGCAGACTTCCGACAGGTGAGCCCAAGTTCGACCCTGTGCCACTGTACCTCAAGTACGCATGCTCGCTGCAAGACGTCGCTTTCAGCGCAGACTTCCGACAGGTGAGCCCAAGTCCGACCCTGTGCCACTGTACCTCAAGCACGCATGCTCGCTGCAAGACGTCGCTTTCAGCGCAGACTTCCGACAGGTGAGCCCAAGTCCGACCCTGTGCCACTGTACCTCAAGTACGCATGCTCGAGGCAAGACGCCGCTTTCAGCGCAGACTTCCGACAGGTGAGCCCAAGTCCGACCATGTGCCACTGTACCTCAAGTACGCACACTCGCTGCAAGACGTCGCATTCAGCGCAGACTTCCGACAGGTGAGCCCAAGTCCGAACCTGTGCCACTGTTCCCTTAAGTACGCACACTCGCTGCAAGACGTCGCATTCAGCGCAGACTTCCGACAGGTGAGCCCAAGTCCGACCCTGTGCCACCGTACTGTACCTCAAGCACGCGCGCTCGCTGCACGACGACGCCTTCAGCGCAGACTTCCGACAGGTGAGCCCAAGTCCGACCCTGTGCCACTGTACCTCAAGTACGCACACTCGCTGCAAGACGTCGCATTCAGCGCAGACTTCCGACAGGTGAGCCCAAGTCCGACCCTGTGCCACTGTACCTCAAGTACGCACACTCGCTGCAAGACGTCGCATTCAGCGCAGACTTCAGACAGGTGAGCCCAAGTCCGACCCTGTGCCACTGTACCTCAAGTACGCACACTCGCTGCAAGACGTCGCATTCAGCGCAGACTTCCGACAGGTGAGCCCAAGTCCGACCCTGTGCCACTGTTCCCTTAAGTACGCACACTCGCTGCAAGACGTCGCATTCAGCGCAGACTTCCGACAGGTGAGCCCAAGTCCGACCCTGTGCCACTGTACTGTACCTCAAGCACGCGCGCTCGCTGCACGACGACGCCTTCAGCGCAGGCTTCCGACAGGTGAGCCCAAGTCCGACCCTGTGCCACTGTACCTCAAGTACGCATGCTCGCTGCAAGACGTCGCTTTCAGCGCAGACTTCCGACAGGTGAGCCCAAGTCCGACCCTGTGCCACTGTACCTCAAGCACGCATGCTCGCTGCAAGACGTCGCTTTCAGCGCAGACTTCCGACAGGTGAGCCCAAGTCCGACCCTGTGCCACTGTACCTCAAGTACGCATGCTCGAGGCAAGACGCCGCTTTCAGCGCAGACTTCCGACAGGTGAGCCCAAGTCCGACCATGTGCCACTGTACCTCAAGTACGCACACTCGCTGCAAGACGTCGCATTCAGCGCAGACTTCCGACAGGTGAGCCCAAGTCCGAACCTGTGCCACTGTTCCCTTAAGTACGCACACTCGCTGCAAGACGTCGCATTCAGCGCAGACTTCCGACAGGTGAGCCCAAGTCCGACCCTGTGCCACCGTACTGTACCTCAAGCACGCGCGCTCGCTGCACGACGACGCCTTCAGCGCAGACTTCCGACAGGTGAGCCCAAGTCCGACCCTGTGCCACTGTACCTCAAGTACGCACACTCGCTGCAAGACGTCGCATTCAGCGCAGACTTCCGACAGGTGAGCCCAAGTCCGACCCTGTGCCACTGTACCTCAAGTACGCACACTCGCTGCAAGACGTCGCATTCAGCGCAGACTTCAGACAGGTGAGCCCAAGTCCGACCCTGTGCCACTGTACCTCAAGTACGCACACTCGCTGCAAGACGTCGCATTCAGCGCAGACTTCCGACAGGTGAGCCCAAGTCCGACCCTGTGCCACTGTTCCCTTAAGTACGCACACTCGCTGCAAGACGTCGCATTCAGCGCAGACTTCCGACAGGTGAGCCCAAGTCCGACCCTGTGCCACTGTACTGTACCTCAAGCACGCGCGCTCGCTGCACGACGACGCCTTCAGCGCAGGCTTCCGACAGGTGAGCCCAAGTCCGACCCTGTGCCACTGTACCTCAAGTACGCACACTCGCTGCAAGACGTCGCATTCAGCGCAGACTTCCGACAGGTGAGCCCAAGTCCGACCCTGTGTCACTGTACCTCAAGTACGCACACTCGCTGCAAGACGTCGCATTCAGCGCAGACTTCCGACAGGTGAGCCCAAGTCCGACCCTGTGCCACTGTTCCCTTAAGTACACACACTCGCTGCAAGATGTCGCATTCAGCGCAGACTTCCGACAGGTGAGCCCAAGTCCGACCCTGTACCACTGTACCTCAAGTACGCACACTCGCTGCAAGACGTCGCATTCAGCGCAGACTTCCGTCAGGTGAGCCCAAGTCCAACCCTGTGTCACTGTACCTCAAGTACGCACACTCGCTGCAAGACGTCGCATTCAGCGCAGACTTCCGACAGGTGAGCCCAAGTCCGACCCTGTGCCACTGTTCCCTTAAGTACGCACACTCGCTGCAAGACGTCGCATTCAGCGCAGACTTCCGACAGGTGAGCCCAAGTCCGACCCTGTGCCACTGTACCTCAAGCATGCATGCTCGCTGCAAGACGTCGCTTTCAGCGCAGACTTCCGACAGGTGAGCCCAAGTTCGACCCTGTGCCACTGTACCTCAAGTACGCATGCTCGCTGCAAGACGTCGCTTTCAGCGCAGACTTCCGACAGGTGAGCCCAAGTCCGACCCTGTGCCACTGTACCTCAAGCACGCATGCTCGCTGCAAGACGTCGCTTTCAGCGCAGACTTCCGACAGGTGAGCCCAAGTCCGACCCTGTGCCACTGTACCTCAAGTACGCATGCTCGAGGCAAGACGCCGCTTTCAGCGCAGACTTCCGACAGGTGAGCCCAAGTCCGACCATGTGCCACTGTACCTCAAGTACGCACACTCGCTGCAAGACGTCGCATTCAGCGCAGACTTCCGACAGGTGAGCCCAAGTCCGAACCTGTGCCACTGTTCCCTTAAGTACGCACACTCGCTGCAAGACGTCGCATTCAGCGCAGACTTCCGACAGGTGAGCCCAAGTCCGACCCTGTGCCACCGTACTGTACCTCAAGCACGCGCGCTCGCTGCACGACGACGCCTTCAGCGCAGACTTCCGACAGGTGAGCCCAAGTCCGACCCTGTGCCACTGTACCTCAAGTACGCACACTCGCTGCAAGACGTCGCATTCAGCGCAGACTTCCGACAGGTGAGCCCAAGTCCGACCCTGTGCCACTGTACCTCAAGTACGCACACTCGCTGCAAGACGTCGCATTCAGCGCAGACTTCCGACAGGTGAGCCCAAGTCCGACTCTGTGCCACTGTACTGTACCTCAAGCACGCGCGCTCGCTGCACGACGACGCCTTCAGCGCAGACTTCCGACAGGTGAGCCCAAGTCCGACCCTGTGCCACTGTACCTCAAGTACGCACACTCGCTGCAAGACGTCGCATTCAGCGCAGACTTCCGACAGGTGAGCCCAAGTCCGACCCTGTGCCACTGTACCTCAAGTACGCACACTCGCTGCAAGACGTCGCATTCAGCGCAGACTTCCGACAGGTGAGCCCAAGTCCGACCCTGTGCCACTGTACCTCAAGTACGCACACTCGCTGCAAGACGTCGCATTCAGCGCAGACTTCCGACAGGTGAGCCCAAGTCCGACTCTGTGCCACTGTACTGTACCTCAAGCACGCGCGCTCGCTGCACGACGACGCCTTCAGCGCAGACTTCCGACAGGTGAGCCCAAGTCCGACCCTGTGCCACTGTACCTCAAGTACGCACACTCGCTGCAAGACGTCGCATTCAGCGCAGACTTCCGACAGGTGAGCCCAAGTCCGACCCTGTGCCACTGTACCTCAAGTACGCACACTCGCTGCAAGACGTCGCATTCAGCGCAGACTTCCGACAGGTGAGCCCAAGTCCGACTCTGTGCCACTGTACTGTACCTCAAGCACGCGCGCTCGCTGCACGACGACGCCTTCAGCGCAGACTTCCGACAGGTGAGCCCAAGTCCGACCCTGTGCCACTGTACCTCAAGTACGCACACTCGCTGCAAGACGCCGCCTTCAGCGCAGACTTCCGACAGGTGAGCCCAAGTCCGACCCTGTGCCACTGTACCTCAAGTACGCACACTCGCCGCAAGACGTCGCATTCAGCGCAGACTTCCGACAGGTGAGCCCAAGTCCGACCCTGTGCCACTGTACCTCAAGTACGCACACTCGCTGCAAGACGTCGCATTCAGCGCAGACTTCCGACAGGTGAGCCCAAGTCCGACCCTGTGCCACTGTACCTCAAGCATGCATGCTCGCTGCAAGACGTCGCTTTCAGCGCAGACTTCCGACAGGTGAGCCCAAGTTCGACCCTGTGCCACTGTACCTCAAGTACGCATGCTCGAGGCAAGACGCCGCCTTCAGCGCAGACTTCCGACAGGTGAGCCCAAGTCCGACCTTGTGCCATTGTTCCCTTAAGTACGCACACTCGCTGCAAGACGTCGCATTCAGCGCAGACTTCCGACAGGTGAGCCCAAGTCCGACCCTGTGCCACTGTACCTCAAGCATGCATGCTCGCTGCAAGACGTCGCTTTCAGCGCAGACTTCCGACAGGTGAGCCCAAGTTCGACCCTGTGCCACTGTACCTCAAGTACGCATGCTCGAGGCAAGACGCCGCCTTCAGCGCAGACTTCCGACAGGTGAGCCCAAGTCCGACCTTGTGCCATTGTTCCCTTAAGTACGCACACTCGCTGCAAGACGTCGCATTCAGCGCAGACTTCCGACAGGTGAGCCCAAGTCCGACCCTGTGCCACTGTATTGTACCTCAAGCTCGCGCGCTCGCTGCACGACGACGCCTTCTGCGCAGACTTCCGACCCTGTCCAAGTCCGACTCTGTGCCACTAAGTGCGACAAGGCAGGAAGGGTTTTGGTGTGTGCTAATTTATTTGGGTCACTTCGAATGTGTAAGCGTTGTCGGCTTTTTCGTTACCATAAAACGCAATTTCTGACTCTATGGTTCACTAGAGACTAGAGACCTGTACAGTCAGGCAGTACAGTCACAAATCCAAAACCAAATTCTGGACTGCATAATCAGCCTGTAATGTTCCCACTGCTGGGACGCAGGCCTCCTCTCTGTGAGAGGGAGTGGGCCGTAAACTACCACGCGGGCCCAGTGCGAGTTTCCTCACGATGTTTTCCTTCACCGTTTTGAGAGCAGTGGTGATCAAATAATTTACACAAAGTAAGGCGCCTGACCTACGACCTACAACTCGTAAGGCCGTTACCACTGGGCCACCACAATTCTGGACTGAGTCTATATAAATTGCCATCGACACGCTAAGAAGATGAGTACAGTCACAGTCTAGCCGTTTAAGCGCCAAGATTTGCTACTCTCGACTAGTCTAGGCAACTTATTAAGTATTTATCGAATCCGCCCATCCCTAGTACCTACCCATACAATTACGTGATTGGCGATACAGGTAGGGACACGCAGTGATCACACAGCATTGGAATCTCAAAATTCTTAATAATCGAAACATTGAAAAAATGTCCTGATCAATAAAGATAAACTTGAAAAAAAAAAGAATTTGTGCGCACTAAGAACTGTTACCATAAAACAACGTGATATTACGGTGTCGGCGGTTAAAGGGGCTAGAGTGACTCAGTAGCCTGAGTGTTCCGTCAGGCCGCGCTAACACGAGTTGCCTGTGCAGCCCTGCGTCGTGTTCTGCGGACACCCCAGTCTCCGCTTCGGCGCCGCCGTGCACCTCGTCGAGCTGTGGGCCTCTAACCCGGCGCATGCTATTATATTCACGGGTGGGTTTTTTATTTTTATTAGTTGGCTCACAAATCGGGCATTACAATATAACTTATATAGGCACCTAACAAAATACTAGGCAAACAGAAACAGCATGGACAATGTATGAGCTAGTTAAGAGGGCTATTACAATTTTTCTTGAATTTGAGCGTTTGACGCTAGTTTTGATGTGTGATTATGATTAAGTTATAGCCTCAAACTTAAAAAAAAAATATGTCCGAGGAAGTCTCATTATATATCTTGACAGTGTTTTAAATAAATATTTCAATTTGTTTACACAAATCAGTAAAAAACTTGTTTTTGTAAAGGATGTTTCATAAAATTTAACTTTTGGGCGTCTTTTGATGCTTTGTTACATTAAAGATACAGTAATTTAATCATTTATAAAAATGTCCATGGTACAACTGTATCTTGAACTTTGGAATGTATAAGTCAATTTTTTTATGTTTCATTTAGTAATACACCAAAAATAATTCCGTAACACAGATAGTTATTGACAATTTTTCGTCCGAAATTCTATTTTTTATCTATGAATTTACTTTCCAAATTTTTACAAAAAGTATTTAATAACATTAATAACATCTAATGTTGCTTGAAAAAAAATATTAACTTTTTTTAAAGTAAAATAATATTTTTAAACAATTGTTGTATGCAATGCTAAAAATAACAGTAACACGAACTATAAATAACTGTTACTTAATTTATTTCAAAAGTAAAGTGGAAAGGATCAAGTTGATCACGCCCGGTTTGAATGTGTGCCTAGCGTACTTCAATAGACTCACACGAGCGCATCTTTGCCGCGCCCCGTCAAATTTACCTAAATCTGCACTTCGATTTTGTAATAGCGCTCTTAAAATTAATTATATTAGGTCCCCACCTATGAAATCAGCTTTTTGTATGGGGAATTTTAAAGAAGTTGCATTTTTCATACTAACATTTTCTTAATTTATAATAGGTCTTTACCTATGAAATTGCCGTTCTGCAGTACTGGCCATTTCAAATCAAAATAATTTTTGATTGGCTAAGAATTCAAATTTCAAATTAATTTTATTTCAAAAACATGGAATTCTTTTTTCAAAAGAAGTCATTTGTTTAATGATTAGTGTTACATTTTCATCGCATTTCAATCTTTTTCGTCATCATGGATACGTTAAAAATTCGAGTAATTATGGAATATGAGTACCGTCGTGACAGCAACGCGGCACAAGCGGCACGCAACATCAACGACGTTTACGGAGCTAACACTACAAACCAACGCACCACCTGTTATTGGTTTGCTCGCTTCCGTTCTGGAAATTTCGACCTGAAAAATGAACCTCGCGGTCGTCCGAAGACTTTGGTCGACAATGACGAATTAAAGGCGATTGTGGAAGCTGATGATACACAATCTACGGCTGACGTTAGCGTCAAAACAATATTGGTCCATTTGCGTCAAATTGGCAAGGTAAAAAAGCTTGACAAATGGGTGCCCCACGAAATCAATGATCGCCAGCGCGAAGTACGCGTCGAGGCGTGCCTTGCACTGCTCAACAGACACACAAATGAAGGAATTTTGAACCGCATTGTTACCTGCGATGAGTAATGGATTCTGTTTGATAACCGCAAGCGCTCAGCAAGTTGTTTGGATCCTGGTTCAGTACCTAAAAATGCTCTAAACGAAAACTTACCCCTAGAAAAGTGATGGTCACTGTTTGGTGGTCTAGCGCCGGTGTGATTCATCACAGCTTCTTACCAAACGGGGTGAGCATTACTGCAGATGTGTACTAAGAAGAACTGAACACAATGATGGAGAAGCTGGCACATCTCCAACCAGCATTGGTCAATCGCTCGTCTCCGCTGCTCTTGCACGACAACGCGTGACCTCATACTGCACAGCAGACGGTCTCCAAGTTGCAAGAACTGGGGTTGGAAGCTCTCCGTCATCCGCCCTACTCACCAGACCTTGCGCCTACAGACTACTACTTTTTCCAGAATTTGGATAACTTCTTGGCGGGAAAAAAATTCAATACCCGAGAGGCAGTACAAAATGCCTTTGAAGAATTTATTGCCTCCCGTCCAGCTGATTTCTTTAAGAAGGGCATCAATAAACTGCCACTGCGTTGGCAAAGATGCATTGATTGCTTCGATTAATACAAATAAAAAATACATGAAAAAAATTGGTTTAAATTTTTTCATACAAAACGGCAATTTCATAGGTAAAGACCTAATATAACAACCATGAACACTAATGTTTTAAAACTTTTATGCAATAATGTTTAAAAACTAAGATGACGTATGCCACTTAGATTAAGCGACACAAATAAGTAAAGGCTATATTAAAAAAAAATAGTGGTCATTTCTGCTAACAAAATGAAGAGTCATTTTTAAGATATTTTTTATGAAAATAAAACTATAAATAATAAGACTTTTTTACTTTTGGTAGTTGTCTATGATGGTCATTATTCGATATAATACCAAGCAATTGATGAATATTTTAAATCATAGAAGTAACGAGGTTCTCTATATGAGAGAAAAAAAACGCCAATTTCTTAGTACCAATACTTAGTACCCAATACTTAGGCAGTTGTCCCACCGCCGGCGATTAACGAGTAGCGAGTTGAGTAAGCAACTGAAAACGAGTTGATGAGCAGCGAGTGTGTAGTTCCGATAGTTTTGTCGCTGGGCTGTCATCTAGTGTCCCAGTGCGACGGGCGATTACTCGCTCTACCGCTTGTTGGTCTCTCGGCGTGAGTTCTGACCGCCAAGCGAGCATCGCCGAGCGAGTATAGTCTTTGATAGCTCTTGTCGCTCAGCGACAAACTAGTAGAGCGAGTATACAAACTAGTAGACATCATAACTTTCAACTTTCCTCGACAAATCCTTTGCCGTCCAGGCCGCTCGTTTGTGGTATACATTTCCAGTTCAAATAAAACGCGCGCAGTCGTTAATAGAGTTTAAAAGACTCGTTAAGGAACATTACTTGTCGTTGTGATCTTGTCTTCGTAACTGTGTAATTATAGTCTTCACTTATTTTTCGTTGCTTATTTATTTATTTCCTATGTATGTATGTATGTATCTATTATTTAGGATATGTATGTATATGTGTATCTATTTTAGTATATTGTATAGGTAACTTATTATTTGCACCTACGACAGCCCCATTTTATGTCCAGGCAAATCACTGTCCATTCCAAGGTTGCCTGGAAGAGATCGCGGAAAGCGATAAGGCCGCCCATTGTATATTTTGTAGTGTTTGTTTTTTCCTCTCGTTATATATTTTTGTGGTGTACAATAAAGTATATATAAATAAATAAATAAGTAGGATTCCATACTTGACTTCCATACTCCAACCCACTGAACGATGCCGTCAAAACGTGTGATACTCCCTGGCCGCGCCACACTGGAAAATTAAAAAGACATGTTTCTAGATAATTTGTACGATAAATGTACTATACGGTACGTGTAATGAAAAAAAATTGTACCTCAACGAATAATGAAATATAAGGCTATTTTCACCACCCATTTTATCAAATTTTTTTGAGACCGACTTATGTTACTACCTTTCAAATAAGAAAAGAACCATCGACATCGAATCATAAGGCGGAGATATCCAGTACCTAGTCCCCTTTTTGCCCCATTTTGGAGAAGTACCCCTCCAATCAAAAATCCCCGACGATTACGACAAAAAATTCGTTAGACCTGTACACCCGTCCAGATCGGTTGTAAGAGTACGTACAAACTGACAAACTCGCAAATTTTGCCAGACTTGAAGCAGAACCGCTACGCTCGCTCGGTCAATTATGGCTAAGTCGCGAATCCAGGACACCGCTTCCAGGGTTACACTGTTAATTGAGTAAATTGCGTTATACTCGCGACAATCGTGCAATCTAAGAAGCCCGATTTGACAATATCCAGTCTATCAAAAGCATTTTGATAGGCAGGATTTTCGGTTTTTAAACCAAAAAAACGGAGTCTCGAGAGACGAGACCGAGACATATCGATTTATCATACTTAGGCGATTGGCACACGGCACCACGCACCGCCGCGGCAGGCGGCCTCATGTCGCATTGGCCTCTGTTAAATCCGCTGATGCCTTTTTTTTGTTTTTTGAAGGTGGGTAATCATCCTATGACTTCTCCCGCCCTGGGCGGAGCGGAAGGGCGTGTCAGACTTTTACTGACTAAAACCCACCCGTGTTCCTTCAGTTGCCTGTTGCCAAGGTCCCGGTATCCCTTTCGGACTAACCCGCAACCCTGGCAGGCAAATCCGCTGATGCCTAACACACGTACACCGCCCAACCGCGCAGTCGAGCTGGTAGAGACCGCGGCGGTGCGCGGTGCCGTGTGTTAGAGTTTGTAATCGACGATTTATCTACATTGCTTATAAATGTGTCGTGTAGTCCATTTATCGAGGAAGATTATAGGCTATATAAAATCACGCTCGAACAATTGGGGCGGAGCATAAATAAAAATGTTGCAAAAACGGGAAAAAATATCCCTTTTTGAGAACTTGCGTTGCGTGCGCTGCGTAAATGGTTTAAGTTATGCAAATATCATGTATGATGGAATTGTTCCTCTTTAAAAGTTCTAAAAAAAGTCCGCGACAGCATATGTCTATGTTTTAAGATTGACTCACTATATTTTTTTTAATGGTAATCACATTTCGAAATTAATGCATTATATTAATTCTTATTCAAATAAATAGTTGTAGCATCAAGGGTGTGCATGTAGCAGTAAAATACCCATGCTATAAATCCTCCCTAAAAGTTTCTGAAATAGTTAGCTTATTGCCAACATTAAAACAACCAGTGTCATAGTAACCATAATATCATCCAAACGGGTGTTATAATGGTGTACTAAATTTCATAATGCAACTCATTCGACGATTCTGCAGAGCCGGACTTCCCGTACCTGGACGCGTTGGCGCCGTTCCAGCCGCTCGCCATGAAAGCGTTCCACTGCCCCATCGACACGTCGCTCAACTACTCGCAGGCCAACAAGCTGGTGCGCGAGCTGCGGCCGCGCGAGCTGGCGCTGCCCGAGCAGTACGCGGCCGCGCCCGGCGGCGCCGCGCCGCGCCCGCACATCGCGGCCGACGTGCCCACCGTGCTGCTGCGGCGCGGCGCCGCGCGCGCGCCCGGCGTGCGGCGCGGCCTGGCGCGCGCCACGCTCAGCGGCGCCCTGGCCGCGCGCGTGGCGCCGCGCGACGTGCGCGCCGGCCTGCGTGCGGCCCCGCTGGCGGCCTCGCTGCGCGTGCGCGACTCGCGCGTGTCGCTGGACGTGGCCCCGCCGGGCGCGCCGGGCGCGGGTCGCGGCGCGGCGCCGCGCCTGGACTGGGCGGCGCCGGACGTGGAGGCGCTGGTGCGCGCGCTGGCGCGGGAGGGCGTGGCGGACGCGCGGGTGGAGCGCGGCGCGGACGGCTGCATCGTGCACCTGCCGCGCCACGACACGCTGGTGCACGTGGAGCGCCACGCCACGCACGTGTTCTGCGAGGGCGACGCCGACGTGCGCCAGGCGCTGCGCCGCGCCATCGCCGCCTGCCTGCCGCACGTGTGACGCCATACCCGCACATATGCGCGCGCGCTGTCTTAATCGACTATGAATACTTATTATATTATATATATATGTGAATAAGTACTGGTTTTATTATTTGTTTCACCTTTTTTCGACGGATATTTAGGTGAGACTACCTTATTTCATCCGTTATTAATTTATTGTTAGGTACTTAGGTCATGGTGTTTGACAGAGAAGAGGCACTCCCTCTTCTGTCTGTCCTAATGGCAGTTTTAGGGTACCTTTTTCGCGCGCGCGTTCACCCGTGAAGTCCAAGAGGCACCTTCGGCTTACTAGCTCTTATTGTTTTTTCTGCCATTACAATTGTCTACGACACATTCGCTCAAGCATTCAATCCGATTTAACTTCACTCACACATTCCATTCCTACATTTCGTTCAATCATCATCTTGCAAAATTCTCCTTTCATTACCTACGTATCAAAATTGTAAAAGATTTGTAAAGATTTAAGTAAACCTATTTTTTAATCAAGAAATCTTTGTTTAATTTATCATAAACAAAAGTGGCGACCGTGACAGGACCTACAATCGGCGGATCGAAGCAAATATCCACGCACATTGTTCCCGTACCGTATCAAGGGCATTCGAAGGACATCGTCGACACCGGACGACATCTACCAGTACCAACGGAAGGCCGTGTTGAGAATCAAAGATCACCGTGCCTGTGGACTGGCATCCTACTTCTACCTGGGTCGAGCAACCTTTTTAAGATAAGATAATATGTTTATTTGCATAAAACATGGTATAAAGGGGTGTTAAATAATACTATATAGCACAGACATGTTTAGCTAGGTTATAACAAAGCATGCAAAATACTTAAAATTAAGCAAGTAGACAAGGAGCCATCAATAGTGAATAGAACATCAAAATTTTTTGTCAACAAATTCCTTTAAGCTATAAAAACTATGTTCGAGCATCCATTTGTAAAATTGAACTTTAAACAATTTTGAATGTAAGTTTTTAAATTGCCTCGGTATTTTATTATACATGCGCACACACATTGCTAGGCAGTTTTTATTATACTTAGTTAGGCGACGCAGATCATTCAACACAAGTTTATACGGATCTCGTCTGTTCCGAGGATTGACATCATTTGCAGTCTTAAATAATTGTTTATTTTTCATTACAAACATACATATTTCGTAAATATAAAGTGACGGTAACGGTAACAAACCAAGTTTCCTAAATATTGGTTGACATGAGTCATCAGGTTTTAGTCCACAAATTGATCTCATGCACTTTTTTTGAGCGATGAATACTCTTTGGAAGTCGGTGCTGTTGCCCCACATTACAATCCCATAACGTAGTAATGATTCAACGTATGCACGGTAAGATATTACAGCAGTTTTTACGTTAGTTACATTTTTGACTTGTTTAAGTGCATATACAAATTTATTTATTTTAGTGCTAATATTATCTATGTGTTCTTTCCAATTTATATCTTTATCTATTATTACACCCAAAAATCTTGTATGCGTTACTTCTTTGATTTTATCAATATTAAATTTTATGTCATTTTTGTGATTATTAGATTGATTAAATTGAATGTAAACTGATTTATCTAAATTTATCTTTAAATGATTAATGTCAAGCCAATGAAGTAATTTGTTAATTGTATTATTAATGTCAATGCCTTACCTTCGTCAAGCCATTCTGGGAACTTTGCTGGGACTACGGAACTCCGATCGAGCAAGGTCCACCCTTAGAACGAGTCAGAGGAATCACTATCTACCTATCTACGTGCTCCTGCCTACAAAAGGACTGCTGGGATTAGCTGCCTGCCTATTTAAAGTGAGCTCGTTCCATCTTACTAACATACCTATTGTGTTATCCTTTAGTCTGTGCATTTAGCGGGTTCGGTATCTCGAAGTCAAGTGAAGTTCCTACCTTTCTATTTGTGTCTATTTTGCCTAATCATAATTATTTCGAAAGAGATCTAAAAAGGATAGGCAAAGCACAAATCAGCCCTACGTAGACCTATCGCCATCTTAAATTAATGCAAATTTAACTAATTACAACTTAATAATTCTCTTACTGTTACTCAAACCAAGCAATTTATTTCAAAATTATCGATTCTTTATCCCTTCTATCACTCAATTCAACCTTTATTTCACTTACATACTAAATGTTTCATCTCACCATCGTATGCAGTCTACGTGAGCGGCGGGCATCAGCTGATCAACAAAGCGAGGAGCGTATCGTATGCTATATGTGCCTATTTCGTTATTTCTATTAACGTCTGTTTGTGTTAGCTCATTACGAGTTTATTATAATGCCCGAAACTTTAAAGTTAAAGGAACTAATAAGCAAACGCGGTTCTATTAGAGGACGCGTAACGAAATTTAAGTTAAGTCTTGATACTTTAGCTTTATTAGAATCCATTTCAGAATTAGAAATAAGTAAACTCGTATTGAAGCTGTCAAAGATTGAGGCATTGTTCATTGAATTTGATGAGGTGCAGAATCTGATAGAAATTAACAACGCAGAAAGTCAAAGTAGCGAGTTAGCTACTAGAGATTTAATAGAAAACGATTTCTACCATTGTATCGCCTTAGCTCAAAATTTAATAAAGAAAAATACAGGGATTCAAGAGAGTGAGAATAATTCTCAAAATACATCTTCTATGGCTACGTGTCATCATAACGATCACAGCTGTAATGCGTTAAGTTTTAAATTACCGGTGATTAAAATTCCAAACTTCGATGGTAGGTACAGTCACGGACTTTAATTGATGAGCCACCTTCAAACTTTTCAATTTTGCAGTGTCATACATTCACGAGATTACACGATTAAACACGAACTCAAATCGCAAGCTCGTAAACAAGATGACAAATAAATTACTTTTAATCGGAAATATCTATAGAGGTTGACTAATAAGTTCTCAATAATAAAAATAAATACAATGTTGCATTAAGTTTATCCAATCTATTTGATACCGACCTCCTTTGAATCATAGCTCATTAACTCGATAATTATGAAAACATAACTGAAGACAGTGACAGTTGAAAAATCGATGTCAGAGAATTTCTCCGTACGCTAACGTTACTATCGCAACAGTAACCTAGCAACAATTGTTTATCGTTGCTAGGTTACTGTTGCTAGACCTGCAATTGGTTGACTTTGAGTAGTCACTCTGCTGTCAAGTTTGTAGTTCTGGCTCTCAGGTTAGCCAACCGGTAAAGATATTAAATATAATTTTCTTCTTCTAATACGAAGACATATGACTTTGCATGTCGGGAACCGAATAAACCCGATTTGCATTACACGACTAAAATACCAACAGTGCCAGGTGGCTCGTCAATTAAAGTCCGTGACTGTACGTATTTTAAGTGGTTGGAGTTCACAATAATGATAAGATCGAAAGTATCCACAAATATCACTATTTACAATCATATCTTAACGGAGAAGCTACTCGGGTGATCGCTAATTTGGAGGTTTCTCATAGTAATTATTCCGAAGCATGGAAACTTTTATGCGAACGTTACGACAATAAGCGTCAATTGATAAATAACCATCTTAAGTCTTTGTTCAACATTAATTCCGTTCAAGAAAACGACAAGTCTCTAAGATATTTTATTGACCACGTCACTATAAACTTACGCGCACTCAATTCACTTGGGCTACCTACTGACAAATGGGATGTTTTACTTATATACCGGATGAAATTTTTTACCGTCTCGAGCATAATAAGGTGTGTTGTGTAAGTGGGACAGAAGCCATACCCGAGAATATTTGCTTAGTACCATTGAGATTGTACAGGTTCGGAATTTCCTTCAAAAATCATGAAAACTATCCATCCTACGGCCCGTGCGTAAAACTAATAATAGCCAAAATAGGAGATAGTAAACGGCGTAGGCTGCGATCGCGCATGAATGAAAGTTGTACGTGTGTGCGAGCGAAACGCACGCACACTCTTTTGCGTAGAAACCTAGTACCTAAGCGGCCGCCCCTCGCATGGTACAGTCGTGTTTAAAACGTTTCCAAAATCAAATTAAAAATCAGCGCAATAACATTTATACTCCTCTTACTAATAAACTAAGACAAACCTGATCTACAAATAAAATGAACACAATACCCAAAAATTCTCAAACATACAATACAAATACCCAATTGACTAAATAAGCCTCACACCAAAAGAATAAGTAGTAAATAGGTAATAACTTAACACAAGTAAGAAAACTTAACCTACCTAAAATAATAAAACACAACAAATACTTACGTAAGTACAAATAAAAACCCCACCAATTTACCAATTAAAAAGATAAAATAATAAGAAAACCTATTCTTACAAATAAAACGAAAACAGTAAGAAAGACTCGGAACGAACTTTTAAAACAATCTAAGTAATCTTTTTTAAATAATTCGAAACAATAAATACTTGAATAAGCAAGAATACTCGACTTTACTTCATTCAAAATGAAAAGGACGTGCATACATGCGGGAGCGAGAACATTGACAGAAGGTAGTTCGGTCGACCCGTTGCTAAGTAACGTCGGCGCGCCTACGCACACACCCGTGCATAGAAACTTGATGTGTGCGTGAGAGTTCACTTACCGGGGTTCACGTACGAGAGCCGAGCAGCTGAGCGGTACTCGCGCGCGGGCGACACGACCGACCGACGCGCACGCGCATTGCGCGCATTTTACTAAAAATGAACTTAGGTCTGTACCTACCTTTTTAGCGATATCGCAGTAGGTAATTATTGTTCAAAATGTTTCGTTCTAAACATAAACTAGCACGTCTTTGCATATTGTTTGGTAAACTTCGAGGCGTGTCTCTATCACTTCTCAAAACATTAAAAGTGTCTATTATTCGCTGTTTTAAATCACTAACGCTTTGAGCTTTTTCGGTATACACTAAACGTAAGACTAAACGTTTTAGTTCGGCCCACAAATAAAAGTCAAGGGGTGTTATGTAGGTCTGGTGACCTCGGCCGCCAGTTCACAGGTCCTCCGCGACCTATCCACTTATCACCGAATTGACCATCGAGATACGTGCGCACAGATCGTTTGTAGTGAGCTGGACATCCGTCATGCTGGAAGTACATGTCTTGCAGATAGGGATCAGGAACGTCTTGCAACATGGTGTCAATGACGGAACGGTTCTGCAGCCAGTGACAAAACTCCATGCGGGGTCCGGGGTTTTCCGGAGAATTTGAGGAGAAGGGATACCGTTCCTTCACAGCGACTGAAGATGTTCTTCTTCTGCGTACATTCGCCTCGCACTGGCTGTTTTCACCAAACAAGATACTCTACGTTAGAATATTCGTACATGTTTAGATACGATAACTATGGCCGGGTGGACGATGCATACGCGGAAACAAACAGCGCGACGTCACGCCGCCGTGACTAATCGCAGGTGACTGAAGCGCGGGACGCGGGCGGGCGCGGGGATGCGCGAGCGAGCAGCTCCGGCGCGGCGGCGGCCCGTGCGCCTGATGATATCAAAGGAGCCGACGTACAGTGCGGCGAGTACCTATCGGCCGCAAAGGAACGTATCTACGAATTCATTGATAAATTCCGTGCATTTAGTAGGGTGCGTATGATTTGAATCTCGATATTTTTTCATCGATTTATTCATTTTTTTTTTAATTTCTGTTTTTATTGTTTATTAGATAAATCAATTTGTTTAAAGGGTATAAAAAATATAAAAAAATTAAATTGACTATGCCATTGGCTTCTACTCCGTTCACCTACTACACCCTATGTTTGTCGAGACGGTAAAAAAAATCATGCATATAATTGCAGGTAAATTAAATAATAGTACATATTTCAAGTGGGGATAGAAATAGTTTGAGTGACATACCTTCGCTTAATGATTTCTTCAGCTTCCTTAAATGTCGCGCTGACGTATTGGAGACCGTTTATGGACATAAAAACGATAATCAAGACAACAAACACAAACAATTCTCTAGTAATCAAAGTAAACATAACAGTCTTTAGTGGCTGTACCAAACGAAGGCGACAGTTCTACTTCTAAAACACCGGAATGTTTGTTCTGTAAGAATAGTCATCGCATGTATGAGTGTCCGTCTTTTAAGTCGAGCTCAATAGAGGATAGGTTAGCCTTTGTTGCTTCTAACAAATTATGTGAGAATTGTTTGAGATCTGGTCACATAGCTAGACGTTGTCGTCTTGCAGCTACATGTCGTCATTGCAAATTACGACATAATTCTCTTCTTCATAAATCAGAAGAAACTGAAAATTCCAATTCAGTTAATTCCGTCACTATGTCCTCAACGTGCTCCTCTGAGGTACTTTTGTGTACGGCTCGAGTAAAGGTTACCAACCCAGCCACCAACGAGACTATGATAGTGCGAGCTTTGCTCGACAGCGGGAGTCAGTCGACAATTATCACACAGGCCGTAAAGTGCCATCTAAACCTGATTCCTCAGCCATCAGACCCTACCATAGTAGGCATTGGTAACACTAAGTTAAATATTAACACAGAACGCTGTATTCTACGCATTCATTCTGAAACTAGTTCTTTTAATGTAACAGTTTCATGTTTAGTTTTGCCTCAAATTACCGGCAACTTCCCAAATCTTATTTTGATTTACAAAAACTAAATATTCATGGATTTCAGTTAGCAGATCCCACTTTAAATGAACCATCCCCAGTAAATATTTTGATTGGTGCTGACTTATTCTGGGACATCATAAGGGCCCAGCAGCATTCGTTAGGACCTGGTTATCCTAAGCTTCAAGCGTCAAAGTTAGGATGGCTCGTTACGGGATCATTGCCTTGTTTTAATAAAAATAAAGTTAACTCAGTCATGTGCAATTTTGTGTCAAATGATGACACATCTAGTAACATACATGACGAATTGTCCAGATTCTTGAAACTTGAAAATTTTCCTCAAAAAAAGCCCCCGAGTAGTGAAGAAAATTGTGTGAGCAACATTATCTCACCAACACTACTGGCACCAGTAACGGTCAATTTTGTGTAGCGTTGCCACTTCGTGATAGCATAGATTGTTTAGGCAATTCCTATAATCTAGCCAAAAAGAGGTTTTTTAATTTAGAGGCTCGTTTCCGAAAACAACCGGAATTAAAACAACAGTACTGTCAATTCATAAACGAATACGAAGTATTAGGTCACTTATCTGAATCTCCGGAGCCTAGGCCGTTAAATGCCTACTTCTTACCCCACCACCCAGTGATACGGGAACAAAGCGAGTCGACTAAGTTACGCGTTGTGTTTGACGCCTCGGCTCGTACTTCTTCTGGTGTTTCTGTCAACGACCTACAAATGGTGGGACCAGTAGTGCAAGAACCATTGTTTAGTATATTAGTTCGTTTTAGACAGCATAAGTATGTCTTAACAGGAGACAGAAAAAATGTTTCGCTCAGTGCTTCTCAAAGAATCTGATCGCAATCTTCAACTGATACTGTGGCGTGATAGTGAAGATAAGCCTTTAAGGACGCTTCGTTTAAATACGGTTACTTACGGGTTCGCTAGTGCCTCTTTTCTCTCTACTCGGGTCACTTTGGCAGATAGGTGAAGAGTGTTCAGATCAGAAGATTAAGACTATAATACAAAATGATCTATATTGTGATGATCTACTTACCGGTGCAAGCAGTGATGAGGAGTTACGTCATATCCGTCTTTCAGTCTCTTCTGAATTAGCAAAGGGAAGCTTTCATCTGCGTAAATATCGTTCAAACTTACCTGAGTTACTCGCAGACTCCGTTAACCTAGAAAGTGGTAATCTTATGATTAGTAATGCGACTAGTACTCTAGGTATAGGTTGGACGCCATCTTCGGATGAACTTCACTTTCAGCATGATGTTTCGACTTCTGAAACTGTCACGAAGAGAACTATACTGTCCTCAACATTCAAAATATTTGATCCTCTTGGTCTTCTGTATATTTTTACAATTAAACCTAAAATTATACTACAAGAATTATGGAGCCACAAAATTGATTGGGATGAACCTGTTCCTCCAGAAATAAGGTCTTCCTGGTTAAAATTTTCTAGTAAATCTTCATGTTTGTCTTCTTTAAGGATACCTAGATACATTTTAATTGAAAATAATTGCTCTGTACAAATACATTGTTTTTGTGACGCTTCGCAGCGTGCCTATGGCAGCTGTATATATTTGAGGTCTGTTTCTACTAGCGGCGCTAATCAAGTTAGCCTGGTATGTGCAAAATCACGGGTTGCACCTATTAAACCCACGACAATACCACGGCTCGAACTCTGCGCTGCCTTATTAGGAGCTCAACTAACTGCTACAGTTTTAGCCGCATTACGTTGCCCTATTGAACGTCAGGTGTATTGGACAGACTCTAAAGTAGTATTAGGTTGGCTCAACTCTAATAAAACTAAAACGTTTGTTGCCCACAGAGTAGCTGCTATAAATGAGCTGTCAAACCTCACAGACTGGCGTTATGTTCCTACTTCTATCAACCCGGCTGATTTAGTCTCGCGTGGTGTCGAACCAGACCAGGTAGATCTCTCTATATGGTGGAATAGTCCATCGTTTCTTTTAGAATCCGAGGATTCCTGGCCCGCTTATACTGCGGACTCTATAGAATTGCCAGAGCTTAAGACCCACCACACTTTAGGGGGGGAGGAGGCACCTTCCATGCCCGATTTGTCTGTGAATTTAGCTAAATATTCTAATTTAACTACTCTTATTCGGGTTCTGGCTAGAGTGTTAAGGTTCGCCAACAATTGTATGTCACAAAAAGATCAGACAGATCACGAGGTCCACTTAAAGCTTCCGAGTTAGAAAACGCTCAAAACGTTTCTATAAAGTTAGCCCAGAAAGATTCCTTTCCTATAGAATTAGGACTACTACAAAAGGGTAAATCTTTAAATTCTAAAGCTGCTCTTTCGTCTCTTAATCCATTTTTGGATGAAAATGGAATTCTTAGAGTCGGAGGGCGCATCGATTCATCAACTTACCATTATGACAAACGTCATCCTATCTTGTTGCATTCCAGTCATTATTTAACAAAGTTAATATTCAAACAGGAGCATCTACGCCTGTTGCACGCCGGTCCTCAGCATCTCCTAGCATCTATGAGGGAACACTATTGGCCTGTAGGAGGCAGGGCTCTAGCTAGACGTGCAGCGCGTGAGTGCGTTACCTGTCGTCGTTTCAATGCTCGTACTATGGATAATATTATGGAAAATTTACCTGCAGATCGCGTTGAAGCTGACTTTCCTTTCTCCACGATAGGTACCGACTTTGCCGGTCCATTTCTTATTACGGACCGCAAGGGCCGAGGTTGTAAAATAACCAAAAGCTATCTGTGTATTTTTATTTGCTTTCGGTACAAATGCGTTCATTTAGAGTTAGTCAGTGACCTGACGATGGATGCATTTGTGCTGACACTAAAAAGATTTATAGCCCGCAGAGGTAAACCAAAAGTCATCTACTGCGACAATGGTAGAATTTTGTTGCAGCGGCAAAAGAAATAAATTCGTTCCTAAAGTCCAATAGCGACTCTATTATTGACTCTGCATTTCGCGAAGGCATTGAGTTCCGTTTTTCACCAGCATACGCTCCTCACTTTGGAGGTCTTTGGGAAGCCGGGGTCAAGTCCGCGAAATTTCACTTATACAAAGTACTTAAAAATATTCACTTGACTTTCGAGGAGCTGAGTTCGTTGTTTGCTCAGATCGAGGCGATACTTAATAGCCGACCTTTATGTCCTTTAAGTCCTTCACCTCAAGACCTATCTCCACTCACCCCGGGTCACTTTATAATTGGTAGGCCGCTGACGTCTTTACCATCGCCGTACCTGCTGGACTATAGCACAAACCGTCTTGATCGTTTTCAGCGATTAGAACAAGTTCGTCAACACTTTTGGAAGCGGTGGTCGACAGAGTACGTCACGGAGCTCCAGCAGCGCAAAAAGTGGAAGGTGCGGTGCCAAGAATTAAAGATAGACGACTTAGTCCTAATCAAAGATGATAGGACTCCTCCGCTATGCTGGCACCTTGGAAGAGTCTCGAAGCTGTTTCCCGGCACTGATGGAGCCACGAGTCGCCGACGTATCTACCTCGCAAGGCACCATACGAAGAGCCATCAACAGATTGTGTCTGCTGCCTTCTCCAGTTAACAACACGCACAACTGATCTTGAAAGCTTCGTCTATAACTTTCAAGGCCCCCGAGGATGTCTACGACACATTCGCTCAAGCATTCAATCCGATTTAACTTCACTCACACATTCCATTCCTACATTTCGTTCAATCATCATCTTGCAAAATTCTCCTTTCATTACGTATCAAAATTGTAAAAGATTTGTAAAGATTTAAGTAAACCTATTTTTTAATCAAGAAATCTTTGTTTAATTTATCATAAACAACAATCAACACAAAGATATCACTTTTAAGTCACAATAAGGCTGGATTATGCGACAAACATAAATTATTCTACTAAAAATACCGAGAAGTTAGTTTTACTGGATAACCTTCTAACCGCAAACCTGCAAGATGTTAGTAAAAGTCACAAACGGAAAACGGGATTATTATTGTTTTTAAACAAAAGTTTCGAATTTGGAATTCTTTTTATCATACCCAGGTAACATAGTTTGCCTATTAAAACCTCTTTACAACTAAATGATTACCAATAATGTACAAAAAATAAAACCGCCCGTTTATTTTTGCAAAGGGGTGTATATTATTTATTTCCTAGGTACTGTGTTAATTTGTAACTTTCATTTATAATTAGCGTGTTGCCTTTTGTATGTTTATAGCGTTACCGCCTTACTAATAAACGTTGTATAGCGCCTGTATAGTTACACAACGTTTTGTCTTCTTCTTTCAAAAGTAATTTGACTTTTGAAAGAAGAAGACAAAGCGTTGTGTAACTATACAGGCGCTATACAACGTTTATTAGTAAGGCGGTAAATCTATACTAATCTATATCTATCTATACTTTACGTTTGTTTTAACTATACAGGGCGTCCCACGGATATGCCACATGGAGAGAAAGTACCTTGAATATTGTAGATGGAACATTTTACTGAAAGAAGACATTATTTGAATTTAAAAAACTGCATTCATAGATATTTGAATAATTACATGGTTGAACCGGGAATCGAACCCGTTACATGAGAAAAATAATCACCCTGTAGCTTTATCATACCGATCGAAAGGCTTCATCATAAGGATTATATTTTGCTAAAAAACATTGTGTCACAAATAAAAGGAAGATCATGAATTTTAACATTTTTAATACATAATTAAATAATTTATCAAATGCTCAAAATGAGTCCCTGCAGGCGTAGCATGAGCACCGTTTTGTCGACGGAAGAGTAGACAAAATTACGTTTCCTGTAGACAGTAGACAGTACGAGACGGCAGCAAAATAGAAAGAGTCAACTGCACTTTTTACGAAATTCACTCTTTTACATAATTCGACTCAGAATTCATTGTTTTATCATAGGATTTATCGGTTGTCAGTGTGATTTTAACAGTAAGGATAGAAAACTTTCTTCCGAAATAGTCTATTTAGAAAAAAAAAGACCTAGACAAAGATCGTTAGAAATGAAATACAAAATGACAGATTGTAGAAAGATTTCTACGGTGGATGTCAAAATGAAGAAACGAACTGTCACTTTGTATAGAAAAAGCTATGTCTATTCTTCGTAGAGATAGAAAGCGCCATGCTACGCCTGCTGTTGCATACAAAGTCGCAGTCTCTTGATTATTTCGCTCCCTGTCGATTTTTTTATCTTGTTGTGGTGGTGTAATATTTAGAATAATACGTCTAAGTTCTGCTTGTAGCTCGTGGACACTTTCATACTGGTTCTTGTAAACTAATTTTTTTACATAACCCCATAAAAAAAATCTAACGGTGTTAGATCTGGTGATCACATCAAATGTTAAAATTCATGGTCTTCCTTTTATTTGTGACACTAACGTAAATCATATAACAAATGATATAGACGAAGTCTCTATATCTAAATCCCTCACATGTGACTTAGAAGAATGTCATAAAACCCACCTCAGGCAAAATGATGGCGTGGTAATATATATATTTATTCAAACATTGACATGAATATTTACTTTGTAAAGTATTATATTATTTTTAATTACTGTGAATGTGAAGATTATGTGGATCTTTCTTTTCTTTTTTATTATTTATTTTTTCTTAATTTTAATTAATCATAGTTTGGCAGTTTGAGTAATTTATGCGGCCTTACCAAATGTCCTTTCTTTGGTATTGTTCGTCAAATCGTTGAGCTCCTTAAATTCGGAGTTGAGCTGCACGATTACTGACAAATGCGTGCACTGATTGGACAGGTCCACTCAATCTGTGTGGTTCTTTCCTCAAAAGACCATTTCAGACACCAATCTACATGGTCTTCACATAATCTGACCAAGATTATGTGTGGACTTTAAAAGAGACTGTGACCTCTGAGTTTGTTTCGGCCTTTCTTCTCAGAGTAGTCAGATAGGAAACGCCGACCTCATCTAGTTTTAAAAATGTGATTGATGAGTAAAAGTGATTGTACAAACCTACTTACAGAAATAAAATCATTTATCATTTATAAGTAACTCGCTGAATGTAAATGTTGAGGAACCAGAATTCACAGACGGCAACTGCTTAGTTATAACACTCGACAAACGTATATATATACCGGTCTCCTTCTATAAGAAACATTGACAACTTTCTATACTCCTTAGACAATATAATATCCAAACTAAGTTCCTTCAAAAACTTAGTGTTAATTGGAGATATTAATATTCCCATTAACTCCTCCAAGCTGGATCTATCGGGTGAAAGATATTTAACCATCGCCGCTTCTCATGGTCTCTTACCTGCACACACTGAAATAACCCGTGCAATCAGCTCCTCATGCCTGGACCATGTGTTCCTTAAGAACCAGTTTACTGCTATGACTATTGTGCCACAATCAACCTTAACAGATCATTTCCCCGTCTTGACTCAATTAAGTCCACAGCGCATCTCTAAACACCCTAGGCAAACGACTAAATCAACTATAACTAGAATAGACACAGAAAACATGAACAAAGACATTAACAATATAGACATGACCCCCATATACGAATCAAAAGACCCCAATTTTTCCACAAATTACCTTATCACTAATATCCAATCAGCCATAAATAACAACACAAAAACTTTCACTGTGTCGTAGCGCAAAAAAATACTCAAACCATGGATTACGCCTGGCCTTCTCAGATGTATGAAAAACAGGGACTCTCTTCACAAAAAGCATAGGACGGCTCCGGATAATGTCATTCTAAAAACATCATTTATATTAGATACCGCAATTTCTGTACCACAATTTTAAAGAAAGTAAAAAGAGCATATGAGAAAACTCAATTAGATACTGCAAAGAATAATCCCAAGAAACTCTGGAAGACTATAAAATCAATTACGAGTTGTGTCAAAAACATTGACTATCCAGAGGAATTGTTAAAACTGAGTGACTCCAACACCGCACTTGATATTATTAACGTTGGCAGAAAAGTATCCTCTTAACCCTTCTCCGTCAACATCTAATAATTGGTCCTCTATGTTTTCATGCGACTCCCATTCGCGATCATTTGTACCTATGTGAAGAAACCCCGGAAGAAGAAGTGACCCGTACAATCCTTACATTAAAATCAAACTGCGCCACAGGTTGTGACAATATCTCATCGAACCTAATAAAAAGTAATATCGAGCTATTAGTTCCTCCTCTCACGTTTATTTACAACAGGTGCTTAGAATATGGTGTATTCCCGAAAAATCTCAAACTGTCTGAGGTTCACCCTATTCATAAGGGAGGTGACCGTGATCGTGTTAATAACTACAGGCCGATATCGATCCTACCCTCCTTGTCAAAGGTTTTTGAAAAACTACTAAACAAGAGACTTGTTAGCTACTTGGAGGGCGAGGGCCTACTCTCTTGTTCACAGTTTGGCTTTCGGAGGCATAGAAGCACAGATGATGCCATCTTTAAATTAAACAATTGTATAGCTACAAATTTAGATTCTGGAAAGAAATGCCTTGCCATCTTTTTGGATCTGGCCAAAGCATTTGACACGATCTCGGTCCCCATCCTTTTGCGAAAACTCGAGAATTTCGGTATAAGAGGCAATCGACTCAAACTTTTTGAGAGCTATCTGTCGGAAAGATACCAGTGTGTAAGAATAGGAAATTGCACTAGCTCTTATCATTTTCCATATCTTTCAGCTTTTGTTTCATCATTTTAATCGATTCCACAAAATCATCAATTTTCCCAGTGCAAAATTCAATAGACGACTGCAGGGGCTCCAGTTCTTTTTGAACTATTTTTTGAACCTCCTTGGAAATATTTGATAGTAATTGTTTCATACCTATCGGAAAGTTAGATGATGTGGTCGTCATTGAAGTTGGTTCGTCAACCTCATCATCATCTCCCTCTGGGACAATAAATAATTTCCTGACAGGACTATGTCGGTGACATTCGCTGCAAGTCCATTCCAAGGTGTCCGAGTTACGAATAGCTTGTATTTGCTTTTGTGTGAGCCCGGTGCATGTTGTATTTGCATGCACGATTTTCCCACATTTGCAACATCAATGAAAAAAAAAAAACTACCTGGGCTCTGGCTCCGGGCTAAACCATCTGCGATGATTAGCTCGCGTGGGCCCCACGCGAGCTTATCGTCGCAGATGGTTTAGGGTTGGACAGAAAGGTAGACAGGTAGAGACAGAAAGCATAATGCGATAGCACGCGGATTCCGCCGCGTGCTATCGCATTATGCTTTCTGTCTCGGTCTAGCAAATGGCAGTTCTAAGCGACTGAAAGAGAAAGGGCGACGGAAAAAGGCGATTCCGTGCTGCCAGATGAGGTCCAACCCTTAACGCTCACCACCGCTGCTTCGTCTTGCCACGCATGCCAGCCTCAGCTGCGGCGGCGAGCGTTACAACCGTCTGCTCCTCAACTCGCGGGCCGCCTCGCCTCTCCGCGACAAAATATTTTTTGTAGTTTTCTCTTTGGCCACCCCGTAAATTTGTAACATATCTATAGTATTAACGTTGTAAAATTTCAGGTGACTAGCTTTAGTGAAAGAGGGTGATCAATCTAGTGTACCCAACTCCCTCACCAACTTACAGCAGACTTAAAAGTATCGCGTTGGGCTCATTGAAAAGGTCTCAAAAAATAGGTTACAGATGGATGGTGATCAGGATCTGATCATGGAGTAGGAAAGAGAAATGAGACTATATTTGTAACTAGCTGCACTGTGGCAAACATATAGGTACAGCTACGCAGATTTCGGCGAGGCACGTGTCGATCGTAGCGTGTCTACTAGTAATTCTTACTTCCTTTACTAATATTATAAATACGAAAGTAACTCGTCTGTCTGTTGCGCTTTCACGCCAAAACTACTGAACCGATTTAAATGAAATTTGGTACACAGATAGTCTAA
This sequence comes from Lithophane semibrunnea, assembly GCA_947363905.1. Lineage (NCBI taxonomy): Eukaryota > Metazoa > Arthropoda > Insecta > Lepidoptera > Noctuidae > Lithophane > Lithophane semibrunnea. Next base: position 20,749,435 of record OX376187.1, read on the forward strand.
AGCCTGAGAAAAGCTACTTTTTATCGACATACCACGCTGGCGAAGCCGCGGGCGGAAGTTAGTTTAACGTACATTTTAAAAAGCAGAATTAAATGTTAAACTAAAAACTTAAAAACAAAGCGTCTAAAAGTAAAAAAATAATATGTAGGTATTGGTTTAATATAACAGTTGTAGGTAGGTGTAATATTTTGATCCAAGCGTCGTCGTGTCGGGGGACGGCTAAGTAAGTAATGTTTATAAATTATCTAAGTAATGTAGAAATTATAAAACAAGTACAAATTATTTATTTATTTTATTTGATAAGCGCCGATTATAATCGGCATATTTTGCCGAATAGTCGCCGACTACAAATGATGCCGAATAGTCGGCTTTCCCGACTAGTTGGCCCATCTCTAGAGAAACAACTTTTCGGTTATGTTTCACGACATGAAGTATGAATTGTGTTTCTTCCTCATCAGATAAGTACCACAAGTGACGCTCGGAGACACCCCGGCGGCGAGCGTTACAACCGCCTGCTCCTCAACTGAGGCTCCGCAGCTGAGGCTGGCATGCGTGGCAAGACGAAGCAGCGGTGGTGAGCGTTAAACCATCTGCGACGATAAGCTCGCCCACGCGAGCTAATCGTTTTGTAGTTTTCTCTACTACTTACTAGACTGTGAATCAGTGTACTAGTGAATTAAAATGATGTCTTCAACACGTAAGAAAGATGACGTTTTTCTACTTGAATGTCGGGATCTCGTGTCACTTTTAAGGCTAAACCAACATCCTACATTCGGCTAGTTCTATTATTTTATTATCTGATTTAACATAAATCAAACATATTGGAAGGTACAGTCGCCAGCACATCAAGCTACTACAACCTGTCAAATTTCTTTAGTAAATTTTAAACCTTATCGCTAAAGCATTAGGTTCAAGGTTAATTGGGAAAGTTTGACAGTTTCGGGTAGCTTGATGTGCTGGCGTCTGTACCTACTGCGCATATAATCATTAAAAAAGTAATATGGGTAACTGGGGCCAAAAAAGCACTTGTGCTCTTCTGGAAGCAAAGACAGGCCGTAATCTGTTATGGCTTGCTTGTTGTCAACACTTATTATTTGCTTTCTTTAAAAGATTCAGGCTTTTTTGGGTATATATTTTCCCGAGGACACTAGGATTGCCTTGATTCCAGTTCTAGCGCGGAACAAATTGCTGAAACTAGTCCTGAGATTCTTACAACTGCTATAGCTGCAGAAAAACTAGTCCAGGATAATTAAAACGAGTTAACCGAGTTCACAATGATAGTTCTGAATAAGCCATCTGCGAGGATTCATTGACGTTCTCCGAGACCAATAAATAATGCTCGTATGATGGCGTAACTGCTGTATGCTATGAAGATGTTTCTCTTCAGAAGTAATTTAAACGTATCCGAGTTATGCAAAAGGGATGAAAAATAAATTATCCGCTTCAATCGTTTTGGTACCCTCATTTACACCACGGTTTGGTGCTACGATTCAAACCTTTGATAGCAGATACACCGATTAAACTTGCAACTTTGGCAGAGATTAAAATCATACGAAGCGATTGATTCCGATGCAGTAAGCAGCAAGGGGTGTCTCAGAGCGTCACTTGTGGTACTTATCTGATGAGGAAGAAACACAATTCATACTTCATGTCGTGAAACATAACCGAAAAGTTGTTTCTCTAGAGATGGGCCAACTAGTCGGGAAAGCCGACTATTCGGCATCATTTTTAGTCGGCGACTATTCGGCAAAATATGCCGATTATAATCGGCGCTTATCAAATGAAATAAATAAATAATTTGTACTTGTTTTATAATTTGATAATTTCTAAACATTACTTAGATCATTTATAAACATTACTTACTTAGCCGTCCCCCGACACGACGACGCTTGGATCAAAATATTACACCTACCTACAACTGTTATATTAAACCAATACCTACATATTATTTTTTTACTTTTAGACGCTTTGTTTTTGACGGGGGTTTTTAAGTTTTTAGTTTAACATTTAATTCTGCTTTTTAAAATGTACTTTAAGCTAACTTCCGCCCGCGGCTTCGCCCGCGTGGTATGTCGATAAAAAGTAGCTTTTCTCAGGCTTTAGACTATCTGTGTACCAAATTTCATTTAAATCGGTTCAGTAGTTTTGGCGTGAAAGCGCGACAAACAGACGAGTTACTTTCGTATTTATAATATTAGTAAAGGAAGTAAGAATTACTAGTAGACACGCTACGATCGACGTGCCACGCCGAAATCTGCGTAGCTGTACCTGTGGTAATATAATCTTATACTCCTTGGTAATTATTGAACGTCCTGTTTAAGAAGAAACTGAACTGTCAGTATAATTTGTTTCATTGTATCATTTTGTTAAATAAAACCTAATGTTAATTCGGGTATATTCTTTACTACAATTTATTTAACAAAATGGAAAAATATCTACGACCAGAACGTTTCGATGGAGACCCGTCCTCAAACCAAGATCTGTCCCCTCAGTGGACATATTGGAAAAACACATTCGAAAATTTTCTGACAGCTATAACTACGAACGAGAAAACTATTACAAAAGAGACTAAATTCCAATTGCTAACTAATCACCTGTCTCCTACAACTTTTGTGAGCATACAGGATTGCACTGACTACGACATTGCTATAAAGAGACTTGATACATTATTCCTGAAGCCACCTAACGAAATATATTCCAGGCACAGATTAGCAAAACGAGCGCAACAACCAGTTGAGACCATTGATCAGTATCTACAAGCCTTGAAACTGCTCTCAAAAGAATGCAATTTTAAACAAGTGACCGCTGAACAAAACGAAAGTGATTTTATTAGAGACGCTTTCATATCCGGACTTTCGTCATCCATAGTACGCCAAAGACTGTTGGAAAATAGCTCTCTCACATTAGACGACGTATTCAAGCAAGCCAGCGCTCTAGAGATGGCACGAATACACAGCGATGATTACCAACAACCTAGTAATAGTACCTTTGTCAATGCGGTTCCCATTAATAATCAGAGAACACAATTCCAAGAACTATGCTATTTCTGTGGATACAAGAGACATGCACGGCAAAGCTGTCCGGCTGCTAGTACAACCTGTCTCAAATGTGGAAAAAGGGGGCATTTTGCAAAAGTGTGCAAAAGTGCAGTGACCTCCACAACGGAGTGCTTTTAGTAATGCTATAGATGAACCGAACAAAAACATGGAAAATGGAGAGTCGCAGAAATTGTTGTCATGCACGGCAAAGCTGTCCGACTGCTAGTAAAACCTGTCTCAAATGTGGAAAAAGGGGGCATTTTGCAAAAGTGCAGTGACTGCGCCTCCACAACGGAGTGCTTTTAGTAATGCTATAGATGAACCGAACAAAAACATGGAAAATGGAGAGTCGCAGAAATTGTTGTCATGTATCGTGGCTGCTACAACTGATCTCGATAAAGCTATTGATACCGATACAAATAAACGGATTATTTGTAGCCAGAGCATTGATTGATACAGGGAGTACTGCTAGTTTTATAGACAGCGGACTAGTTTGTCAATATAATATACAAAAGAGCTCATGCTACCAAAATGTCAGCATGGCACCTTCAAATCTAAATACAAAAGTAAATACAATGTGTTCCGTCAATATCGATCTGCAAGGTCATAGTTTTCAAGTGAACCTATTAATAATGGAGAACTTATGTGCGGATGTCATAATTGGTCATGATATTCTTAAAAGATATAATACATTAGAAATGCATTTCGGCGGATCTAGAGCTCCATTGAAATTATGTGCACTATCTCAAGCCAATGTCGATCCAATCTGTTTATTCCCGAATCTCTTACCAGACTGCAAACCAATAGCTGTTAAGTCACGAAGATACTCAGATAGTGACATGCAATTTATTCGTACTGACATAAGAAAATTACTAGCTGAAGGGATTATAGAACCTAGCTCGTCACCATGGAGAGCTCAAGTACTTGTAGTTACAAATGAAAATCATAAAAAAAGGATGTGTATAGACTACTCTCAGACAGTAAATAGATACACGCAACTGGACGCTTACCCTTTACCAAGTATTGAACAAATCGTCTCAAAGGTAGCCAAACATAATGTTTACAGCAAAATTGACTTAAAAAGTGCGTATTATCAAATTCCGATCCTTGAAACAGAAAAACCATATACAGCATTTGAAGCAGAAGGTAATTTATACCAATTTCGAAGAATACCTTTTGGGGTCACCAACGGAGTAGCGGTTTTTCAAAGAACTATCAATAATATAATTGCGAAAGAGGAACTAAAAGGAGTATACGCATATTTAGATGACATAACAGTCTGTGGAACAACCCAAGCTGACCATGATCAAAAACTAGAGTGTCCTTACACTCTAGTTTTTTGCGAAACGGTATAACCTTACTGTTGGAGCGACACTAGTTCGTCACTATTGTAGTCGAATGTTGTTACATCCTTATCTGTCACTTCATCTGTTCCGGTCCCTTGTTGTTCTGTGGCTGCCATTGTACGTTGTAACTCGTGTAGACCGTATTCCTAAGTGCTCTGTAATTAATTACCTACTTACAAATTTAATAAAATAAACACAGTGCTCGATAGATCTGCCTATTTATTGTGATCACTAACCGCATCATACCAAAAGTATCCAACAAATTGGTAGCAGAGCGTGGTTTTGATTTTCGTTTTTTGATCACAATGTCTACGGCGCATTATCATCATATCGAACAGCTCAGTCGCGATAATTACGATACATGGGCAATACAAGCCCAGGCGATCCTCGTGAAAAATGATTTATGGGCCACGATCGGCGGAGAAAAACCAGATGCCGGAAAAGACCTGCTCGCACGCTCAGAGCTATTCCTCATGATCTCACCCAAAGAATTGAGGCAAGTAAAAAACTGTAAATCCGCTGATGAAATATGGGCAAAACTAAAATCTACTTATCAAAGTGAAGGCCCCGCAAGAAAGGCTACGTTGCTAAAGCAATTGATCCTAAAGAAAATGACCGATTCAGACGATGTACAGGATCATATGGCCGCCATATTCGACTGTGTCGACAGACTTGAAAACATGGATGTAAAGGTAAATAATGATCTGCTGAGCATCATAATTCTCTATAGCTTGCCATCGTCATTCGAGAATTTCAGGATCGCCATTGAGACGCGGGATAAATTGCCCCTACCAGAAGATTTAAAAGTAAAAATCATTGAGGAAAGCCAAGCAAGGAAGAGGAATAAAAATAACAATGCGCCGAGTGAAAGTGCTTATTACTTCAACAAAAAGAAGCTCAAATGCACAGTATGTGACAAAATTGGACATCAAGCGTCCAAGTGCTGGTCTCGTAACAAGAACCAAAGTTCAAACTCATCGAGTAACAGTAATAAAAAGAAAAATACTAAAAACTTTTTTATTACAGAAACAGCAAACACAATCCATGCTGATGCAGGTGATGTTTGGTGTCTGGATAGTGGGTGCACGTCCCACATGACTGGACAGCCTGAAAAATTTCAAAACAATTTTACAACTGAGCAAGGGAAGTTAAAATTGGCATCAAATCACAGCACTGAAATCAAAGGTATGGGAATAGTCTCAATAAATTGCAACAACACTGAAATTAATTTAAATAATACTCTATATGTACCAGAGTTGACAACTAACTTACTGTCAGTCGCCCGTATAACGGAGCATGACCATACAGTTTTATTCACAAAGGATAAAGCCTTCATTAAAGATTTAGATGGAAAAACTGTAATGACAGCTAATAAAAAGGATGGTCTTTATCTGACTGAGTTTCAATGTCTGCAAACAACAGAAAAAGCAAATAATGTTTCAGAAAATAATATAATGAAGTGGCATAGAAAATTAGCTCATTTAAATGAAAAAGATTTGAAAAAATTATCATCTAACAGTCTTGTGTCTGGACTAGACTTAAATAAAGATGACATATTTGAAAACTGTGAAAGTTGTATTCAAGGAAAAATGACAAGGTTGCCCTTTCCTAAAAATATTAGAATAAAAACAAAACAAGTTTTGGAGGTTATACATTCTGATCTATGTGGACCTATGCCTCAAGCAACCATTGGTGGTTCCAGATACATGTTAACTTTTATTGATGATTACAGCCGATATTGCCATGTGTACTTCTTGCAAAACAAATCTGAAACATTAGAAAAATTTAAAGAATATAAAGAAGAAGTAGAAAGATTAACAGAACAAAAAATAAAATATCTACAGTCAGATAATGGAACAGAGTACTGCAATAATGAGTTTGACACATATTTAAAAATAAATGGTATTCAGAGAAGATTGTCTGTTATCTATACACCACAGCAAAATGGACTGGCTGAAAGAAAAAATAGAACTCTAGTAGAAAAGGCCAGATGCATGCTGATTGAATCAAAAGTTCCTGAAAAGTTATGGGCAGAAGCAATAGTCACAGCAAATTATATTGTAAACAGATGTCCAACAAAAACTTTAGATGGAGAGACACCATACATGAAATGGGTTGGTCGCACACCATCTGTAAAACATCTACACATATTTGGATCAAAAGTATTCGCACTCCACAAACAGAAGAAGCACAGTAAATTTTCACCAAAAGCAAGTGAAGGTGTGTTTGTTGGGTATGCAAAATATAGTAAAGCTTTCAGAATATATTTGCCACATAAAAATGATGTTGTTGTACGTCGTGATGTAAAAGTGCTGGATGGAGAAATGTTCTATCAAAATAATGATGTCCAAATTGATCAGATTCTGCCTGAACGGGAACCATCTGAAACAGAAAAAACTAATTATAATAAAAACAAAAAACAAGAAAGGGAGACAAACATTTTACCTTTTCAGTTATCTTCTTTTCAGCCTTCTATTTTTCAGCAAAGTGTGGAAAATAGTGATGATGATGATGGAGATGAAACTATGCACTCGTTCAGTGAATATGAAGATGAAGTCACTGAAATCAAAACAGTAAGTCCACAGAACATGACTACACCTCATCAAATAGAGCCAAGTCAAAGTCCAAGTGGGAAAGTGGATGACGACAAAAAACAACGTCCTGAAAGAATAAAGAAACCTCCAGCATGGGTCAAGGATTATGATCTTCAAGAAGCAGACGAATGCTCCTATCTATGTGATGAGATAGAAATAAATGAAGATAATGATGATGAGTGGCAGGAAGCCATAAAATCTGAAATAAGAGCTCACATTAAAAATGGCACATGGAAGATTCAGCGAAAGGAGGATAATTCAAAACATATTGTGGACTATAAAATGGTCTTGAAAGAAAAAATAGGCCCAGACGAAAGAGTTACCAAAAAGGCACGTTTGGTGGCCCGTGGCTTCACGCAAAGACCGGGAATAGACTATAATGAAACATATGCTCCGGTGGCCAAACCAAGTTCAATCAGAACATTATTGGCTCATGCTGTTGAACATGATTTAAAGCTCCATCAAATGGACGTAACCACTGCTTATCTGAATGGAGACCTAAATGAAAAAATAGTCATGAAAAAACCCGAATGTCTAGAAGAATATATTACAAAAATCATGCTTGAAGAAAGCGAAAAAGAAAATTTAGATTTATTCAATAAAGCCAGAAACATGCTTCAAGACATAAATACAATAAAAGGTGAAAAAGTCTGTTTATTAAAAAAGGCCTTATATGGTCTAAAACAGGCTGGTCGACGATGGTTTTATAAATTGGACCATGAGCTCAAGAAAATGAATTTTAAATCCTCTGCGGCTGACCCATGTATCTACACATGGGCACAAGACACAGATAAGATGATTGTTGCAGTGTATGTTGACGATTTGGCCATAGCTTATTCAGATGAAGGCTCATTGAAAAAATTCAAAAACCATCTTAGCCAAACTTTTGAAATGAAAGATATTGGAAAATTAAAATATCTTCTTGGCATGGAAATTAATCATGAAGAAAATAAATTAAAAATTACTCAACAAAAATATATACAAAAGGCGTTGAAAAACTATAAGATGGAAAATTGCAAACCAATAAGTACTCCTATAGAACCATATTTGAACCTTGAAAAGGGAGAAGATTGTGACAAGAATATTCCATATCAAAACCTGATTGGAACCTTGATGTACCTATCTGTAGCAAGCAGGCCTGACATATCATACGCAGTGAGCTATCTGTCACAGTTCAACAATGCATACAGTGAAGAACATTTCAAATATGCAAAACGCATATTGAGGTATCTCAAAGGTACCGTGGATGTTGGTATCTGCTACACTAAATCAAATAAAAATGTATATGGAATGGCTGATGCAGATTGGGCCGGTTGTAAAATAGACAGAAAATCTTACTCTGGCTATTGCTTCAAATATGCAAATGGTTGCATCAGCTGGGAATCAAAAAAACAGAGATGTGTTGCTCTATCAACAGCAGAGGCTGAATATATAGCCTTAACAGAAGCTGCAAAAGAGGCCATCTACTTAAAGCTATTACTTAGTGATTTAGGCACTAATATAAACAATATTGTAATTTTCAGCGATAATCAAGCTGCTCAGCGACTTTCCAACAACCCTATCATAAGTGGAAAGTCAAAGCACATTGAAATAAACAGCACTTCATACGGGAGTGTGTTCAAAAGGGGGCAGTCAGTATTCTCTACAAACCAACCCAGGACATGGAGGCTGACATCCTGACAAAGGGTATCCCTGGACCGAGGCTCCGGATGCTGCGAAGCTGCCTTGGCCTGTCATGAGTGAAGAACTCGTGAGGAGGAGTGTTGGAGCGACACTAGTTCGTCACTATTGTAGTCGAATGTTGTTACATCCTTATCTGTCACTTCATCTGTTCCGGTCCCTTGTTGTTCTGTGGCTGCCATTGTACGTTGTAACTCGTGTAGACCGTATTCCTAAGTGCTCTGTAATTAATTACCTACTTACAAATTTAATAAAATAAACACAGTGCTCGATAGATCTGCCTATTTATTGTGATCACTAACCGCATCATACCAAAAGTATCCAACACTTACACTGAATCTTGAAAAGAGTGAATTTTCATTGAAAGAGATAAGTATTCTAGGATATACTATAAACAGTGGAGTAATTAAACCCGACCCTGATCGTCTACGTCCACTATTAGAGTTGCCTCTGCCTTCAGACTCGGCATCACTCCGGCGAGCATTGGGACTATTTGCTCACTATTCTAAATATGTGCCAAGATTCTCTCATAAAATTCAGTCCCTCGTTTCGCAAGGCACATTCCCTCTCGATTCTAACGCAGTCAACGCTTTTAACGCTCTAAAGCAAGAGATAGCTAGATCAGCAGTAAACGCGATTGATGACAACGTACAATTTGTTGTTGAAACGGACGCTTCAGACTATGCTATCGCGGGAACTCTGTCACAAGAGGGCAGACCTGTTGCGTTTTTCTCGAGAAGCCTTCACAGTAGCGAGCGGAATCACCCAGCCATAGAGAAGGAGGCTGCGGCTATAGTCGAATGTCTTCAGAAATGGAGACAATTCCTCATCGGTCGAGAGTTTAAACTAATAACTGACCAAAAATCGGTCGCATTCATGTTCAATCAGCAGCATTCGTCAAGAATTAAAAATGACAAAATACAACGTTGGCGATTAGAACTTTCTGAATACAATTTTGATATAGTTTATCGCCCTGGAAAGGAAAATATAGCGGCTGATGCTTTATCAAGAGCCAATGCACCTTTAGTAGCCTCTGCATACAGTTCAGAAAATGCACTCAAAGAGCTGCATAAAACCTTGTAGTAACAAGCACCACCCTGGAGTAACAAGAATGCTTCATTGGGTTCGAAGCAAAAATTTAGCTTACTCAACTGAAGAGATAAAACGTATTACTGCGAATTGTTCTATATGTGCAGAAATAAAGCCTCGTTTTCAACAAAACATTGGAAAACTAATAAAAGCAATGGCCCCATTAGAAAGAATATCGATAGATTTTAAAGGTCCACTTCCCTCAGATGGCACTGGAAATAATCGTTATATCCTTACAATTGTGGACGAATATTCTCGATTCCCATTTGCATATCCCTGCACAGACTTGAGTACAAACACGGTAATTAATAAACTAACTGACTTATTTTCTATATTTGGAATGTCAACTTACGTACACTCAGACCGTGGTACTTCTTTTCTTTCAAAAGAAATGAAAGATTTTCTCCACCAGAAGGGCATTGCTACGAGCTACACTACACCGTACAATCCTCAGGGTAATGGACAAACGGAGAGATACAATGGAATTATTTGGCGAACAGTACAATTGGCTCTGAAAAGCCGTGATCTGCCTATAACCAAACGGGAGTCGGTTATAACTCAGGCTCTGCATGCCGTAAGATCACTGCTTTGCACGGCTACAAACAGTACGCCCCACGAGCGGATGTTCTCTCACGCCAGGAGATCCTCAAGTGGTCAGTCGATGCCCACATGGCTAAACGTTCCAGACGCCGTAGACAAAGTGACATTCTATCAGCGGTAACGATGATGGAAAAGGCAAAAATGTATAGGACTGACATAAGCTATCGAAAACCTTATGTCAATCCTGTTGAAAGTTGTGTAGAAATACGAAACGCTTTCGAAGCGATTGTCACTTGTCTAGGCCCTCAGGAAAAGCTTTGTTGCGAAATCATAATCGAACCAGCAAATAGGATCCACTGGTTGAAGAGGTAGAGACTTTGGAGAGTAACCCTCAACATTCTCGTGTGCGTTTGAGCAGTGGTAGAGAAGTTGTCGTATCTAATCGACATCTAGCTCCTGCTGGCGAAACTGATGAAACTGATTCCAACGATGATGATGAGTTCATCGATGCCGTCGATGGCGATGACCGTAATACAGATGGCCAGCGAGGTACCGAGAATGAAATGGTCCAGCCACAGAACATCACCACAGAGACTCTACGTCGTTCTGAAAGAGTACGACGTCCGCCTGCTCATTTATCTGACTACGTGACACAATAAATAAGCCCAGGAGAATGTGGTAATATAATCTTATACTCCTTGGTAATTATTGAACGTCCTGTTTAAGAAGAAACTGTACTGTCAGTATATTATTTTGTGTCATTGTATCATTTTGTTAAATAAAACCTAATGTTAATTCGGGTATATTCTTTACTACAGTACCTATATGTTTGCCACAGTGCAGCCAGTTACAAATATAGTCTCATTTCTCTTTCCTACTCCATGATCAGGACCCTGATCACCATCCATCTGTAACCTATTTTTTGAGACCTTTTCAATGAGCCCAACGCGATACTTGTAAGACTGCTGTAAGTTGAGGGAGTTGGGTATCCACCTCTGACAAGTAGGTATTAGAATGACCGGCATTGCCGATTAGTCGGCCGACTAATCGGCAATTTGAAAACCGATTAGTCGGCAAATACCATAGTCGGCCCATCACTAAATATAATAACTACCTACAAAAAGAAATGAGATCCCATCAAAAATACAGACTTGGTTTTACATTACAAGGAATGTATAATTTTGCATCTGTTTGCGATTGTATCGTTTTTGTCAACAATTCAACAAACTACATAATACTATTGTAATAACTACAAATATCACTTGTATTGTAAGGTTTCTACACTACACACTCGGCTTCTTTTCCGACACGTTATAATAGCGCAAGACGGCATATTTCTTTTTAACCCCCGACGGAAAAAGAGAGGTTATAAGTTTAACGTGTTTGAAAGGTGAGTTGATCGAGAGTGTTCTTAGCTATGATTCAAGAAAATCAGTTTAGCCGTTTGAAGATTATCAGCACTTTTCTAGTTGATCAAGGGATGTGAGCATCTTCCACAGGTCTAATCGATTGGAAATTTAGAATTCTCTTATTTCAATGATATGAAAAGAATATAGTAACCTTGAGCTGATGTTGCAGCATCACCTGGAATTTGCAGGATACCCAACTCCCTCACCAACTTACAGGTCTCAACAAATAGGTTACAGATAGATGGTGATCAGGGTCTGATGATGGAGTAGGAAAGATAAATGAGAGTAAATTAGTGGGTAACAAGTGTGTTGTGTTCACTGTGGCAAAAATACGTAGGTACCTACAGCTACGTAGATTTCGGCCAGCTGCGTGTTGATCGTAGCGTTAATAATATTAATATTTTGATCCAAGCGTCGTCGTGTATGTGGGTGAACTTGGCAGATCATTTCCCAGCAGAGCATAAAAAAATGTGAGTTCTATTGGCATGCGGCTGAGTTCTAGAGTTCCTTATACTTAAAAAAAATAGTTCTGGCTTTTTTTCCCGAGAAAAGTCGAATGAAAATATGCTCTGCTAGCTTCCGTCAGCAGTTCAATTTTGCCAAAATTTAAATTTTAAACCTGATTTAGGTGCACAGTGGTGACCTCTATAGTTCCTAATACTTTTCCGAAAGAGTTCTGCCTTCCTAAATTTATAAAAAAATAAATTAAAAATATTAACCAGTTACTAGAAAAAGACAATCATTTTGATAAAACAGTCGTGAATGACGCAGTTTGTGGATTTTCGTAGATTATTTTGGGCTATAATTAGTAAACAAGACCCCAGTAACAGAAAAAAAAACTAAAAGAATGCAGAAGTCTCACAAAAGTATCAGCAGAGCCTTGTGAAAAAGAAAGGTTAGGAGAAATCGAAATTTCATTCAGTGTTTAAGTTAGTAGGATCAAAAAGGAACTTGAGTAGAACTGAGGAGAAGGAAATCCTCATTTTCTGATGCACCTATAAAAGAGGTATCCGACAAAATGCAATAATAACCCAGAACTCTGACTCAGGGGTAAGCAGAGCATGGTTGAAAAATAAGATTAGTAGAAATTGAGTTTGAAATATGTGTTTAATACGAAGGATCATAAAAAAGAATCAGAACATCTGAGGTGCTGGAACTCCTCTATTCCTAATAAATCTATAAAAGAGCTATCCGAAAATATGAAACATAAACTGAGAACTCCCACTCAGATATCAGCAGAGCATGGATGAAAACTTTACTAGAAATCGATATAAAAAACAAAGTTTCAATAAGAAGGGTGAAAAAAAATTTGAGTTAAAAATTTGTATTTGCATTAAGGACCTAGAACTCCTCGTTTCCTGAAACACATATAAATGAGCTATCGGAAAACATGAAAAAGAAACTCAGAACTCTCACTCAGATATCAGCAGAGCATGGTTAAAGGTTTGCAAAAGTAGAAATTGAGATAAAAATTAGTGTTTAATACGAAAATTTATAAAAAAAACCCAGAGCATCTGAGGTGCAAGAACTCTTCGATTCCGGATGCATCTATAAAAGAGCTATCCTAAAACATAAAACAGAAACTGAGAACTCCCACTCAGATATCAGCAGAGCATGGGTAAAGGTTTGCGATAGTAGAAATCGAGATTGAAAATTAGTTTTTAATACAAAGGATCATTAAAAAAAAACCGAACATCTGAGGTGGTAGAACTCCTCGATTCCTGATATATCTATAAAAGAGCTATCCGAAAACATGAAAGATAAACTCAGAACTTTCACTCAGATATCAGCAGAGCATGGGTAAAGGTTTGCGACAGTAGAAATCGAGATTTAAAATTAGTGTTTAATACAAAGGATCATTAAAAAAAATCCGAATATCTGAGGTGGTAGAACTTCTCGATTCCTGATATATATATAAAAGAGCTGTCCAAAAACATAAAACAGAAACTGAGAACTCTCACTCAGATATCAGCAGAGCATGGGTAAAGGTTTGCGATAGTAGAAATCGAGATTTAAAATTAGTGTTTAATACAAAGGATCATTAAAATAAATCCCAACATCTGAGGTGGTAGAACTCCTCGATTCCTGATATATCTATAAAAGAGCTATCCAAAAACATAAATCATAAACTGAGAACTCTCACTCAGATATCAGCAGAGCATGGTTAAAGGTTTGCAAAAGTAGAAATTGAGATACAAATTACTGTTTAATACGAGAATTCATTAAAAAAACCAGAGCATCTGAGGTGCTAGAACTCCTCGATTCCGGATGTATTTGTAAAAGATCTATCCAAAAACATAAAACAGAAACTGTGAACTCTCACTCATATATCAGCAGAGCATGGGTAAATGTTTGCGAAAATAGAAATTAGATTTAAAATATGTGTTTAATACAAAGGATCATTAAAAAAAATTCGAACATCTGAGGTAGTAGAACTCCCCGATTCCTAATGCATCTATAAAAGAGCTATCCAAAAACATAAAACAGAAACTGAGAACTCAAACTCAGATATCAGCAGAGCATGGGTAAACGTTTGCGAAAGTGGAAATTGCGATAAAAATTAGTGTTTAATACGAAAATTCATAAAAAAAACCCAGAGCATCTGAGGTGCTAGAACTCTTCGATTCCGGATGCATCTATAAAAGAGCTATCCTAAAACATAAAACAGAAACTGAGAACTCCCACTCAGATATCAGCAGAGCATGGGTAAAGGTTTGCGATTGTAGAAGTCGAGATTGAAAATTAGTTTTTAATACAAAGGATCATTAAAAAAAAACCGAACATCTGAGGTGGTAGAACTCCTCGATTCCTGATATATCTATAAAAGAGCTATCCGAAAACATGAAAAATAAACTCAGAACTTTCACTCAGATATCAGCAGAGCATGGGTAAAGGTTTGCGAAAGTAGAAATTGAGATAAAAATTAGTGTTTAATACGAAGGATCATTAAAAAAACCAGAGCATCTGAGGTGCTAGAACTTCTCGATTCTGGATGCATCTATAAAAGAGCTATCCAAAACATGAAACAGAAACTCAGAACTCTCACTCAGATATCAGCAGAGCATGGGTAAAGGTTTGCGATAGTAGAAATCGAGATTTAAAATTAGTGTTTAATACAAAGGATCATTAAAAAAAACCCCAACATCTGAGGTGGTAGAACTCCTCGATTCCTGATATATCTATAAAAGAACTATCCAAAAACATAAATCAGAAACTGAGAACTCTCACTCAGATATCAGCAGAGCATGGTTAAGGGTTTGCAAAAGTGGAAATTGAGATAAAAATTAGTGTCTAATACGAAAATTCATAAAAAAAACCCAGAGCATCTGAGGTGCTAGAACTCTTCGATTCCGGATGCATCTATAAAAGAGCTATCCTAAAACATAAAACAGAAACTGAGAACTCCCACTCAGATATCAGCAGAGCATGGGTAAAGGGTTGCGACAGTAGAAATCGAGATTTAAAATTAGTGTTTAATACAAAGGATCATTTAAAAAAATCCGAACATCTCAGGTGGTAGAACTCCTCGATTCCTGATATATCTATAAAAGAGCTATCCAAAAACATAAAACAGAAACTGAGAACTCTCACTCAGATATCAGCAGAGCATGGGTAAAGGTTTGCGGTAGTAGAAATCGAGATTTAAAATTAGTGTTTAATACAAAGGATCATTAAAAAAAATCCGAACATTTGAGGTGGTAGAACTCCTAGAATCCTGATATATCTATAAAAGAGCTATCCAAAAACATAAAACAGAAACTGAGAACTCTCACTCAGATATCAGCAGAGCATGGGTAAAGGTTTGCGGTAGTAGAAATCGAGATTTAAAATTAGTGTTTAATACAAAGGATCATTAAAAAAAATCCGAACATTTGAGGTGGTAGAACTCCTAGAATCCTGATATATCTATAAAAGAGCTATCCAAAAACATAAAACAGAAACTGAGAACTCTCACTCAGATATCAGCAGAGCATGGGTAAATGTTTGCGAAAATAGAAATTAGATTTAAAATATGTGTTTAATACAAAGGATCATTAAAAAAAATTCTAACATCTGAGGTAGTAGAACTCCTCGATTCCTGATGCATCTATAAAAGAGCTATCCAAAAACATAAAACAGAAACTGAGAACTCAAACTCAGATATCAGCAGACCATGGGTAAACGTTTGCGAAAGTGGAAATTGAGATAAAAATTAGTGTTTAATACGAAAATTCATTAAAAAAAAACCAGAGCATCTGAGGTGCTAGAACTTCTCGATTCTGGATGCATCTATAAAAGAGCTATCCAAAAACATAAAACAGAAACTCAGAACTCTCACTCAGATATCAGCAGAGCATGGTTAAAGGTTTGCAAAAGTAGAAATTGAGATACAAATTACTGTTTAATACGAGAATTCATTAAAAAAACCAGAGCATCTGAGGTGCTAGAACTCCTCGATTCCGGATGCATTTGTAAAAGAGCTATCCAAAAACATAAAACAGAAACTGTGAACTCTCACTCATATATCAGCAGAGCATGGTTAAAGGTTTGCAAAAGTGGAAATTGAGATAAAAATTAGTGTTTAATACGAAAATTCATAAAAAAAACCCAGAGCATCTGAGGTGCTAGAACTCTTCGATTCCGGATGCATCTATAAAAGAGCTATCCTAAAACATAAAACAGAAACTGAGAACTCCCACTCAGATATCAGCAGAGCATGGGTAAAGGTTTGCGATAGTAGAAATCGAGATTGAAATTAGTGTTTAATACAAAGGATCATTAAAAAAAAACCGAACATCTGAGGTGGTAGAACTCCTCGATTCCTGATATATCTATAAAAGAGCTATCCGAAAACATGAAAGATAAACTCAGAACTTTCACTCAGATATCAGCAGAGCATGGGTAAAGGTTTGCGACAGTAGAAATCGAGATTTAAAATTAGTATTTAATACAAAGGATCATTAAAAAAAATCCGAATATCTGAGGTGGTAGAACTTCTCGATTCCTGATATATCTATAAAAGAGCTGTCCAAAAACATAAAACAGAAACTGAGAACTCTCACTCAGATATCAGCAGAGCATGGGTAAAGGTTTGCGATAGTAGAAATCGAGATTTAAAATTAGTGTTTAATACAAAGGATCATTAAAATAAATCCCAACATCTGAGATGGTAGAACTCCTCGATTCCTGATATATCTATAAAAGAGCTATCCAAAAACATAAATCATAAACTGAGAACTCTCACTAAGATATCAGCAGAGCATGGTTAAAGTTTTGCAAAAGTAGAAATCGAGATAAAAATTAGTGTTTAATACGAAAATTCATAAAAAAAACCCAGAGCATCTGAGGTGCTAGAACTCTTCGATTCCGGATGCATCTATAAAAGAGCTATCCAAAAACATAAAACAGAAACTCAGAACTCTCACTCAGATATCAGCAGAGCATGGTTAAAGGTTTGCAAAAGTAGAAATTGAGATACAAATTACTGTTTAATACGAGAATTCATTAAAAAAACCAGAGCATCTGAGGTGCTAGAACCCCTCGATTCCGGATGCATTTGTAAAAGAGCTATCCAAAAACATAAAACAGAAACTGTGAACTCTCACTCATATATCAGCAGAGCATGGTTAAAGGTTTGCAAAAGTGGAAATTGAGATAAAAATTAGTGTTTAATACGAAAATTCATTAAAAAAACCCAGAGCATCTGAGGTGCTAGAACTCTTCGATTCCGGATGCATCTATAAAAGAGCTATCCTAAAACATAAAACAGAAACTGAGAACTCCCACTCAGATATCAGCAGAGCATGGGTAAAGGTTTGCGATAGTAGAAATCGAGATTGAAAATTAGTTTTTAATACAAAGGATCATTAAAAAAAAACCGAACATCTGAGGTGGTAGAACTCCTCGATTCCTGATATATCTATAAAAGAGCTATCCGAAAACATGAAAGATAAACTCAGAACTTTCACTCAAATATCAGCAGAGCATGGGTAAAGGTTTGCGACAGTAGAAATCGAGATTTAAAATTAGTGTTTAATACAAAGGATCATTAAAAAAAATCCGAATATCTGAGGTGGTAGAACTTCTCGATTCCTGATATATATATAAAAGAGCTGTCCAAAAACATAAAACAGAAACTGAGAACTCTCACTCAGATATCAGCAGAGCATGGGTAAAGGTTTGCGATAGTAGAAATCGAGATTTAAAATTAGTGTTTAATACAAAGGATCATTAAAATAAATCCCAACATCTGAGGTGGTAGAACTCCTCGATTCCTGATATATCTATAAAAGAGCTATCCAAAAACATAAATCATAAACTGAGAACTCTCACTCAGATATCAGCAGAGCATGGTTAAAGGTTTGCAAAAGTAGAAATTGAGATACAAATTACTGTTTAATACGAGAATTCATTAAAAAAACCAGAGCATCTGAGGTGCTAGAACTCCTCGATTCCGGATGTATTTGTAAAAGATCTATCCAAAAACATAAAACAGAAACTGTGAACTCTCACTCATATATCAGCAGAGCATGGGTAAATGTTTGCGAAAATAGAAATTAGATTTAAAATATGTGTTTAATACAAAGGATCATTAAAAAAAATTCGAACATCTGAGGTAGTAGAACTCCCCGATTCCTAATGCATCTATAAAAGAGCTATCCAAAAACATAAAACAGAAACTGAGAACTCAAACTCAGATATCAGCAGAGCATGGGTAAACGTTTGCGAAAGTGGAAATTGCGATAAAAATTAGTGTTTAATACGAAAATTCATAAAAAAAACCCAGAGCATCTGAGGTGCTAGAACTCTTCGATTCCGGATGCATCTATAAAAGAGCTATCCTAAAACATAAAACAGAAACTGAGAACTCCCACTCAGATATCAGCAGAGCATGGGTAAAGGTTTGCGATTGTAGAAGTCGAGATTGAAAATTAGTTTTTAATACAAAGGATCATTAAAAAAAAACCGAACATCTGAGGTGGTAGAACTCCTCGATTCCTGATATATCTATAAAAGAGCTATCCGAAAACATGAAAAATAAACTCAGAACTTTCACTCAGATATCAGCAGAGCATGGGTAAAGGTTTGCGAAAGTAGAAATTGAGATAAAAATTAGTGTTTAATACGAAGGAACATATAAAAAATTCTGAACATCTGAGGTGCTGGAACTCTTCGATTCCTGATGAACCTATAAAAGAGCTATCCAAAAACATAAAACAGAAACTGAGAACTCAAACTCAGATATCAGCAGAGCATGGGTAAACGTTTGCGAAAGTGGAAATTGAGATAAAAATTAGTGTTTAATACGAAAATTCATTAAAAAAAAACCAGAGCATCTGAGGTGCTAGAACTCCTCGATTCCGGATGTATTTGTAAAAGATCTATCCAAAAACATAAAACAGAAACTGTGAACTCTCACTCATATATCAGCAGAGCATGGGTAAATGTTTGCGAAAATAGAAATTAGATTTAAAATATGTGTTTAATACAAAGGATCATTAAAAAAAATTCGAACATCTGAGGTAGTAGAACTCCTCGATTCCTGATGCATCTATAAAAGAGCTATCCAAAAACATAAAACAGAAACTGAGAACTCAAACTCAGATATCAGCAGAGCATGGGTAAACGTTTGCGAAAGTGGAAATTGAGATAAAAATTAGTGTTTAATACGAAAATTCATTAAAAAAAAACCAGAGCATCTGAGGTGCTAGAACTTCTCGATTCTGGATGCATCTATAAAAGAGCTATCCAAAAACATAAAACAGAAACTGAGAACTCAAACTCAGATATCAGCAGAGCATGGGTAAACGTTTGCGAAAGTGGAAATTGAGATTAAAATTAGTGTTAAAAACAAAGAATCATAAAAAAAATAAGATCGTCTGAGGACCTGGAACTTCTCGAGTCCTGATGAACCTATAAAAAAGCTATACAAAAACATGAAACAGAAACTTAGAACTCTGACTCAGATATCAGCAGTGAATGGGTAAACGTTTGCGAAAGTGGAAATTGAGATAAAAATAAGTGTTTAATACTAAAATTCATAAAAACAAACAAGAACAACTGAGGTGCAGGAACTCCTCGATTCCTGATGCAACTATAAAAGTGCTATTCAAAAACATAAAACAGACACTCAAAACTCTCACTCAGATATCAGCAGAGCATGGTTGAAAAGTTAGATTAGAAGAATTCGAGATATAATTTAGTGCTCCAGAAAGAAGGATTAAAAAAAAATTAGAGGATCTAAGGAACTGGAACTCCTTGTTCTAGCACCTCAGATGCTCTGGTTTTTTTAATGAATTTTCGTAATAAACACTAATTTGTATCACAATTTCTACTATGCAAACCTTTAACCATGCTCTGCTGATATCTGAGTGAGAGTTCTGAGTTTCTGTTTCATGTTTTGGATAGCTCTTTTATAGATGCATCCAGAATCGAGAAGTTCTAGCACCTCAGATGCTCTGGTTTTTTTAATGATCCTTTGAATTAAACACTAATTTTAAATCTCGATTTCTAGTATCGCAAACCTTTACCCATGCTCTGCTGATATATGAGTGAAAGTTCTGAGTTTCTGTTTTATGTTTTTGGATAGCTCTTTTATAGATATATCAGGAATCGAGGAGTTCTACCACCTCAGATCTTCGGATTTTTTTTAATGATCCTTTGTATTAAACACTAATTTTAAATCTCGATTTCTACTATCGCAAACCTTTACCCATGCTCTGCTGATATCTGAGTGAGAGTTCTCAGTTTCTGTTTTATGTTTTTGGATAGCTCTTTTATAGATATATCAGGATTCGAGGAGTTCTACCACCTCGGATGTTCGGATTTTTTTAAATGATCCTTTGTATTAAACACAAATTTTAAATCTCGATTTCTACTATCGCAAACCTTTACCCATGCTCTGCTGATATCTGAGTGAGAGTTCTCAGTTTCTGTTTTATGTTTTTGGATAGCTCTTTTATAGATATATCAGGAATCGAGGAGTTCTACCACCTCAGATGTTCGGATTTTTTTTAATGATCCTTTGTATTAAACACTAATTTTAAATCTCGATTTCTACTACCGCAAACCTTTACCCATGCTCTGCTGATATCTGAGTGAGAGTTCTCAGTTTTCGTTTTATGTTTTTGGATAGCTCTTTTATAGATATATCAGGATTCTAGGAGTTCTACCACCTCGGATGTTCGGATTTTTTTTAATGATCCTTTGTATTAAACACTAATTTTAAATCTCGATTTCTACTAACGCAAACCTTTACCCATGCTCTGCTGATATCTGAGTGAAAGTTCTGAGTTTATCTTTCATGTTTTCGGATAGCTCTTTTATAGATATATCAGGAATCGAGGAGTTCTACCACCTCAGATGTTCGGATTTTTTTTAATGATCCTTTGTATTAAACACTAATTTTAAATCTCGATTTCTACTATCGCAAACCTTTACCCATGCTCTGCTGATATCTGAGTGAGAGTTCTCAGTTTCCGTTGTATGTTTTTGGATAGCTCTTTTATAGATATATCAGGAATCGAGGAGTTCCAGTTCCTAAGAGCTACTCAATATTTTTTTTATCCTTTTTTCTGGAACACCTAATTATATCTCGATTTTTTCTAATGTAGCTTTTCAACCATGCTCTGCTGCTATCTGAGTGGGAGTTCTCAGTTTCCGTCTTATGTTTTTGGATAGCTCTTTTATAGATGCATCCGGAATCGAGGAGTTCTACCACCTCAGATGTTGGGATTTTTTTTAATGATCCTTTGTATTAAACACTAATTTGAAATCTCGATTTCTACTATCGCAAACCTTTACCCATTCTCTGCTGATATCTGAGTGAGAGTTCTCAGTTTCTGTTTTATGTTTTTGGATAGCTCTTTTATAGATATATCAGGAATCGAGGAGTTCTACCACCTCAGATGTTCGGATTTTTTTTAATGATCCTTTGTATTAAACACTAATTTTAAATCTCGATTTCTACTAACGCAAACCTTTACCCATGCTCTGCTGATATCTGAGTGAAAGTTCTGAGTTTATCTTTCATGTTTTCGGATAGCTCTTTTATAGATATATCAGGAATCGAGGAGTTCTACCACCTCAGATGTTCGGATTTTTTTTAATGATCCTTTGTATTAAACACTAATTTTAAATCTCGATTTCTACTATCGCAAACCTTTACCCATGCTCTGCTGATATCTGAGTGAGAGTTCTCAGTTTCCGTTGTATGTTTTTGGATAGCTCTTTTATAGATATATCAGGAATCGAGGAGTTCCAGTTCCTAAGAGCTACTCAATATTTTTTTTATCCTTTTTTCTGGAACACCTAATTATATCTCGATTTTTTCTAATGTAGCTTTTCAACCATGCTCTGCTGATACCTGAGTGGGAGTTCTCAGTTTCCGTCTTATGTTTTTGGATAGCTCTTTTATAGATGCATCCGGAATCGAGGAGTTCTACCACCTCAGATGTTGGGATTTTTTTTAATGATCCTTTGTATTAAACACTAATTTGAAATCTCGATTTCTACTATCGCAAACCTTTACCCATTCTCTGCTGATATCTGAGTGAGAGTTCTCAGTTTCTGTTTTATGTTTTTGGATAGCTCTTTTATAGATATATCAGGAATCGAGGAGTTCTACCACCTCAGATGTTCGGATTTTTTTTAATGATCCTTTGTATTAAACACTAATTTTAAATCTCGATTTCTACTGTCGCAAACCTTTACCCATTCTCTGCTGATATCTGAGTGGGAGTTCTCAGTTTATGTTTCATATTTTCGGATAGCTCTTTTATAGATTTATCAGGAATAGAGGAGTTCCAGCACCTCAGATTTTCTGATTCTTTTTTATGATCCTTCGTATTAAACACTTATTTCAAACTCAATTTCTACTAATCTTATTTTTCAACCATGCTCTGCTTACCCCTGAGTCAGAGTTCTGGGTTATTTTTGCATTTTGTCGGATACCTCTTTTATAGGTGCATCAGAAAATGAGGATTTCCTTCTCCTCAGTTCTACTCAAGTTCCTTTTTGATCCTACTAACTTAAACACTGAATGAAATTTCGATTTCTCCTAACCTTTCTTTTTCACAAGGCTCTGCTGATACTTTTGTGAGACTTCTGCATTCTTTTAGTTTTTTTTTCTGTTACTGGGGTCTTGTTTACTAATTATAGCCCAAAATAATCTACGAAAATCCACAAACTGCGTCATTCACGACTGTTTTATCAAAATGATTGTCTTTTTCTAGTAACTGGTTAATATTTTTAATTTATTTTTTTATAAATTTAGGAAGGCAGAACTCTTTCGGAAAAGTATTAGGAACTATAGAGGTCACCACTGTGCACCTAAATCAGGTTTAAAATTTAAATTTTGGCAAAATTGATCTGCTGACGGAAGTTAGCAGAGCATATTTTCATTCGACTTTTCTCGGGAAAAAAAGCCAGAACTATTTTTTTTAAGTATAAGGAACTCTAGAACTCAGCCGCATGCCAATAGAACTCACATTTTTTTATGCTCTGCTGGGAAATGATCTGCCAAGTTCACGCACATTCGTCGTGTCGGGGGACGGCTAATGAAAATAGCAGCTATCCCTTCTACAACAGCATACATTCATTATTCCCAGTGTGTGTTGGCGTTTGTATTAGCTGTCCCCCGACACAACGACGCTTGGATCAAAATATTACCTACAACTTTTATGTTAAACTTAAACGGCCAATACATATTATTGGGTCTGGGATGTTTGCTGAAGCTCGCACTGATGGTTTCCAGGCCATCATGCGCAAAAAAGCAGCTTCCATGCTGGCCCGTATACGGGGTAGCAATAACAGCATTCTGAACGCAATATCTGTGCGTTTTGACTGTCCCTTTCAGAATATGTGGGTCATGTCTTGTGTAGGTGTGGCGAGTCATGGCAAGTCAATAAAATAAAAATGTGAATAAATATGTTATTAGGTTAAGTTTTCTATGGGTCTATGCCACCCGAAATAAAGTTTATATTATTATTTCGGTTTTTAAATTTATTTTTCTCAGGTTAGTTCCTGGTATTTTCAGAATCTCACGGGTGTGAACCAAGGTGAGATTCTAGTTATTATTCTGGGAAGGTAAATTGCTCTGTACTGCAGTGAAATTATTATCTAAGTCTAGTTGTAAAAATTTTCTTACTATGCGGCAAGTGTTTAATATGGCAGCTTTTTGTAATGTTAGATAAGTGTATTTGGTAAATCGAGTGCATTCAAACTATTGAATATTTGTTTTGGGATATATTACTATTGGGACTATAGTGACTCTATTCATTTTCCAAACTCTGGTAATTTCCTCTTGTAATTCTGTATACTTCCTGATTTTTTCTGTGATAGTTTTTTGTATGTTATTAGTGTTTGGGACTGCTGTATCTGTTATAAATGTGTGTTTGCCTACTTTATCTACAAGTGTTATATCAGGTATGTTGTTATATATGGTGTGGTCTGTTATTATAGTGCGATCATAATGTATTCTGTAGAATTGGTTTTCTAAAACAGGTCTAGGCGTGCACTTGTAGTATGGTGTGTAGGGATCTTGCATGAGTTTAAGTTTAGTTGCGAGTTTTTGGTGTACGATATTAACAAGTTGATTATGTCTGTGCGTATAGTCGTTTTGGGTTAGTGTGATACAAGCTCCTGTGATATCATGTATTGTTTCAGGTTTGCTGTGACATTTTCTGCATAAATCTTTTATTATGTATTTTCTATAATTTTTGGTGTTTATGACTTGATCTTGAATGGCTAACATAAACCCTTCTGTTTCAGGAAACAGCTCACTTAACTCTAGCCATTTGTTAGAAGCCTCTTTATCTATGATTGTTTGGTGTAAATCGTTGGGTTGTCTTCCATGTAGTTCTTTTTGCTTCCACTTCCTGTGTATCTCTTCTCTATGTCTCGCTTTATCTACTGTCTCCATCGCTAAGGTTCAGTGGTGTATACTGTTTGTCTATCTCTATAATTGTTTTGTGTAATTGACTGTTCTTTTTCTTCCGCATGAAAAATTGTTTTAAGTTTATGACTTGTCTTTTATGAAGATGTGATATTTCGATTAGTCCCCTGCCACCTTCTTTTCTGGACATTATAACTCTTTCGATTGCTGACTTGGGATGGTGATATCTATGTTGTGTTAGTGTGGTTCTTGTTTTAACTTCAAGAGCATGTAATTCTTTGTTAGACCATTTTATTGCACCGAAAGAATAAGTAAGTATAGGATTCGCGAACGTATTTATGGATTTGAATAAATTTTTACTAGATAGGTGCATTTTGCATAACGAATGTATTCTATTATTGTATTCTGTTTTTAGTTTATCCTTAATAGTGCTATGTTCTACCAATCGTGCTCGATTGTAACCTAAATATTTATACAGTTCTTCGTCTTTCATCGCTTCTATTACTTCTTCAGTGTTTGTTGAGTAGTTTCCTTCTATAATCTTACCTTTCTCTATATTTAGTTTCCTGCATTTGTCTAGTCCAAAATCCATTCTTATGTCTTTTGAAAATGTTGTTGTGATATTTAATAAATCGTGTAAATCTTTATTTTTATTAGCATATAGTTTTAAATATATATAGTAAATGTGTAATTTGGTGCAATATCGACCTGCCGTTCTTAATATCAAATCCTAATTTCGATTCGATTAATGCTATGGAGAGTGGATTCAGGGCTAGACAAAACCATAGAGGGCTTAATGAGTCCCCTTGGAAAATACCCTTTTTAATCGCTATTTCGTCTACGGATACGTTTGTTGTTTTAGTTTGTAATTTTAGTGTCGTTCTCCAGGATCCCATTGTACTTTTAAGAAAATTTATAATTAGTGGATTGATTTTATATATGTTTAATACTTCGATCAACCATGAGTGCGGAACGCTATCGAATGCCTTCTTGTAATCTATGTAAGCTATGAATAAGTTCTTTCTAGATCTTTGAACGTATTTTAAAACAGTGGAATCGATAATTAATTGCTCTTTACACCCCATATGACCGCGCCTACATCCTTTTTGTTCTTCAGTTAGGATATTGTATTGTTCAGTGTGTTTAATTATTTTGTTAGTTATACAGGACGTTATTATTTTATATAAGGTTGGGAGGCAAGTGATTGGTCTATATTGTGAAGGATCCTGGGTTCTACTTGATTTTGGATGTGATTCCTTTAGTCAAAAATTCTGGAATATTTTGATTGCCTTTTAAAATGTCATTTATTTGCTCTGCTAATGTTCTATGAAGTGAGTGAAGCCTTTTTATCCAAAAATTGTGTATACCATCTATTCCTGCTGCTTTCCAGTTATGTGTTTTATTTTTAATTGTATTTATTTCAAGAGCATCTATATTATTATTATAACGTCGAACCATATCATCATCTGCCGCCTAGCCTTTTAAAAAATTGTATTCAGCTGCATCCAGTTAGACTGGAAGCCGTTCCAGTCTAACCGGATGCAGCTGAATACCAGTATGTTATATGGAGTGACTGCCTATCTGACCTCCAATCAACACCTATTTTTAACTCTATCGGAAAGCAGATACCGAGATGTAACTTTGCGATCTCAATACCAAAACTTGTTACGCACAGGTGGATATAGGACTGCTTTGTTGAGGAAAAGTGTGTTTAGTATGGCACCGGTTATTTTTAACCACATTCCTAATTCTGTTTGAGAGGAACCAGTAAAAAGTTTTAAAAAGAAGCTAACATTACTGTTATTAAATAAATGCTACTATTCTGTATCGGATTTTCTAGCTGATAAATTTTAGATGATCAATGTTTGTAAGTTCATGATGAACTACACCAATGTTTGCATGCCAAAATGGTAGAATGTACAAGGATTCTTTAATATATTGTAACCGTCTTATTGTAAATACTTACATTCTGTGCAAATAAATATTCTATTCTATTCTCCACAACCCATTATCTGGATAATACGATACCCCTTGGCAAGGCTGGTTGTCAGACTTTCGGGCTTCTGACGACCCGTAACGATGTCAAAGATCCACAAATGACAGCCGGGACCAACGGCTTAACGTGCTTTCCGAGGCACGGCAGAGTCTCGGTACCTATATAAAGATGGTCACCCATACACGGACCAATCCCGGCAAGCGTAACTTAACCTGATGGATCAACCCGTGCGGCTGTTATTACTTAGCCACGAGTTATAACGTCGAACCGTATAAATACAAAATAAGTTTTCAGCAGTAGGTACCTCATAATTTCAATTTATTTTGACATTAATTACTAACACGCTAACATTTACACAGAGTTTAGCGACTTAACTCTCCCACAGGTGGGTTAAATATTTATAAATTTAACCCAAGGTTTCAAAATCAACCCTGAATTAACAACTTCCGAGTTATATAGGATTCTAGGATATATATCAGCCCATGAACGTGGAGGTGGGACTTACACTGTTTGTCCACCGCAACGAAAATGGGAGGTCAACGAGAAACGAAATTACGCGGCCATAGTAAATGTACTGTCGGTACTTCGGCGCCATCATCTCGATCTCGTTAACGTTCCGTTCATGGTGAGGTGTACAAACGGCCTTAGTATGTTACGCAATTACCCCGCAGATGAAGCACGCGGAGCTCGCGGCTGGCAGCTCGCGACTCGCCTCGCTTTACAGAGTCACTGATGTACGAATGCTCACATCGTAACATGTAGTGCGTTACGTTGAAATGGTTAGTCGCTAGTTGAACAGTTTCATTCATAAAATCATTTAGGCGTGAACTCATAAATGCTTAAACGATAATAAATAATAACGATTTATGAAGCATTTCAAATTTAGCACAATTTTGACTTTTAACAATTGGATTGTTCTGGAATAAAATAGCAAATTTTCAATATTTTTATACGCAGGAAAGTAAACCCATTTAGATTTATTGTATCTACAGGATGGAAAAAAATGGGGGAGGCGTTTGCTCAGCAGCGGGACAGTGTAGGCTAACATAAAAAAAACATGGCCAGTGTGGTTGGAATGTATCTCTTACATTTTAAAAATGATAAATTAAAATTTAAAAACATTAAGTACTCAATGAAAACATTTAGGTATTTTAACCCTTTAACCTAACTGCCTTATAAGGAATAGGGAATATGCATGCGATTCAAATATGGGTCAAATATTTTTTTAAATAAACTATGAATTATGCCTCCATCAATATTTTTGAATAAAATTTCTTTTTGAGCGAGAAATTAATTTTTTTAAAGTCCCAAATAACTGTGGGTAATTCAAATACTTGAAAAGCTAAGAGTGGATGTGACGTAAGAATCCGGGATAACAATCAAAATGTCAATGTCAAGTCAATCAACAAGTGTCAAGTCAATGTCAAACGCTCCTACAAAAAGGAGTTTTTGACGTTGACTTGACAGTTGCTTGTTTGTTTTCACGGACTGTGACGTCACCACACCAAGCGCGCGAAATGGAGGGCGTTTAAAATAGCCCGGATCGGTTGGATATTATTTTATTTTTTTTAAGTAAGTAAGTTAAATTGCTTTTTCGCCGTCGAATTTTTTTTTCACTATTATTTGACGATGTAAACTATCGAATAAAAATATTAAAAAAATACATGCATATTCCCTATTTCTTCAGCCAGAAGGACAATTTTCTATTTTTTAAATGGGGAAGTACTAGATATCGTATCTGGAACTGACCTATTTTCGCGAGGTTCCAAAAGTTAACTTTTAACTTTTGGAATAGGTTCCGGTCGGACGTATTCATAAAAACGGCGTCAATTGTGAGAAAATTCGTTTTCTAATCACTAGGAAAAGAATTATACACTTTTTGAACATCTGAACACGCAGTATTCTGTCCCATTGCCTCCCAAGAACCGCATAAATAAATACAAGAGAGTAAATACAAAAAAAATACCACCAATCGATAGGGTCAACCATACGTCCATACCCCCTTTAACGAACATTATAAACATCCAATAAACAATCCTATGAAAATAAAAACAACTCGAGTAGGTAACAATGATTTTGCCTAAATCTAGTTTGGTGGCCAAAAATACAAGATATTATTTTTGCGAATATGTGTCGGTTCCGCTTATTTCCCAGATAAACGAGGCAATATTTCAAAATTCATTGAACGTTATTTTTAGCAATTGAAATATTTAGAAAATTAAAATTAAATTTTTCTCCATCAATAATTTTGAATCCTTGATCGTTTTTTTCCTCCCTGTTTATACAGCGTCCCTAGTACACAAGTAAATCTGTCTTTATGACAAATATTGTATGTCCAGTACTTGTTGCAACAACTTAATTGATAATGAATGAGTCGTAAATGATGGCAGAGTCGTCTTCTATTCGATATCGACCATACATACAATTACAACAACGTTGTTATCGCTGAAATATTACACGAAACATCAATGACGACCCGATACGCGGCGCGGACGCCTACGCGTTGAGGTCCATGTCAGCGAAGATGTCGCCGCGCGTGGCCACACACAGCGCGTAGTGCGTGTTGAGCTGCAGCAGCAGCTCGCGCTCGTCCAGCATTTCCAGCGCGTCCACGCGCGCGCGGTCCTCCTCGGCGAAGGAGCGCCACACGGCCTCCATGTCCCACGCGCGCGCGCCGTCGAAGCCGAGCGCGCGCAGCCGCTCCGCCTGCGCGGCCGGCGAGCGCGCCAGGCGCACGCCCTCCAGCACGCAGCCGCGCGCACTCAGGTTGCGCACCATGACCTCGCCGAACTTGTCGCCCAGGTTGCACTGCTCGTACACCAGCAGCGCGGCGCGCGGGAAGCTCTCGGCCAGGTAGCGCAGCAGCGCCTCGGCGGCGTCGGGCCGCAGGTACACGAGCACGCACTCGGCCAGCAGCAGCGCCGGCGCCTGCGGGCCCGCGCCGGCCGCCGCCAGCTTGCGCCGCACCTCGGCCAGGCAGCGCAGGTCGCAGCCCAGCAGGTGGTACCCGTCCGAGTGCAGGTCGCCCTCGCGGATCATCACCTCGCCGTCTGCAACCGAACCGACGACGACTGTCGTGACTCATCTGACTTACAGCATGAATCGTTTAATTGATTACATAACTCGATCATCAGGTCTAGTACTTGAAGTTTTGACTCCAATATTATTATTTTTTTGCATTTCGTCTGAGGTTACCCCATACAAACTGAACTGACTCAATAATTTTTTTTTATTAACCAGTCAGGCACCCTTTATAAAAGAGTCTGACATGGAGACATTTGGAACTAAATATTTGCAAGACAAGTGCTAGTAGGTTTTGATTTGAGTCACCCACAAGGAGCTTTTTTTGTTGCACATCTATTTTAACAATTTATTTCCCATTCGAAGTGACTTAACGAACCACAACTTTTTGACGTCACCTAGATGAGCAGTGTGCTCCAGTCAAAGAACTAGGCCGCCGTAACTAAGTAGGAGCCATACCTAACATAGTTTATTTAGAAAATGCTAATTATACAACAGTACCAGGGCTTCATGAAACATTTTTACATTTCATTTCAGAGAAAGCCATTTCATTTTAGTGCATTATTACTTTTTTGTTGCAAATGATTCTGTGTGGTATTAAATCCAGTGGTTGAGGTTTTAGTCCGTCGAATTTACGCCAAATTTTTGACTAACTTTGCATTAATTTATGGAAGTGTAATTCGAATCTTCATATCACTCCCGGTCAAGGGAGTATGTTAAAATTTATACCCCGAAAATTTCACCTCGGTAACAGAAATATATCATCTGTGAAAATTTCAACTGTCTAACTATCACGGTTCATGAGATACAGCCTGGTGACAGACGGACGGACGGATGGACAGCGGAGTATTAGAAATAGGGTCCCGTTTAAAAAAGGTTAAACACAATTTAACTCTGTTACATTGTTGCCTGTACTGCTATTGCAAAAAAACTTTGATAAATATCTTGCGCTAGCACGATATACCTATATGTTTAATTTTGATAGGTTTACTAATGCAACAAAACAGCTGTTAATATTTTTGCATGAAGTACAAAAAATCGTAATTTTATTTCTATCGAAATTTCCGTGGACGAAAATGTTATTTTTGTTTACCTACTTGTAATACCTAATCTCTTCGACAAACATGTCTGTTAATGCTTTTTAGGGTTCCGTACCCAAAGGATAATTATTAGTAATTATTCGATAATAATTACCCTAATATATCTATACTAATAATAATAATATTTTGAAGGATGGCACGGTTGACATCTGTCGCGCATGCCACCGTCCGGGGGAATCAGTCCGACACATTATTTCTGGCTGCTCTCGTCTGGCTAACGGAGAATACTTGCATAGGCACAACCTTGTAGCCAGGATTATCCACCAGCAACTTGCTCTGAAATACAGTCTTGTGGAATCTGAAGGTAGGTGCCTGACCCAGTTCTCGAAAATGGCAATATTACGATGTATTGGGAATTGGGATCGATCTATCATCAATTCATCACTGACAGGACTATTGTTGCCAATAAGCCTGACATAGTGGTGATAGATCGATTAGAGCGTCGCACAGTGATTATTGATATAGCGACGAGAACCTCGTGAGAGCTGAAAAAGAGAAACAGATTACGTATCTTGACCTGCCACGCAAGGTTGTCGACATGTGGGATATGGATACAGCAATCATTGTGCCGATAGTCGTGACGGCCAATGGCATAATACTACTCGACCAACACTTGAGGAGGCTCTCGTTAGGCGGCTGGATCAAGGGCCTGATCCAGAAAGCGGTACTCCTGGACACGGCGCGTATTGTTAGGAGGTTCCTCTCTCATCAGCCCTGACCACCGGTAGCTTGGACCCTGTTCCCGATCCGGTGGGCTACTATTTTTTTATATTTTTTAATGTTCTTATAAATTATATATACAATGTGGAGACGACAATATAACAATAAATGAAAACACTGGCAATACCAATACATAAGAGTATTTTGGAACTATCAAATAAATCCTAACATCAAAATTAAAAAATGCATTTTTTCAAACAAACTAAATAGTAGTGATGGGGTTTGCCGATCTTTGACTAGCTATCGTAACTAAACTATTGGATATATTTGATACATTTTTTTCGAGAACGTCATTAGATATTAGCTGTTTTATTTTTTGTCGTATTGTTGTCTCCACCTTGTATATAAAATATATTTAAAAATGTAAATATATATGATGCAAAATAATAATAATATTTTTAATAATTAATTTGTATCATGATTTAAATTTATCTACCTAAACATTGTAACTTTATGGATACTGTAAGTCTGAAATAAATAAATAATTATTATTTTCTATTAATTTTTGTTCTCGGCCTAGCCGGGTAGTACTGATGGCACGGGCCTAAGCCATCAGTGGGGATAAGTGTGGGGGTAATATTGGATACTGCGTAGTTATCCGCAGTAGGTTGTATGTTAGCCGAAGCTGAATTTGAGTGGGAGTAATGGTGCAAGTTGTCCGACTCACACTGGAGGAAATTTCGTACCTACTAACCTGCATGTATTGAGGATCACTGCCTTCTGCAGCAGGTGGTAGTTTGAGGGAATTAAGGAACTGATGAAGCTGTTTGGGTATTACCTCTGTTGCAGATAGCACTATGGGCAGGATTGTGACCTTTTGGAGTATTATTAAAAGATAGGTAGCGCCACCTATCGCACTGCTACTAAACAACGGATTTGAAAAAATATTGAGCGAGAATGCGCGCGGATATTCTATTCATAATGTATCGTGTTATAGTATGTTTCCGCGCGAAGTATGTGAAATTAACATCATAAAACAACACACGATCTCACAAACCTACCTGATTTGACGCTAGTGTTAGGAACGGTATGTACCTACCTACATTACGTTATGAAAATTCCTTCTTGAACACTTTATTTATATTCATATACCTATCTTTTGATATTTTGAAGCGATTGCGATGAAACAAAGACTAAATGAAACATCGAGTTACTTACACACAATATTTTATTGTAAAAGTTAACCATATTGATTTCGTACTTTTTACGTGATACTCGAAAAATCAAACAAACATGCAAACAGACAAAAAATCCAGAAATGGTAGAAATGGCATCTGTCGGTAATTCTTGGACACGCCACCTACTTTTTTTTTTTCATTGCACAGAAACGCCTCGTCTACAGATTTATTATATGTATAGATAGATAAAGATAGAATAGAAGATATAGAAGAAGATACATATAGATCAAAACTCAAAGCATTTATTTCAATTAAACCATTTACAGGCACTTTTGAATTGTCAAGGAGTCGGTCAGTCAGAAATATGAAGCTAGTTGCCCATTCCAAAGCGTAGTAGGTTAGTTACCTACCTATGGAGAAAAACGGGCAAGAAAGAAGAAACCCCATGGACACTCTTTTAAATCAAAATATTGTTACAATATAATATTTATATAGAATAGAAGAAGATATAGATAAATAGAAGAAGATAGATAGATATAGAAAGGAATAGATATAGATAGTGTTTAGGTGATAAGGTCGAGGTTTGCTTGTCAGAGTTTTTGAATGAAACAACGTGTGGTTTGTACAAAGATCTATTGGACACTGCCTATGAACTATCGAATGAGTAACCTGAACACATGAATGTATAGATAGCTATATGCGACAGTTTTTAACCGAACATACCGCCCACCAAAAGGGCTTAGAGGCCTTTTCTAACATAATAAACATAATGCTACTTTACATTACAATGCAACAAGTGATTAAAAAATGCAGCTTGAACAGGTACTGCAAAGTATAAGTTATTGTTACTCAATTTACTATAAAGCTTACAATAATGATTTAAAATTCAGGTATCTTAAACATGAATTTATGAGTTGACTACATTCATTGTAACAAACCAAACATTATACTTAACTATATTAAAGTTATATAAACATGGGCTTACACATACAGAGGTATTTAATTAATTGAGTCTTTGTACTAATCGGTAACGCACATAAGTTTGAGATTGATCTCTGTGTCAGTTTACCATTTTGACGTACTGTATACACTCTAGTTATTCCGACTTGTCCAGGGTGTTTTTCCGTTATCCGTGCCAGTGCCCACTTGCTAGGAGGCATATTTACGTTTTTAATTAATACAATGTCGCCGACCTCAAACTCCTCTGTTCTTTTCAGCCACCTTGTTCTTTGGTTTAGGCGCGACAAGTATTCTGTTTGCTAACGTTTCCAAAATCCTTGATCCAGTCTTTGGATATGTTGCAATTTGGACAGATGATTCATGTTGGTCGTGGTATAGTCCCGGTCAGGTACAGTAATTAATGCTTCTCCGACAAGGAAATGTCCCGGTGTGAGTACTTATATGTCATCGATCAAATCTACGTCAGTATTAATCGGCGTTAAAGGGCGAGAATTGAGGCAGGCTTCTATCTGTGTGAGCACTGTGGTGAATTCTTCAAATGTTAAATTCATAGTCAGTATTTTCCGTAGATGCTGTTTAACGGAATTAACGCCAGCTTCCCAAAGCCCTCCAAAGTTTGGGCTATATGGCGGTGTAAAGTGCCACTGTGTTCCTTCATTTGCCAGTTGATCAGCTATAGGACCGGGTAATTGTAATCCCGCCTCTTTCCACATTCTACATAATTCTTTGTTGGATGCCACGAAGTTCGTGCCGTTATCGCTCCAGATCTCATAACATCTTCCTCTTCTGGCCACGAAACGTTTGAAAGCTGCGATGAATGCATCGGCCGTCAGATCGCTTACTAGCTCTAAATGTATAACCGCCATGCACACAAAGATGCAAATGTATGCCTTGCGGGGTTTTGCCCCTCTTCCTTTGAAATTTAATACATACACAGGGCCAGCAAAATCCACTCCACTTCGAGCAAAAGGACGCGAAGGAGTCACCCGAGCTTCAGGTAAGTCACCCATTATTTGTTGTCTACTAGCAGCTCGTTGCCGCGAACAGGTAAGACATCCGTGAATGTATTTCTTCACCAGACGTTTGCAGCCAACAATCCAGTATTTACTCATCAGGTAAGTAATCATCATTTGTATTCCACCGTGCATTGTTTTCAGGTGTGCATCAGCCAACACTAGTGACACAAAGCTGCTTTTCTTGCCCAGTATCACGGGATGTTTTAGGTTCTCGTCGGCGTCTGCGTTTCTCAATCTTCCGCCCACCCTGAGGATATTTTGATTGTCTGAGAATGGGTTCAGTGACTTCAGAATGCTAGTGGTTTTTAAATTCCCTTTTTGGTTTATTCTTCTAATTTCATCTGAAAATTCTTCTTCTTGTACTCTTATTATGCAAAATTCCAAAGCATTTTGTAGTTCTTCTGTTGTTATCTCCTGACCCAGTTTATTAGGATTTCTTTTGATATTCAAAACTCTTTTACAATGTACTATTAATTAATCTCAATAACTCAGTAAGTGTATCATATTCTTCGAATTTTAGGAATTTCTTTTCTCCTTCTGTTACATTTACGTATGACTGTATGGGTTTCTTACTTTCTAAATCTGTGGTTGACCTTAACGGTCTTATGAACTCAATGTTTTCCTCTACAAGCCAGGCAGGGCCGTTCCACCATAATGTTTTCTGTTGAAGTTCTGATAAAGATGATCCTCTTGACGCTATATCGGCTGGGTTATGTGCCGACTGCACATGGAACCATTGGCTTGTGTTTTCTAGTATCTCTACTACTCGGTTTGCGACAAATGGCTTCCATCGGTTTGGTTCTCCGCTAAGACTATAGTTGAGTCAGTCCATGCGAACACATTGTGTGAAGGAATTCTCATAGCTTGTCTCACTTTGGTTAGCAATTTAGCTAGTAGTGTAGCTCCACTCGCTCTAGTCGTGGTAGTGTAATGGTCTTGACAGGAGCTACCTTTGTTCTTGATGCGATGAGATTTATTTTTATGTCACCTTCGTTCGTTTGTGCACGGCAATAAACCACAGCTGCATATGCCTTTTCAGACGCATCGCAGAACCCATGTAATGTTATTCGTTCCCTTTCAGTACTAATGGTGTTCAACCAACGTCTGATTCTTAATTCATTGACATTTTCTAAATCTTTTCTAATGAACTTCCATTGCTCTTTCAGTTCTTTGCTTATGTCTTGGTCCCATCCAACTCCTTCAAGCCACAATCTTTGTACTAGAATTTTTGCTGTTACAATAACCGGTGCTATCCACCCTAGTGGATCAAACAATTTCTGTAAATCTGACAGAATGGTTCTCTTTGTTATACGATCTGATGATATAGGTTCTAGTTGTATTTGGTAATGAAACTCGTCTCTTCCAAGATTCCATGACAGACCAAGAGCCTTTATGGTGCCGTCTAGCTTCAAGTCTAGGTTAGCCTTTGTAGTGACTCTGGTGGCATCTATAGATTTAAGAAACTCGGAATCATTAGACGCCCATTTTTGAAGTTCAAAGCTTCCTTGTTTCAAAATGGTAATGATTTGCTTACTAACACGAATTGCTTCTTCTGTTGTATCGCAGCCTGACGTCAGATCGTCAACATAGAAATCTTCACGAATGATTTTGACAGCTTCAGGATATTGTTCGCCTTCATCTTCTGCTAGTTTAATTAACGTTTTTATGGCAAGATAAGGCGCAGATGCAGTACCAAACGTAACTGTTTTCAATCTGTAGTCCTTCTGCCCCCGATAGAAAAAAAGACGCATCTAACAGTTTTTCCAGATTTGAGTTATACACATTGCCGGAATCAGAAATAAAGGCGCATCTACCTGTATTTTTAATATTTTTCTATCTTCCTCCAGTGCGGTTTTAGCACAACAAAATAAGGCGCTTCTGTTCACTTTTTACACCCGATTGAAGATGAAAAGACGGATTTATGTGAAACTTAATTAAAAAGTCATCTATGTAGATAATGTCCTTATACTTTATAGTTTTTTTTTTGTCAGTAATATATGCGTTTGAAATTTAAAGAACGCATCTGGGCAGATGCGTCCTTTAAATTTCAAACGCTTCCTTGCGAAATGAAGAAAAATATTACATTCTTGATTGAGTAGACGTAAATGGCTATTTACGTCTATTTAATTAAGTATGTTATACTTTTCTTATTTTTTTTTGCTAAGATAAAACTGTTTTTTCGTTATTTTTATTATAATAATTAATAAATTCATTTTATATATTAAACCAAGTTAAAGCCTATTATAGTGGGCATTATTTTCAACTTTTTTAATTTACTCGAAGACAGCAAACGATTTACCGTTTCATTCATTAAAACATTTATTTCTCTGTTTTTACTTTTTGTTAGATACGTCTTTTTTACTATCGGGGGCAGCCTTGACTTCAGGTGGTTGGCAGTTTGGCTCAATGTTTGGTCTTACGCTGCCACGCCACAATATTCTATGATAATCTGTATCTTCCTTATCTACGAGTACCATTCTATACATTTTGATGACGTCCCTTGCGAAACACACCTTATGCATGCGCCATATGCGCATTATTATACTTCGCATGTCTTCTTGTTGTACCGGGCCCGTCATGAGCTCGTCGTTCAAATATATGCCATTATTTCCTTAGCATGACGCATCAAATACGACTCTGATTTTCGTAGTCTCTTTATCTCTCCGAACTACGGCATGATGTGGTAGGTAAACACACCGGTTGTTTACTTCAGCTTTTGGAACTTCCTCCATATGTCTCATTGTTAAATATTCTTCAAGTACCTTGTCGTATTCTTCTCTTTCAGGTTCTTTTTGAAGTCTTCTTTCTTGGTGAATCAAGCGATTCAATGCAATTTGTCTCGTGTTCCCATCCGCTGCTTTTGGTTCATTGGTACGAAATGGGAGTTTCACAACGTATTGTCCATTACTGTTTCTTCTGTATGTATTTTCATAGAAACTTTCACATTGGTTTTCTTCTTTTGTATATCTCCCAGAGTGTTTTCAATAAGTCTTCTCCTATGATTTGATGATGCATAACAAGAACCGACTCTGTTTGTTGTATTCTATCTTCTAACTTTCCGAATAAAATCCAACCAAGGTTTGTTTTATGTGCACACGGTGACCCTGGCGGACCTTTGACTAACTGGTTCTGTACAATTTGTGCATACACGTCGACACCCAGAAGCAAATCAATAGACCCTGGCTGACAGTAGTTAGGGTCGGCCAAGGCTAGTCCTTCTAGATGGCTCCGTATCGAAACGTCCTAAAAGCAAATGGCCCTATTAGCAAAACGACCTATTTTTCACATCTTGATTCTATATTGATCTGAACTACTTGTTTAATATCTTCTCTCGTTGATCCCACGCCTACAACTGTGCCTTTGATATGATAACGTTTGACCATGAGTTGTTGTGCCGCTCATTCGCTAATGAAACTTGCCTGTGAGCCTTGGTCGATTAAAGCTCGTAATATCGTTGTGTAATTGTCTTCACTTCTCACTTTTACGATTGCAGTTGCCAGCAATTAGGTGCTTTGATTCGTAGAAACGTGTGATGTCACCATTGTAATGTCCTTCTCTGTTTCTTCAATCTTCTCCACATTGGTATGTAGTGTCACTCCGGGTTGGTTAGTTTGTTTGTTTTCAGTGTTGCCCGTTGTGGTTGGTTTTATTGTGCTATCTTCCTTATTTTCATGAAGAAGTGAATGATGACGTCTTTTGCATATTCTACAGCTTGTTGGTATACGACAATGCCTCACAGAGTGTCCGGGTGCGAGGCAGTTGAAGCACAAATTGTTGGTTTTGATAAACTCGCTTCTTTGTGTTAGTGTTTGTTTGCCAAACTCCTTACAGTGGCTAAGTGTGTGGTTTTCTTTACAGATTTGACATGTTTTACTATTCTCCACATTAGTTGCTGCGTGAAATGACTTTTCTCGAACATGAACTGAACTTGCCTTTTGTTTTGTTGGTTCTGTAAGTTCTAAAGTACGAAATCGGCATTCCAGGAATTTACGAAACATATCGAGTGAGGGGAGGCTGTCAGGTTCCTCACAGTTGCTGCTCACATAGTCTTCCCAATCTTTGTGGGTTTCACAGTCTAGTTTTTGCACTGCGACGAATATTATCACAGGATCCCAGTTATCAGTCTTCACATTCATATTTTTAAATTGATGTAAACATTCAAATGTTGTATCCAATAAATTCTGGATAGAACTGGAATTACTCACACTCATCACTCAGGACATTAATAAGTTTGTTGCCATACCTTGCTTTTAGAATGTTCCATGCTTGTTCGTAGTTCGAATCTGTCACTTGTATATGTTTTAATATCGATGCGGCTTCCCCACTCAGACTTGTTTTTAAATAATGCAATTTTTGTACATTACTTAATGACGCGTTCTTATGTACAAGTGTATTAATTAATCATGGAACGATAACCACTCTTCATATTGTCCACTGTACGTAGGTAGTTGTATTTTCGGCAATACCACTCGTCTTTGTTGAGTATCACTAGTTATAGGCAACGAACCACTAACATTAACTGGTTGAGAAACCAACAAATCCTTCAAGGCTGTCATCAAACTTAAATACAGCTCTTCATGTTCAAAAAATTCTTCATTTACTATGTAAGGTAATTTGTCGCGCTTCTCCTTCGGTACACTTCGCATTATTTCACCGTAAGCTTGCTTATATTCACTCCAGTAATCTTCTACACACTTAATGCGGGCTTCAACATAATTTGTTTGGGTTAATCTAGCCTTCGGGCACTTCTTTAAATTGGTCTGGGTCTTCTTCAAAGTATGTGCAAGGTTTTCCACCACATTTAACGCTTCTTCCACTCCCATAGCCATCGTAAGTATATAATAACTTCAATCGTAGCAAACGTAATGAAATGAATAAGTTTTAGTAATTAAAACTTTGCACTAAACAACTCGAACACTTGGGTCGTCTTATCTATCGCAATCTCTTTGTTCTCGGGCGGCCGGCGACGTCGGCAGCGAGGACTGGTATCCGGCTCGATTATGGACCATATGTTTAGGTGATAAGGTCGAGGTTTGCTTGTCAGAGTTTTTGAATGAAACAACGTGTGGTTTGTACAAAGATCTATTGGACACTGCCAATGAACTATCGAATGAGTAACCTGAACACATGAATGTATAGATAGCTATATGCGACAGTTTTTAACCGAACAGATAGAATAGAATAGATAGAAGAATCGATTTGTATTAGTGGGATAATACTAATACACACATCAACACCGTCTAGGGATATTTTGTATAAACTTCATAAACTCAAAAAATACCGGCCGGTTTTAAAATCTTTTGATGAAAGCTCATTTTGTAGGCCTTTTTGAATGATTCCAAATTCAAATTTGAAAAAATAAATTACAAACAATAGATTTGCGCGGCATAACTTTAGCGAAGTTCGAAGGTACCTACCATAGTTATAGCTAATTTTTGGTGTCAAATTAGAGTCTTAAAACAAGTTAGCAATTAATTATCCGACTACGGCGAAGAAAAAAGAAGGGTTATGATTTTGACCGGTATGTATGTATGTTCATCTGTTCCCTCCTATCTTCCAAACCACTTATCACAATTTCACAAATGAGGTATCGTTAGAAGCGTCGTGATTGTCCGCAGGTCAAGTAAAATATATATATTATAATCCCAAAAGAATTTTAAAAAAAATCAAGTAATAAAAACTAAAACCCAACTACGACTTAAAAGGTATAAACAAGACACCACAGACAGACAATTTAAAAATCCGGAGTCACACGTTATCTGTTCGATTTATGCCCTAACACGTGTATATATATATTTTTGAAATGTGCTCATTAAGCCCTTTCATTTGATACCCAACATAGTACGATTAAACAATATTTTTTTTTTAGTTCCTGACTTTATTTCCTCTAGAGGGCGCCATTTTTATATTTAATGTGACGTCACATAGCCTATAACCAGCGGACAATCAAGACGCTTCTAACGATACCTTATTTGTCAAATTGTGATGAGTGGTTTAGAAGATACAAGGGAACAGATGAACATACATACATACATACATACCGGTCAAAATCATAACCCTCCTTTTTCTTCGCCGTAGTCGGGTAATAAACAAGACACCACAGACAGACAAATTAAAAATCCGGAGTCACACGTGTTAGGGCATAAATCGAACAGATTACGTGTGACTCCGGATTTTTAATTTGTCTGTCTGTGGTGTCTTGTTTATACCTTTTAAGTCGTAGTTGGGTTTTAGTTTTTATTACTTGATTTTTTTTTTGAATTTATGACATTGAATGCATCATGCAGCGGCGCCATTTAACTAGAGAGGAAATATTAAAGGCAGTAGGCATGCCCCAAGCTGGGGCTACTCAACGGAGTATTGTTGAGATTGGCACAAAACAAAACGTGATTTCAAGGTTATGGTCACGTTATCGTGCTACTGGTGAAGTGGCTGAAAGATATCCAGGCTGGAAGCGCATAACCACCCAACGACAAGACCGATTTTTGCAAGTTGCCGCGAGAAGACAACCAATTGTTACGGCCATGCAGTTGGTTAAAAGGCTCCAGTCAGAGCACCAGTTGCTTGTGAGTGACCAAACTGTGAGGAGAAGACTGCATGAAGCTAACCTTCATGCTCGTAGACCGCTTCGTACTCCAGCACTACGCCGAGGAAATCGCGGACGGAGATTATAGTGGGCTCGTGAAAATTTGGTCTGGAAAGATAACCAGTAGTCAGTAGTGCTGTTTACGGATGAGTCCCGATTCGGTTTCCATCCCGATTCGAGAAGAACACGCGTATGGCGAGTTCCTATCGTGAGAGCCGTCTGCAACACCCTCAGGAAGTCCATCCATACCACGGCGGGACGATTATGGTTTGGGCCGGAATTCGTGTTGGTGGAAGAACAGACCTCGTTTGGATCAGAAAAACAATGACCGCCGAAAAATACCGTAACCAGATGCTAGTACTAATAGTGTACCCCCATCGACTACAAAAGGCCCAAGAATTCACGCTCATGCACGACAACGCCCGTCCGCACACAGCGCGAGTGGTGAACAGCTGGCTGCAGGAGCACGACGTGTTAGTCTTAGACTGGCCCGCGCAATCACCAGACCTAAACACCATAGAGCACGCGTGGGGCATGCTCCAAAGAAGGGCTTTGAAGAATTTACCTTCAAACATTGCGACTGAAGAGCAACTTTTTTGGCATCTTAGCAAGACCTGGGACAACATCCCGCAGTAAGACTATGTTAACTTGATTCAAAGCATAAATACCGTTGCAGGACCGCTGTTAACGTCATGGGTGGTTTTACTGACTACTGATTTTTTGCATAATTGTAAAAAACTAAATAATTTCGCTTTATTTTTCATATTTTCTTGAAAACACATTCATCGTTAGTTTTACCATTATTTCACTTTTCGTCTTTATTTGAATAAAATTTTATTTAAGCAAAAACTATATTTTTGTTTTATCCTGAAGTCTACTCTGATAAATGGACTTTGTAAAAATATAAAAATTTTGTATGTTATTTATAACAAATTTTGAGTAAATTGAGAAAATCTGAAATATTAGGGTGGGCTGTTGTTTTAACCGAAAATCCATGCTGCGTGGAGGTTCACTAATCTTAATTAAAAATTGTATAAAATCTAAGACTCGTAAAGACATAGTTGAACTATCGGTGGAACATAACATTGAACTGTCCTGTGTTGAGCTAGATAAGATTATACAACGCCGCTACAATGGCGACATTAATTTTAAATATAGTGTGCGTATACCGACCTCCTAATTATCAAAACTACTCTATATTTGAGTCAGGAATGGAAGATGTTTTGGCAAAACTTGCAACGGGTAATAAATCAGTAATCATTTGTGGTGACTTTAATATTAATATTTTGGAAAATAATTCAAATAGCAGTAGATTATTAAGTCTCTTCAAATCATTCAATCTGTCAAATGTGTTTTTGGAACCAACGCGAATTACTACGACTACTGCTACATATATTGATAATGTTTTTTGTAGCTGCGATTATTACCCGACTGCCCCAGAAGGAGGGTAATGTTTTTTAGATAAAGCCATTGTAAATTATCTCCCTTCTGATCACAGCGGTCAAACCGTTAATTTTGAGTCCAATACACCACTTCAAAAAGTGCAGATACAAACTAGACCAATAACATCGGGTAATTTAAATAGGTTTAATAGCACTGTAATTAGTAAGTCAAGTACTCAGGGCCTAAATATAAACAATGGTAATATCTTGTATGAAGAATTCTTTTCATTGGTGCAAACAGAGTTTAATAACTCTTTTAAGAAAAAAACGAAAACTATTTGCCCTAAGTTTTTATTCAGTGACTGGGCAACTAAAGGCATCAGGAAAAGTAGGGAAAGATTATTTGAACTGTATGGCCTTAAGCCGTATATTAACACGGAAACTTTTAATAAGTTTGTTGCTACTTACTCTAAAACTTTTAAAATAGTGTGCAAAGTAGCTAAAGCTTCTTTCATTAGCAACAAGGTTAAATCAGCAGACACTAAAATAAAGACAGTTTGGAAAATTATTAACAATGAAACTAATAAGAGCAAAAGGCATAATACTGATTACACACTGGACACTTCCCGCGGTCTCATTAGCGCTAACATCGATGTTGCTCAGGAATTTGCAACTTTCTTTACGAATATTCCATTTAAAACTACGGAAGCTTTAAATTCCTCGCCCTCACTTGATATTGATTTATTAAGAGCGAATGTTTCAGCCTGTCCTGTGGAATTTAAATTTAAACATACCCTACCCTGTGGTCGTTGTAAAAGTTTTTAAGCAACTCAAGATCAAAATTACCGAAGATCTGTGGAGCATGTCTACTAAAGTTTGTGTCAATCCATTATTGAGACAATTGCACCCTACTTAGTTTTAATATTTAATTTGTGTGTGGATCAAGGGGTATTCCCAGATTTAATGAAGTACAGTAAAGTTATTCCACTTTACAAATCCGGGGACAGCAAAGACACTAATAATTATAGACCCGTATCAGTTTTGCCGGTTTTCAGCAAGGTGTTTGAAAAAGTAATGTTAAATCAAATGCTCAATCATTTTATTCGTAATAACATCCTACACGATCAACAGTATGGTGTTACCAAAGGACGTTGCACAACTGACGCCGGTGTCACCTTATTAAAACACATCTTTAAGGCATCGGAAGAGGCACAAGATGCAATAGGCATCTTTTGCGACCTATCTAAGGCTTTTGATTGCGTGAATCACGAAACGCTGCTCTTGAAACTTGAGCATTACGGACTAGGTAAACTTGCGCTTAGCTTAGTAAAATCATATTTGAATGATAGAATGCAGCAAGTTCAAATAAACGGTGTGAACTCATTGGGTTTAAAAGTTAGAATGGGTGTACCACAGGGCTCGATATTGGGTCCATTCCTCTTCTTAGTATATATAAATGATTTACCTTAACTACTGAAAAATCGACCACAAATGGTGTTATTTGCTGATGACACAACACTGATTTTTAAAGTAAATAGACATGCACGGGAGCTTGACGACGTAAATAACGCTATGTTCAATGTCCATAATTGGTTTACTATAAATAATTTGGTATTAAATGAGAAGAAAACTAAATGCATAAGATTCACGTTACCGAATGTAAGAAGTAGTGAATGTCATGTTGTACTGAACAGGGAGATACTAGAA
Organism: Lithophane semibrunnea; assembly: GCA_947363905.1. NCBI lineage: Eukaryota > Metazoa > Arthropoda > Insecta > Lepidoptera > Noctuidae > Lithophane > Lithophane semibrunnea. Next base: position 20,793,611 of record OX376187.1, read on the forward strand.
TTCGTCGAAAAGACAGTTTTCCTGGGGATCACGCTTGATTCAAAACTACAGTGGGGTCCTCACATAACATCACTTGCAGGGCGACTAAGTTCAGCCGCTTACGCTGTTTGGAAAATCCGCCAACTAACAGACGTGGATACCGCGAGACTGGTCTATTTTAGTTACTTTCATAGCATCATGTCTTACGGTATTTTGCTGTGGTCACGGGCTGCAGATATTGATTCTATCTTTATTTTGCAAAAGAGGGCTGTCCGAGCCATCTACTACCTCCACAGACGCGAATCTCTAATTGTACTGTTTAAAAAAATTAACATCATGACGGTTCCTTGTCAGTACATATATGAAAACATTATGTATGTTCGGAAAAATCGATATCTTTTTAGTAAGATAAGTGACAGGCATAACTTTAACACTAGAAATAGGAACAAATTAGATCAGCCACGTTTCAGATTGTCTAAAGTACATACTTCTTTTATGGGGTACTGTGTAAAATGTTATAATAAAATACACTCCTTATTCTTCAACTAAATGAGAAGAAATTTAAAACATGCATTAAACGCACACTATGTAGACAGGCATATTATAAGTTGGATGATTATATCGTAGATAAAAATGCTTGGCTTAATGCTGGTCCCGCTCCACAGGCACTAGGGCTCACTAGTTAAATGTTTTAATATTTGGAAGAGTTGCTTCCCCTTTTTTTTCTGACTTTACAAACTTAATGTTTATTTTTTTCTTTAAATTCTATTATATTAATCTCTCAAGTACATTGCAAATTATAGTTTTGTATAAATTAGAAGCATTTTTTCAATTTTGTAAATGTGGGTATCATGGAGCCGTTAATATGGTATCATGTTTTATATCGCTGATGGTGGCGCGTGTGTTGGATCATTCGGTTCCCTACAAAATGGTTGAGCGGGATGGTGCTGATCCACGTGTCATGTTCGTGAACGGGCGCTGTCAGTTGAGACTGGTCATCTTCATCTGCCAGGGCTTATTTTTAATCTTATATTATATATTAGGTCTTTACCTATGAAATTGCCGTTTTGTATGAAAAAATTTAAACGAATTTTTTTCATGTATTTTTTATTTGTATTAATCAAAGTAATCACCCATGCAATCAATGCATCTTTGCCAACGCAGTGGCAGTTTATTGATGCCCTTCTTAAAGAAATCAGCTGGACGGGAGGCAACAAATTCATCAAAGGCAATACCCGAAAAAAAAAAATATCAATACCCGAGAGGCAGTATAACATGTACTGCATCTCGGGTATTGAATTTTTTTCCCGCCAAGAAGTTATCCAAATTCTGGAAAAAGTAGTATTCTGTAGACGCAAGGTCTGGTGAGTAGGGCGGATGACGGAGAGCTTCCAACCCCAGTTCTTGCAACTTGGAGACCGTCTGCTGTGCAGTATGAGGTCGCGCGTTATCGTACAGGAGCAGCGGAGACGAGCGATTGACCAATGCTGGTTGGAGATGTGCCAGCTTCTCCATCATTGTGTTCAGTTCTTCACAGTACACATCTGCAGTAATGCTCACCCCGTTTGGTAAGAAGCTGTGATGAATCACACCGGCGCTAGACCACCAAACAGTGACCATCACTTTTCTAGGGGTAAGTTTTCGTTTAGAGCATTGTTTGGGTACTGAACTAGGATCCAACCAACTTGCTGAGCGCTTGCGGTTATCAAACAGAATTCATTTGTCATCGCAGGTATCAATGCGGTTCAAAATTCCTTCATTTGTGTGTCTGTTGAGCAGTGCAAGGCACGCCTCGACGCGTACTTCGCGCTGGCGATCATTGAGTTCGTGGGGCACCCATTTGTCAAGCTTTTTTACCTTGCCAATTTGACGCAAATGGACCAATATTGTTTTGACGCTAACGTCGAAAGCTGCTGCTAATTCAGCCGTAGATTGTGTATCATCAGCTTCCACAATCGCCTTTAATTCGTCATTGTCGACCAAAGTCTTCGGACGACCGCGAGGTTCATTTTTCAGGTCGAAATTTCCAGAACGGAAGCCAGCAAACCAATAACAGGTGGTGCGTTGGTTTGTAGTGTTAGCTCCGTAAACGTCGTTGATGTTGCGTGCCGCTTGTGCCGCGTTGCTGCCACGACGGTAGTCATATTCCATAATTACTCGAATTTTTAACGTATCCATGATGACGAAAAAGATTGAAATGCGATGAAAATGTAACACTAATCATTAAACAAGTGACTTCTTTTGAAAAAGAATTCCATGTTTTTCAAAATTAATTTGAAATTAGAATTCTTAGCCAAACAAAAATTATTTTGATTATACTGCAGAACGGCAATTTCATAGGTTACCTATTATTTTGAATTGTTTTTGATTATTTTTCATTTGACATTGTTCTCACATATAGAAGCACCAAGAATACTGTACCCAGGATTTTGATGTAATATCTATATCCATTTTTAAAAGAGTGTCCTTGGAGTTTCTTGCCCGTTTTTCTCCATATAGATCTACGATTTGGAATGGGCAACTAGCTTCAACTTTTTGACTAACTGACCGATTCTTTGACAGTTCAAAAGTGCCTGTAAATGGTTTAGTTGAAATAAATGCTTTGAGTTTGAGTTTGAGTATCCCTAGACGGTGTTGATGTGTGTATTAATGATTGAAATAGGTACTATCTTGAATTCGTGCAAGCCTAGTACTTTTAAGGGTTCCGTAGTCAACAAGGAACCCTTATAGTTTCGCCATGTCCGTCTGTCTTGTCTGTCTGTCCGAACTAGAAAGCTGTAATTTGGTATGGGTATACATATAAATCACGCCGACAAAAAGTAGCTAGGCTTGCATGAATTTAAGATAGTATTACAATCATTAGTATTAACCCGCGTTTGCAGCATCTTCATCGCCGTATGCGAACTACGCATCAAATCATCAAAGACCTGACATCACACATAATTGATGATTAAACGAACTTACTTGTACGTGAAGTTCGATCATAATTATACGAAGTGCTTCATTCGAAGAGATTAGTAACCTGAAATATAACCTATTACTTATATACACATGTAGTATCACCCAGGATTCACCACATAGCACTGTATGTTGAGAGATAAGAGGGTATATATTTTTTTTTTTTTGCGAGGTATACGTTCCCTGTACCTCCGCTTGTCATTTAGTTTAGAGTATCTGTAACCAACGTCTATCGTTGATATTTTTGGAATAATTTGGGTTGGGCGGGAGGGACTTACTAATCTCTTCGAACGAAGCACTTCGTATAATTATGATCGAACTTCACGTACAAGTAAGTTCGTTTAATCATCAATTATACTCGTGCTTCGTTCTCGAGATTAGTAACCTGAAATATAACCTATTACTTATATACACATGTAGACTTTGAGAGGTATAATTCTGAAAATATCAACGCCAATGTCAGAATCAATAATATATTATGTTTAATCACATCATCAAAATCATATTGTACTACATAAATATAAATAAGTTTGATCAAAGTTATATCAATCTGTATTATTAATAATAGCTCTTGCTATGACCCAATCTGTATTATTAATAATAGCTCTTGCTAAGACTGACTGGTCATGTTTAGTTATGTTTCTCTGATAAAATTTGAAAAACGTATCTGAATTGTTACACCAGCCAGCAGTTTTTCTGATCAGGTCAATATTTACGCCTAGCTGGTGGGCCTTAGACGTAGAGGCGTGTCTCGTGCTATGCGCCGAGAATACGGATACGTCGATCCCGCTCGCATGGAGTGTGCTCTTTATCCAGCGACACAGCGTCTGTGTGGTCGCCGCTTTATGAGGTTTTCTGCATCCGATAAACAAAGTATCATTTTTACGTAACGATGAAGTTTTTTCAATGTAATCAACTAATGTCTGTGCAGGGCATATTTCTTTTTTCTGTAAAAAGTAAGGTAACACCAAGAGAGGTTGATTGGTTCCCTTTTTTGATGTTTTTATTAAGTCAGGTATTTTTATTATGATTTCGTTAGGTTTGATTTCAATATTCTTTAAATTATTGATTTTTGAAAAGGTCTGGACCCTGTGGGCCGTAACAAGAGCTAATAAGGTTATACATTTTTTTGTTAGTTGATCTAGGACTAATGTTTCATTAGGATAACAATTAGATAAGTGAGATAGAACGCATGAGGTATCCCACGTTACATTGTATCTAGGCATTGGTGGACGTAAACGGAACACACCTTTAAAAAACCTTATTATTCTTTCATCTTTGGAGACACTAGGTCCCAATATCAAGGATAGGGCTGCTCTAAAACTATTCAAACTACTGTAATTAGTACCGGCATCAAAAAACATTGTTAAAAACCTCAGTAAGTCGGTAATTGATGTGGCATAAAAATCAAGGGAATTCTGAACACAGAAATCGAACCATTTTTTATAACAAACATCATACTGTCTAAAAGAACTGTCGGCTAAAGAGGCGAGGATTATATGTTCCGACGACTCCGGGACGCTTCTTCGCGATAAGGCACCCCTGATAAAATCCCTGCAGCCAGGGTAAGATGGTTTTGAATGTTGCCGTTGCTGGAATGATCAAAAACTATATTGTTACTGTCTGATTTAAAAGTAACTAATTCCGATATTAATAAGTTTTTAAACAAGGGGAACCAAGGCTGCGTAGGCCATAAAGGTACTATTACGATGCCTGTTGCTTGATCATTCATGATTTTTTTTTTAAAGTTTTTAGAATAACTGGAAAAGGCGGAAATGCATAGAAATACATCTTAGACCAGTTAATTGTGAAGGCATTTATTGCGAAAGCGTCTGGATCTCTATGCCAAGCAATGTATTTTATACATTTTCTGTTAAAACAACTCGCGAATAAATCTGTGCACGGTGTGCCAAACTTTTTAACTATATAGGAAAACACATTTTCCGTTAAGGACCATTCTATATCTGGATGGTTGCGTCTTGATTCTTTATCTGCTATGGTATTGTTTGCAGATTTGATGTAATACCACAAAAATCTTTCGGGCCTCGCACCATTGCCAAATATCCTTTGTTACCTTGGTCAGATGTGGATATTGAATTCCACCCATCCGATTGATATAACTAATAGCAGTTGAGTTATCAACGCGTAGAAGTATTTGGCAATCGTGAGAGTCCTTTGCAAATACTTTTAGTGCAAAAAAGGCGGCCAAAAGTTCCAGGTAATTTATATGTTGTTTCTGTTCTGACAACGAACACCGGCCACACGCCGTCTCTGACCCACACGCTGCACCCCACCCAGTAGTTGAGGCGTCAGAGAATATTTCTATCGAGTAGGTGTCATCTTTGATACGGTTCTCGGGCTTTACTAAGGCCTGTAGCCACCATCTCAGGTCATCGTGCAGGTGATCGGGGATACTCATGTAACGATTGTAATCGTCGTGACCTTGTAAACTAAGGTACTTACAACGTTCTAATTCTTTGGTATAAAGCCAGCCGTATTCTACGGCTGGACATACAGAAATTAACAAACCGACAAATTTTGCAAAATCTTTGATTTTGATGCGCTTTAATCTCATAAACATGTAAATCTCGTTAATTAAGCGTTGTTTCTTATGATCGGGCAAAATAATTAAACAATTTTGGGAATCAAGAATAAAACCCAATTTGCATGTCATAGAAGGTTGTAAGCAACTTTTTTCATAGTTGATGACAAATCCTAATGCTGTTAGTAATTTAATTGAAGTATTAATATTGTTTAAGCAATCCTTGTATGAATATCCAATTAAACATAGGTCGTCTAAATATATAGTAGATATAAAACCAGTCAATCTGAGCAATCCAACGACGGGTTTCATCAATTTATTGTAAACATATGGACCTGTATTTAAACCGAATGGCAAGACATTAAATTCAAATAACTTTTCGTCAAATTGAAAACGGAGATATTTTTTGGAGTCTGGATGGATTTTTAATAAAAAATATGCATCTTTGAGATCACAGGTTGCCATATAACAATTTTTTGTCATTAATTTTACTGCTGTGCGTAAATCCTCCAACTTGAAATGGTCAGTTTGTATATGTTTATTTAGATTTTTTAAGTTTAGGATAAACCTCTTCTCACCATTCGGTTTAGGCACAAGAAATATACTTGATATAAATTGATTGGCGCATGGAGCGCATTCGGATATAGCGCCAATTTTCATGAGACTATCAATAATTTTGTAAAAATCATTAGTCTCAGTTTGTGTCAAAACAGGAACAGAAGGTACATTTTCTTGAGAGACTTGTTTAGAAAATTGTATCCTATAGCCTTCAATCCAAGAAAGAACAGTTTTGTCTTGTGTAAGGTGAGACCATTGTCTTGCAAACGACGCTAAACGACCAGCATATTGTACCTCATATACTGGCGGCGAGTCGGCCGCGGCTGATAGCGCGATGTCCTCGACCAGCTGGCGTGCTGCGGCGGCGGTGGCCGGTTCGCCGGCGGCGGCGGTGGCGCCCTCGCTCCAGCAGGCGGGAAAGGTTGGCGGCTCCTCTGCGGCCCCGACTGCCTGCGAGTCGAGGGGGGAGCCTTCCAGTTTAAACCACACGAAGTTGATGGCTGAGGTTGATTGGTCTTCCTGTTTTTATCGTAAGCGACTTTTAAATCGGCATCGGATTTCGTCACAGCTTTGGCAGTCTTCAAGGTTTCAGCCAGGGCCTCTCCGAAAAGATACTTGTCTATCTTTGTCTGCATCAAGTGGTCGTTAATGTCTTTTTTTAAAGACGACAAGGCAAAGTAGCGCCTTTTGACTGAGTCTGAGTGTAACGTGTCGCACATTAACTTTGCTGCATCCATAAGTTGTTTCAAAAGGACCGGGTCTTTGTCCTTTTCTTGCATTTTACTTGTTATGACGTCACTCAAACAGGCTAAGGCAGTACCGAGCTGTTTTTGCCTGTTTTCTATTCCCTTGTCGCGTTTCACGCTTGCCTCGGGCAAGGCAGCCTTTATTTCCGGATTGAGCAACGGTGGAATTATTCTAGGGCAGTTGGCTGGTGTCAAGTGCTTTTTCCCTAATTCCTTCCGTATGTCATTGTCCAGTCCATTGACAATTAAATGCTCTAGGCGGTTAGCTAGGCCACCGTGGATATCTTTACCATACTCGGTGGTTTGTGTGGGATCATCACCTAGTATGTCGATCAAGTCATCATCGGGGGTAATAGTTACATCGCTGATGGTAGCAGCGATTGCGCAAGGCTCAGCGGCTTGCGGGGGCGGCGGCGAGGGGGGCTGATGTGACAGCGGGTTTAGCGGCACTGGCGGCGGCGATGGTGCGAGTGGTTGCGGCGCGGGGGACGGCGCGGGGGACGGCGCAGGGGGTGGCGCGGGGGACGGCGCAGTAGGTGGTGCGGGGGACAGCGCCCGAGACTCCGTTGTCTCATCTGATGAGACGGCCCGTACAACTGATGTTAGTCTAGGTCTTGCCATATTGCAGTCATCGTCCGAGAAGATGTCCATTAAGTTTTCCGCTGCTGCAAGTCAAAGAGAAAGGTTGCAATTCCAGTGAATTGAACGTCTTTCCTTAACTGAATGGTAGATGTTGCAATTCCAATGAATTGAACGCACCATATTAAAAATAACGATATAAACAGCCCTTTGTACTGTTCGAGTTCGAATAAAAATGAGGTGGGTATGTGTCAAATTCCAATGAATTCAACGAACCTTTGTATATGTATTGTGCGGCCAAGAGATTTGTGTTACACCTGTAATTTGTAGTAATAACAAATAACATACCTTCATAGCTATGCGCAGATAGCATGGAGTCCTGTCGGGATGAAGGCGATATTGAAAAACGTTGCCGCTTGGCACGTTTTAATTTTTTCTCCAGTTTACGAAACTTCTTGCTTAATTTGCCGATGTCAATATCATGCTGCCTCTTTGGCATTTTTGTTTTGTTAAAAACGCTGGAAAAAACACTTTTAGTCCGTAGCGACGAGAAAGAAATGTGCAGTGGTGAAGCACTGTAACGTGAATGACAAGCGGAGGTACAGGGAACGTATACCTCGCAAAAAAAAAAAAAAAAAATACCCTCTTATCTCTCAACATACAGTGCTATGTGGTGAATCCTGGGTGATACTACATGTGTATATAAGTAATAGGTTATATTTCAGGTTACTAATCTCGAGAACGAAGCACGAGTATAATCATGAGCATGATGACACATACAAACTTTTTCGGAAAAACATAACGGAAGTCGGTGGCAAAAAACGAAAATTGAAAAGCAGACACCGACTTCCGAAATTAAAGTTATTTTTTACTTTTTTTTGTTTGATTTTTGAAGACGGTTGTTTTTTTTTTGTAAAAAGTTTTTATTGTAAAAAGTTTTTAATTTTCAGTTTTTCTTTGTGGTACCTACATACCCCACACAAATTCAAATACCACTACCAGCTATGTAAATAACAGTGAAGGAGTAAATTAAGCTTTCATCTAGTTAAACTAAGTGAGAAAAATACGTAATATTGAAGCTAACTCAAAAACTACGCAAACAAACTTAATAAAATGTATGGGACCACCTCGGTAGCATGACCTACCAAACAAAAAAGAATCATCAAAATCGATTCATAATTGGCGGAGCAACCGCGTAACAAACACACAAAAAAAAAAAACTTACACACGAATTGAGAATCTCCTCCTTTTTTGAAGAAGTCCGTTAAAAATCCTGCATCGCGCAATTATTAGAGTTTACCGCGCGACCAACGTATATGTATACAAGATTCCAACATCAATTATTGCGCAGTTGATCCTCCCTTTTCTATAGGAGATGAGTGAACTTTACACCCTGTTCCTCATGCCTCTAAATTGGTGACCCCGTATATGAACGTCAACGCGGCCTTCGTGCAACTACTTTAGCGTGACGTCATCATCACCACTCTCGCAAGTTTTGGTGAGGAGAGTCACACAGCAAGCCAGCACCCACGGCTTTAATGGGTATCCGGACCAAGATAATAAAGCGAACGCGCGCATTCCTGATCCTCAGCCTCATCAACAATCTTGGCACAGCATCTGCATTTTCGGCCAGCCACAAAGCAGAGCTCTCCTGGTCGAAACAGGAGGCAGCCACAACCCGGTGCTGTACCACATCTGACTCACTGGATCATCACGCAGTGCCACTCCAGCCCACTGTGGAATCATCGCTGACAGTTCCAACTCACCGCGAACTATGCGACACCCGGTTCCGACTCATTGGAACCTCAACTGGAACTGTGAAGCAACTATCGACCTCCGATCTTCAGATAGGAGTGATGTGGCGGCATCTACATCGCCACATGCGAACTACGCATCAAATGACGTACAGTCACGGATTTTAATTGATGAGCCACCTTCAAACTTTTCAATTTTGCAGTTTCATACATTCACGAGATTACACGATTAAACACGAACTCAAATCGCACGCTCTTAAACAAGATGACAAATAAATTACTTTTAATCGGAAATATCCATAGAGGTTGACTTTATTAGTTAACCTCTATGGATTATTTGTCATCTTGTTTACTTTCATACATTCACGAGATTAGACGATTAAACACGAACTCAAATCGCAAGCTCGTAAACAAGATGACAAATAAATTACTTTTAATCGGAAATATCCATAGAGGTTGACTAATAAGTTCTCAATGATAAAAATAAATACAATGTTGCATTAAGTTTATCCAATCTACTTGATACCGACCTCCTTTGAATCATAGCTCATTAACTCGATAATTATGAAAACATAACTGAAGACAGTGACAGTTGAAATATCAAGATGACAAATAAATTACTTTTAATCGGAAATATCCATAGAGGTTGACTAATAAGTTCTCAATGATAAAAATAAATACAATGTTGCATTAAGTTTATCCAATCTATTTGATACCGACCTCCTTTGAATCATAGCTCATTAACTCGATAATTATGAAAACATAACTGAAGACAGTGACAGTTGAAATATCAAGATGACAAATAAATTACTTTTAATCGGAAATAGTCTTATCCATAGAGGTTGACTAATAAGTTTTCAATGATAAAAATAAATACAATGTTGCATTAAGTTTATCCAATCTATTTGATACTGACCTCCTTTGAATCATAGCCCATTAACTCAATAATTCTGAAAACTTAACTGAAGACAGTGACAGTTGAAATATCGATGTCAGAGAATTTCTCCGTACGCTAACGTTACTATGCAGCAGTAACCTAGCAACAATTGTTTATCGTTGCTAGGTTACTGTTGCTAGACCTGCAATTGGTTGACTTTGAGTAGTCACTGCTGTCAAGTTTGTAGTTCTGCTCTCAGGTTAGCCAACCGGTAAAGATATGAAATATAATTTTCTTCTTCTAATACGAAGACATATGACTTTGCGTGTCGGGAACCGAATAAACACGATTTGCATTACACGGCTAAAATGCGAACAGTACCAGGTGGCTCATCAATTAAAGTCCGTGACTGTACACAAAATCCTGCATCGCGCAATTAGGTTACCGCGTGATCAACATTCACCAATCGTTGGGCAGTTGACCGCCAGACATGACACTCGTCTGATCGGAGGATCCTCCCTTTTCTATAGAGAATGAGTGAACTTTACACCCTGTTCCTCATACCTTTAAACCACTACATGATAAAGTACTAGGCTTGCATAAATTCACATTTAGTTTATTTTAGTACATAAAAAAGGTGCTGTTCTGGCAGTACGTCTGCCAGGACCACTAGTATAATACAAATTTCATACCTTCATTTGATATTTTCTGAAGAAGTTGCTTATTCCGCTTAATTATGTGACATTTTTTAGAAGTAACTGCTGGGAAATCCAATTCTATGAAATTGCCCACTGCTTGTGTTGTGTCCTTGAGGCGCCAGTATAATGTGTCAAAACCACAGCCCAAGTTTATTATCTGACATTTGGTGCCGCAACGCTGGAAATATTACATGTTGTTAACCCTTCATCTGCACTAAATACATTCACAAACTACAATACAATTTTTTTTTATGTTATTGTATGGCAAGCAGGCAGATGGCCCACATGATGGCCAGTGGTCACTGATGACACACAGTAAGAAACAAACTGCAATGTATCATGTGCCAGTACCATGTAATTGTTCAGTTGATCAAGCTCCTTCACTAACACTACTAGTACTGTCATGAAAACAAACAAAAAAGTTATGAGTGATGTTATACTTATTGATGTCAATGCTTCTGCATGTTTGAATACTAGCTGCGGTAAGTATAATTATGATGATGCCTCTAACCTCTAAGAACTGATGAATAAATATTTCCATAGCCCTGACGCGCGCGTAGTATCCGCGATTAATCTCGGGCGCCTTGCGGTCAGCATGCCGTGCAAAGTACGAGATGTAGTCATCCTTCCAGTAGCCGAGCTCAACGGCGCATCGCTTACATTCCGTAGCGTCTGTGTTCGTCGCAATGATTGCTTCGTCCTCCGCCGTCCATGATTTTATGTTATCCATTTTGTAAACACTAATAATAGGAATGATGCCACAAAATTATGTAATGTTTACGCAAAACATTACAGGCTGCAAAGAATAATTGCGGAATTCAGTTTATAAACAGCCAGCGCGCCTAAAATAGAACAAATGGTTTTTTTTTCTATCGTAAATGAAAATATTCACATTATTATTGTATTTTGCTGAATGCTACTGCTATCCGCTACCGAGTACTTTTTGTATTTGTACTTGTACTATATCGAGTGTCTGTCACCTGTCATTCATCCATCACAGACAGACTAAGGCACAGAACATTAATACTCAAGGACAAGACTGACTGACTGACTGACGTGTAACGATTTTAAAAATTTCCGCCGTACTATTTTGTTCATTTGTTGTCAAGTTTATTTTATCGACGATGTTACGGTCACAAGTGATAATCACTTCGAAAGCTGCTTCTCCAGATTGGCTTTTATCATTTGCCTAACGAGGGTGGACCCCATCCCAATCCCACATAATATCCTTCATCGAAGATAGATCATAAAAAAAGTAGTGATCGAATTCAACCGTACCTAAATATTTTATAATTTTTCTGCACTATTTTTCCTAAACTATGCACGTCGCAATTTACCTTAGTCAAATTAATTAATCACAAAGAGTAATGTTTGCATAGGTTTCCATGAAGTAAGTTGTATGTTGCACGCAGGTTTGATAGATAACCATAACCCACAATTTTAAAATTCAATATTTCTGAATTCTTGGGTTTGTTCCATCTGTTTTTTTTTTTTTGTGGCGATAGTTATTTTACTATGCGTTTGCACGAGAAAACATTTAACATGTAGCTGTTTCGAAACTTGTCACATGAAACAAATCTCGTTACTTGTTTTGTTGAACTTGCGTTCGCACTGTACGAAACATGAGTAAGTCTTAAGACAGATCTCAAGATTTGTTGTAAACTGCGTTCGCACTGTCTAGAAACATACACAATAGACATGTTGTGTATAGTCACGTTTGCGTTCGCACTGTTGTTTGTTTATGTCAAATTATGTCTCGCAACTTGTCTATTGCTTGATGTTTAGTGTTACCGTGCGGTTGCGCTGGCGAAACATTACAACAAAACATGTTTAAATCTCTAGTTCCTGTCAAAAATTGTAAAGAAAATTGACAGAATATAAAGATTTCAACATGTTTTGTCGCAAATGTTTCGCCAGTGCAAACGCACGGTCGTAGTATTATAATATCTGTGACGGAGGTTAAACATTCCGTGTTTATATCGAAACATAGAGTGGTCCAAAGTAGACAAGATGAAGTTTACAGAGCTTTGGCAAGGTTTTCCATGTTAGTGGAATACAAAATGTGTGGACTGTAAAAACCGACTAAAGTGTTAAAACACTTACAATATATGACCAGATTCATACAGATACATTTGATACGAAATTTGTTTGTAAAGACATGTGGCGAAAAATGTCGAGTGATATGAAACGCAAACGCACGGTTAGCGTGCGTTTGCACTGGCGAAACATTCGCATATAAACATGTTGAAATTTTTGTTTTCCGTCAATGTATCGACTCGCGTTTGCATTGTCACGCAACTTGTTGACGCGAAACATGTTTGACGTTTCATATCACTCGACATGTTTCGCCACAAATGTCTTTACAAACCAATAGTGCATAATCGTGCGTTTGCACTGGCGAAACATTACAACAAAACACGTTTAAATCTCTCTCTCGTTCCTGTCAAAAATTGTATGGAACATTGACAGAAGATGAGATTTCAACATGTTTTGTTGCAAATATTTCGCCAGTGCAAACGCACGGTTATAAAAAGGCAGTAGGCATTAAAAAAAAACGTGACCACGATTTTGTAAATTGTACACTTTTAATGCGAAGAGGCGATGTAGGTCGACAGGACATTATCGGTTTTTTTTTAAGAGAAGCGTTTGATTGTAACTTGAAAACTAGCCCCTACGCCAAAGTATATAGCGATGATTTCAGTCAGGCGTCGAAAAGCCACATGGGGCTTCGTGACGCTCGGCGGACGGCGCAAAAATAAGATGTTGCAAGCGCGTACACATAGCTGGGCACCGTTAATCAAATAGTTAACTTCGATAATCGTTAATCCACTACAAAAAAAGTTAGCTTCGATTAACGTTAAAGCGTTACATTTCGGAAGAATTAACGCAAGTTAACGTTAATCGTTAATCCGTTAAAATGTAAAATTGCATCTTCATATCGTTGCGTTAGTGAACTTATTAACGATTAACGGATTAACGAGTTGCCCAGCTATCCAACCAAGGTCCTATTATCTGTGGTTCCTCTTGTCTATGTCTATTGTCTTTTGTCTTATTGACAATGTCTGTTGTTGACTTGACAGTTTGACACTTGACACTCCTAGACACTTGACTTGCCAGTTCTCGTTTCTCGACTCCTCGGTTCTCGCTTCGCTTCTCGCCACAGACGGACAATTTTTGTACTCCCTCTTGAGTCTTGATAGTCTTGAGTATTTATTAATCAAGGAACATATACTCACCTACGGCGATTAATGTTCTGTGATGTACTCTGTGGGATGGGACGAACTGCTGCTGCCGTTGTTGTGTTTGAATAACTCTTGAGTATTAATTGAGTATTAATGTTCTGTGCACTTTCCCAAACCAAATAGAACTTCTCTTGCAACAAAAGTCACCTTTAAATTGTATTATAGTGATTTTAACTAATAACCATGTCAATTGTTGATACATTACCTGTCATATTGGTCAGCGCAATCAATGAGACCACTGCTACAGCGCTTATTTCTGGTTTGTAAGCATTTACTCAGCCAAGTCATTAGGCTATTAAATTCAAAGTTATTTACATTATATTTTTAAAATTGCTTTATTTTAGAACTAATAGACAATGATGTGACGGATGATTATCTGAAAGAGACACAATCCCTCGACCGCGTTTGGAGACTGGTTAACAAATATTATACAGTGAACGTCAGAGTTCACGCGTTGTCGGACCACAAACGACTTGAGTTGGACCCGGACACTATAGAGGCACACGTCATTCACTTATCAGAGGAAGAGGTAAGTTTAATGCCGGCTCCACACTATCGTCCGACAGGCCAACTGTTCCACCAACCTTCCATATGTAGAGAGATAGTTCGTGCATCTTTGACGATGTTGCATCCTGTTGGCACGCGATTGCTCCGATATCACTTCATTGTCCTCTATAGTTAATGAGGTTGGAACGTGCATATTGATGTTATGTAGACAGTCTTGTTTGATAGATCATGAATTGGGGCATTCAAGTCATGTGTGAGTCTTGGACTGTTGGACAATAGTGTGATGCATGGTGGCATAAAATTGCATATTTTATATAGAAACTGTTTGTAGTACTGTCATTAGCATGATGCCTATCGCAGAAACCATCTATTGAGTGAGCCATCTTGCGAGGATACCATTGGGCCAAAGCTTTTAGGGTAACAGAACTACTATACTTTAACATTGTAGAATAGACCCTTTTTCATATTATTAGTAGCTATTTTTGAGAACCCCAAATTGCAAAAAAGCACAGGTAATTCGAAAAACTTTAACAAAAATTAAACAACCGACTTAAAAAAACAGAAAAAAGTGAAAAATAACTTTAATTTCGGAAGTCTGTGGCAAAAAACGATAATTGAAAACCAAAAACACCAACTTCCGAATTTTATTTTTAACTGACTTCTTCAAAAAAGAGGATGTTCTCAATTTGTCTGTAGGTTTTCTTTTTTGTATGTTTATTATTGAACTTTAATATATTTTCTTAAAAGCTTGAGCTTTCCGGCTGCATCATCAGACCCTGAAAACCACCTACTGTCAAAGCACTTGTCAATACATAACCAACGAGTCCAAACACGATGGTGCTATCTTGTTTGATTGAGTTCTCATGGCCACCTTCCGGCTCCATCATCAGACCCTGAACACTACCTAGTGTCAAAGCCCTTGTTAATACATGACCAATGAGTCCAAACACGATGGTGCTGACTTGTTTGATTGAGGAGTTCCCATAGCCACCTTTCGGCTCCATCATCAGACCCTAAATACCACCTAGTGTCAAAGCACTTGTTAATACATGACCAATGAGTCCAAATACGATTGTGCTATCTTGTTTCATTGAGCTTTCCCCATGGCCACCTTCCGGCTCCATCATCAGACCCTGAACACCATCTTATTTATTTATTATTTATGTACACACAGTAAAATACAAAAAGATACGACATAATTAAAATATGAGTACAAAGGTACTGCTTATTTCTTAAGAAATTTCTTCCAGCAGACCTGCGAAAGGAGAAATGAAAAAGAAATGTCATCTTGTGTCAAAGCACTTGTTAATACATGACCAATTAGTCCAAACACGATGGTGCTATCTTGTTTGATTGAGGAGTTCCTATGCCTAACTTCCGGCTCCATCATCAGATCAGCACCATGGTATCATTTTCTCAAAATGTCTCGGTAGTTGTATAAGTATGCCAAGTTTCAGCTCAATCGGATGCCAGGAAGTGCTTGAAAAATTGATGACAAAAGGAGTAACCGGAAACACATACGAACAGAGCGAGCTAATATAAATCTTGTAAAAAAAACAACCGTCATACAAAAAAAAAAAAAAAAATAACTTTTATTTCGAAAATCGGTGTCATTGCTTTTCAAACTTCGTTTTTTGCCACCGACTTCCGAAATTAAAGTTATTTTACTGACGAAATGGTCAGTAAAATAACTGGCATTAATAATTTCGCATTGTTTGGGATTTTAGTTCTCATGTAGGGAAAGTAAAACTATTTTTCTAGTAAATGTTTTCTTAAGAATCTTTGTAGTTACAAAAAAATATTATATTTTTTTCAACACACTTGCTCGTGAAACTACACTTTGTACTTGTGGAAATAACTGTAAACGAACTGGATGTCGCTACGTCCCCGTAAGGGGACGTGGCGTGCGAGGTCGGGGCTACGCCCCTTTCCCGCGGAGGCTTTACCGTGGCCCGCTAATGCGGGCCCGTCATGAGGTTTGCCTTGAACGGCCGGTGGTATTTTTTTTTTTTTTTCCGGACGCGTAATTTACCGCGTCCGTGTGACTAGTTGCTATGTGTTTTTCTGTAGACGCGCCACGGCGCTATATCTATAGCGCCGCTTTCATCACGACATCTCGGCGGTCTGTCACCGCCAGGTGAGACCCCCAGTTACCTGGGGGAGGCCTAGCGGGTGACGACCAGCGACGAAGATGCCGACTCGACGCTCCTACAGAGTAGGGTGTAGTTTTCCCTCGCCCCGGTCACAGATCTAGCCGTTTGCGGTTTGAGGGGGAAACTGATATGTATGTATGAGCGGCTTGTAGTGTAGTGTACCGCCGCTCAGTGATTGTGCGCGTCGCGGCCCGCGTCGCGCCTGCACACGTTATGTTTAGGTGTCTTGTATAGTAGTGGGTGTCTGTGTTAGTTACGCAGCGTGACTATATTAACTTAGAACACGCTACGCAACAGATGTATGTATATACATATGTGGAGTCTTTTTGTATCGGGTGGGCCGCGTGTAACCTGGGTGCGGCTCACCAGAGGCGTCAATCCGGTGTGGAGGGGGCAGTGTCCGCAACCAGGTCGCGCGGGAGGGGTCTTGCGTCGGGGGGGCGCGTATGTAACGGCGCAATCTGCCTGACATGGGGCCAGGCAGACGCGTCGGCACGCGCGAACATCCCCTTCGCTAGGCCCCGCACAAACTCATCCAGGCTCTCAATCCCGAGGTCCCGGTGTATGATATCGTTCCTCACGAAACGAGGGGTGTCAATTATAGTCCGCAACGCATAGTTTTGTTGCGTGCGGAGCTGCTTGCGGTGTCCCTCGCTCGTGAGGGCGAACCACGCCGGGGCGGCTTACGTCAAGGATAGGGCGCACGTACAACTTGTACACGCCCAGCTCGACGCGCGCCGGGATGCGGGACGAGAGCACAGGTCTGAGTAGGTTGCGGGCAACCCTACCCTGCGACAATGTTACGGACATGTTGCCCCATCGTGAGCCGACGGTCGATGGTGACACCCAGGTACTTCACCCGGGGCGACCACTCGATGTCGGCTCCTTGCAGTTTCAGCGGTGGTGGGAGGGGCGCGAATCCAGTGATCAGCGCCTGCGTCTTACCCACGTTAACCGAGAGCCGCCACTTCGATAGCCACTCGGGGAGCAGGTCGAGGGCGCGCTGCATCTTGACGGCCGCGTACTTCGCATTCAGCGATGTAGTAATGTACGCTGCGTCGTCGGCATACAGCGCGAGCATCGAGTCTGAAGTGGCGGGGATGTCGTCGGTGTAACGCGAGTAACACGCCGGCGACACGCAGCTGCCTTGAGGCACGCCCGCGCGCACGGGGCGGGCGCCGGAGAGCGCCCCGTCGACCACCACCCTGAATGTCCTGTGGGAGAGAAAGCTAGACACCACTTTGACAACGCGGCGGGGCGCGTCTGTGGTGGCCATCTTGAAAACTAGGCCTTCATGCCACACACGGTCGAAGGCCTTCATGTCGAGGAATACTGCAACTGCGTACTCCTTCTTGTTATGAGCAGTTGTGAGGTGGTGCAGTACCCTCGACAACTGAAGCGTCGTGCTGTGTTCCGCCCGGAACCCGAACTGCTCCGGACGCGGCGCGATGTGTGGTAGGAGATGTCGCAGCAGGAGTGCTTCGAACACCTTGGAGACTGTCGGCAACAAGGTGATCGGCCGATAGCTCTCCGGCTTCAGGATATTCTTTCCCGCCTTGGGCAGCATGATGACGCGCCCTTCCTTCCACTAGGCGAGGAAGGTCCCGGTGCGCAGTATCGCGGTAAACAGGCGCGCCAGTGCCGCTACTGCACGGAACGGCAAGTGGCGCAGCGCTGTGTTGGTGATCCCGTCCGCACCGGGGGCCTTTCTAAGCTTCGTTTTTAGGATGGCGCGTCTTATTGCGCCAGGCGAGAAGAAGATAGGGTTCTCCTCGGGAGCTATCGGCGTTGCGAAGTAGTCTCCCAGGTGTTTCTCGACTGCTGCGACATGTTCATGATCGCTAGTCGGGTTCGGCTGGAACTGACGCTCCAGGTGGATGGCGAAGACCTCCGCCCGGTCATCCGCCGTATACTTAAGGGCCCCGCCGCTATCCAGTAGTGGTCGCACCGGGGCTGGGGTGTTTGTTAGCTGGCGGCAGAGTCTATGTACAGACGGCCAACTATCTGTTGTCGCGTCTATACGTTCCTCCCAGCCCGCGGTGGTGTGGGCCTGTAGCTCGGCCTTGACCTTCTCCGCGAGACGGTTGAGCTGTCTCTTCAGCGTTGGGCATCTAAGTTGCTGCCACTGCTTGCGTATGCGCCTCTTCACGGCGATCATCTTCGTGATGTAGGCCGGCAATAGCCCTCTCCCCTGCGGCATCGTCGTTGTCGCCACTTCTAAGGCGCTTTGAATGCAGGCAGTGACATCGCCCGTCATCTGGTCCACGTCCGCGGAGGTGACGATAGGCCGAGTAGGCGTGGTGGTGTCTAGTATCTCTCCGAAGGCTGTCCAGTCCGTTAATCGACGTGGCGCTAGTGGTTTCAGGGAGGTCGGCATACCCGATAAGACGACGAGTACAGGTTGATGATCCGACTGTAACTCGTCGTCTATCACTTGTTGGGTGATCTGGCAGCGTAGCCCTCGGTGGACTACGACGTCCAGCACATCAGGCATGTACCGGGCTGCGTCTGGGTAATGGGTAGGCGTCTCCGGCCCGGCCACCGAGTACCCGAAGGCTTCCGCGTCCGCGAAGAGTCGCCTTCATACTGTTGTTCGCCTGCATACTGTTCCACGCCGGGTGCTTGCAGTTAAGGTCGCCGGCAAGGATAGTAGCGTTGGGTGAGTTGGTTACAAGCGCCCGCAACTCAAGTAGGTCGAGGTGGGTCGCGGGCGGCTTGTAACACGCATAGATGTTGACGTCCTCGCCGGCGACATGCAGCTGCACACCCAGCGCATACAGCGTGCTAAGCGACGGCAGGGGGAGTTCCTGATGTACGACTCTTCGTTTCACAAGTACCGCCAGATCACGGTAGCGAACTGCCTGATGGCCTTGATAAGGTCCATCAACAGCTGGATCGCACAGGTCGTGAAATCACTTCTGTTGTACGCTGTGGTTTTTGTCGTACTGGCTATCTTATTATAGGCGCCGCTAGACTGTGGCATTGCACCTGTCGACTTTGTTGCGACATTCCGACGCGCCGTGGTGTTGGCGCTAGGT
This sequence comes from Lithophane semibrunnea, assembly GCA_947363905.1. NCBI lineage: Eukaryota > Metazoa > Arthropoda > Insecta > Lepidoptera > Noctuidae > Lithophane > Lithophane semibrunnea. Next base: position 20,813,242 of record OX376187.1, read on the forward strand.
GCGGTCGCGGTCGGCGCGGCGCCTGGCGTCTTGCGAGCGAACCTATTTGGTACCACTTTTCTCCGCGGTACCGTCATGGCGCTAGTGGTAGGTTCGCTCGCTGTTGTTTGCGACACAACCTGTGCGGTGTAGGCAGGGTCGGCCGCCGGGATATCTTCCTGAGTCGCTGGGGGGGGGTGGATTCTTACCTTTCCCTCCCCGCTTCTTCTTCCTTCTCCTCCGCCTCGAGGCTGAGGCTTGGGTATTTCTATCTGTGGGCTCGTTAGCCGCCGCCATCAACGTCGTGGCTTGAGCCTCTGCTGACACTAGGGGTCTCTCCGCGACCGCCTGTGTCCGTCGTGTGGCCGTGATGGCGACGGTCCCCGCTCGCTTGTTTCCGATCTCTTTCTGGAATACGGGGCATTTTATGTTGCTCGCGGGGTGAGGCCCCCCGCAATTTGCGCAGGTGGCCGGTTCCTCCCGCGGGCGCGGGCAATCACGTGCGGCGTGTTCCTCCCCGCATCGCACACAAGCGAGCGGGCGGTGACACTGGTGCGAGCTGTGTCTGAACCGCTGGCACCGGTGGCACTGTGCTGGCCCACGCTTTCCTCTCCAGGCCTCGATCTTGACACCGCGCATCATCATGAATGTGTCGGTGTCATAGATAGCTCGAACGTCCGGGGTCCGCTTTAGAATAGCGTGGAAGACGCAGCCGGGTCGTCCCTGTGCGCCTTTGATATGGCGCACGTACTCCGGCTGGTAACCCATCTCCCGGAGTTCTTCCTCGATCTCCTTCGGTTCGGTGTCGACCGGGAGTCCGCGGATGGCGACTTTTAGGTTCTTCTCCGCCGGCAGCGAGTACGCGAACCAAGATACCCCTGCTTCCTTCTCCAGGCCTGTCAAGTACCGCTGGACCAGCCGATACTCATCCTCGGTGTCCGGGGTGAATCTCACCCCGGTCCCGTAGGGCCGAGCATTAGGCGGCCGGCCCAGTTTCTTGGCAATGGCCCGGAAGTGGGTAGCCCAGTTTGGCAGCTTCTCAGCTTCCAGCGGAGGATACTTCAGCTTCTTCTCCTTCTTCTTCCCCGGCTTGGGCTGCAACGTCGAGGCACTTGTCGACGGAGCGGGGCCGGGGGGGCAGAAGGGGGTGTAGGGGGGGGCAGTGGGGTAGGCGTGCGCCTAGCGGCACTTACCCCCGTGTGCGTCGGCGGCGGAGATGTGCGGACCGCGTCGGCAAAGGTAGGCGAAAGGTAGGCGGGCCGCGGTGCGGGCAGGGGGCGCGCGAGTACGCGCGGGTGGCATAGGTGCCTGCGCGGGTGGCGCGGGGCGCGCGTGCGGCGCGGCGTGCCGCGCTGCAGGCGCTGCGAGTGGTGCGGGCGCGGGGACACGCGCCAGCGGGGCGGCGGCGCGCGACTTGGTGTCGCTGCTGGTCCCGGGGCCTGTATGGGCACCGGGCGAAAAGCGGCTGGGCGGATGGAGACCGCGTGCTGCCGGCTCGTCGACGGCGTTGGCGCAACGCGCGCAGGCGCCGATGACGTCGGTGTGCCGGCCGCAACAGCGGTCCCCGATCCCCCCCCTCCCTTCTTCTTCCCACTTTTGGTGGGTCTTGGTGGTGGTCCGGCCGACGGCGCACCGGGCAATACGTCACCTAAGTTAGGCAACGACAGTGCCCGGTCCAACGCCGGTCGCACCTCCTCAGCCCCGGCATCGCGGCCGAGCGAGCCGCGCTTCGAAATCCACTGTATTAAACACAGGACTGGATGTCGCTACGTCCCCGTAAGGGGGCGTGACGTGCGGGGTCGGGGCTCCGCCCCTTTCCCGCGGAAGCTATTCCGTGGCCCGCCACTGCGGGCCCGTCACTTTGTTTGCCTAATGCGGCATTGGCAACAGTCGGACGCGTAATTATAACGCGTCCGTGTGATTGATTGCTATGTGTATTTCTGTAGGCGCGCCACGACGCTATGTCTATAGCGCCGCTTTCTTCACGACATCTCGGCGGTCTGTCACCGCCAGGTGAGACCCCCAGTTGCCTGGGGGAGGCCTAGCGGGTGACGACCAGCGACGGAGATGCCGACTCGACGCTCCTACAGAGTAAAGGTGTAGTTTTCCCTCTCCCCGGTCACAGATCTAGCCGTTTGCGGTTTGAGGGAGAAACTGTTGTGTATGTGTGAGCGGCTTGTAGTGAAAAGTACCGCCGCTCGTGGGTGTCTGTGGTTAGTTACGTAGCATGCCTATATTAACTTAGCACACGCTACGTAACATATGTATGAGTATACGTGTGGAGTCATTTTGTATCGGGTGAGCCGCGTGTAACCTGGATGCGGCTCACTCGAGGAGTCAGTCCGGTAGGGAGGAGGCAGTGTCCGCAGCCACGTCGCGCGGGAGGGGTCTAGCGTCGGGGGGGCGCGCATGCAAGGGCGCAATCTGCCTGACATGGGGCCAGGCAGACGCGTCGGCACGCGCTAACATCCCCTTCGCCAGGCGCCGCACAAACTCATCCAGGCTCTCGATCCCGAGATCCCGGTGGATGACGTCGTTCCTCACGAAACGAGGGGCGTCTACAATGGCCCGCAACGCATGGTTTTGCTGCGTGCGGAGCTGCTTGCGGTGTCCCTCGCTCGTGAGGGCGAACCACGCAGGGGCGGCGTACGTCAGTATGGGGCGCACATATAACTTGTACACCCCCAACTTGACGCGCGCCGGGAGGCGGGATGAGAGCACAGGACGGACTAGGTTGCGGGCAACCCTACCCTGCGCGACTACGTTGCGGACATGTTGCCCCATCGTGAGCCGACGATCGATGGTGACCCCCAGGTATTTCACCCGGGGCGACCACTCGATGTCGGCCCCATGCAGTTTCAGAGGTGGTGGGAGGGGCGCGAATCCTGTGATTAGCGCTTGCGTCTTACCCACGTTAACCGAAAGCCGCCACTTCGACAACCACTCGGGGAGTAAGTCGAGGGCGCGCTGCATTTTGACGGCCGCGTACTTCGCATTTAGCGATGTAGTAATGTACGCGGCGTCGTCGGCATACAGCGCGAGCATCGAGTCGGAAGTGGCGGGAATCGACGGTGTAACGTGAGTAACACGCCGGCGACACGCAGCTGCCTTGTGGCACGCCCGCGCGCACAGGGCGGGCGCTAGATAGCGCCCCGTCGACCACCACTTTGAAAATCCTGTTGGAAAGAAAACTAGACACCACTCTGACCACGCGGCGGGGCGCGTCGGTGGTGGCCATCTTATAGATAAGGCCCTCGTGCCACACACGGTCGAAGGCCTTCTCCATGTCGAGGAATACTGCAATTGCGGACTCCTTCTTATCCATCGCAGTTGTGAGGTGGTGCAGTACCCTCGACAACTGAAGCGTCGTACTGTGTTCCGCCCGGAACCCGAACTGCTCCGGACGCGGCGTGATGTGAGGTTGGAGATGTCGCAGCAGGAGGGCTTCGAACACCTTGGAGACTGTTAGCAACAAGGTGATGGGCCGATAGCTCTCCGGCTTCAGGATATTCTTTCCCGCCTTGGGCAGCATAATGACGCGCCCTTCCTTCCAGGAGGCGGGGAAGGTCCCGGTGCGCAGTATCGCTGTAAACAGGCGCGCCAGTGCCGCTACTGCACGGAACGGCAAGTGGCGCAGCGCTGCGTTAGCGATACCGTCCGCACCGGGAGCCTTGCGGAGCTTCGTCCTCCGGATGGCGCGTCTAACTGCGCCAGGCGAGAAGAATATTGGGTCTTCTTCGGGAGCTATCGGCGTCGCGAAGTAGTCATCCAGGTGTTTCTCGACTGCTGCGACATGTTCGTGTTCGCTGGTCGGGTTCGGTTGGAACTGACGCTCCAGGTGGATGGCGAAGACCTCCGCCCGGTCCTCCGCTACATACTTGAGCGCCCCGCCGCTGTCTAACAGCGGTCGTACCGGGGCTGGGGTATTCGTCAGCTGACGACACAGCTTGTGCACCGACGGCCAGCTGTCTGTGGTCGCGTCGATGCGTTCTTCCCAGCCCGCGGCGGTGTGAGCCTGTAACTTGGCCTTCACCTTCTCCGCGAGACGGTTCAGCTGCTTCTTTAGGTGCGGGCATCTGAGCTGTTGCCACTGCCTGCGTAGACGCCTCTTCACGGCGATCATCGTCGCTATGTAGGCCGGTAGGGGCGGCAATTGCCCTCTCCCCTGCGGCCTCGTCGTCGTCGCCGCTTCTAAGGCGCTTTGTATGCAGGCAGTGACATCACCCGCCATCCGGTCCACGTCCGCGGAGGTAACAATGGGCCGAGTCGGCGTGGTCGTGTCTAGCTTCTCTCCAAAGATAGTCCAGTCTATCGATCGACGTGGCGCTAGTGGCTTCATTAAGGTCGGCGTTCCCGATAAGACGACGAGCACAAGCTGGTGGTCTGATTGTAACTCGTCGTCTATCACTTGCTGAGTGATCTGGCAGTGTAGCCCTCGGTGGACTACTACGTCCAGTACATCTGGCATGTACCGGGCTGCGTCTGGGTAGTGGGTAGGCGTCTCTGGCCCGGCCACCGAGTACCCGAAGGCTTCCGCGTCCGCGAAGAGCCGCCTTCCCTCGGTATTCGGGTGCATGCTATTCCACGCCGGGTGCTTGCAGTATAGGTCGCCGGCGAGGACGGTGGCGCGTGTTGTTCCGCTCACAAGCGCCCGCAACTCGTGGAGATCTAAGCGGGTCGCGGGCGGCTTGTAACACGCGTAGACGTTGACGTCCTCGCCGGCAACATGCAGCTGCACACCCAACGCGTACAGGGAGTTTAGCGACGGCGAGGGAAGTTCCTGATGGACGACTCTTCGCCTCACCAATACCGCCAGACCACGGTATCGGACGTGCTGAGCCGACCTCTCGTCCTTCCTGTAGACGTGATATCCCGGGAACCTGACCCTATCCTCAGGTCCCAGGTGAGTCTCGCTGAGTAGCGCCACGTCGATATCTTGTTCCCGAAGGAGATGGCGGAGGGGGGCGACCTTATCCCGGAGGCCGCGGGCATTCCAGTGTATCACCCTTAGCGGTCTAGCCATTGTATAGGGTTAATAGAGTGGCCAGACCGTCGAGGATGACAGTCTCAACATCCTGGCCCTGCCTAATAGCCCTTATGAGGTCCATTAACAGTTGTATCGCACAGGTTGTGAATTTCTGTTTTGTTTCTTGTGCGGCACTTGTCGCGCTAGCCGCGATGTTTGCGCCGCTAGTCGATGCACCTGCCGACTTAGTTGCGACATTCCGTCGCATTGTCTTTGAGGCGCTAGGTGCGATCGACGCGGCGCCTGGCGTCTTGGGGGCGAACCTCTCTTGTTCCACGATCCTCCGCTGCGCCGTCGTGGCGCTAGTGGTAGGTTCGCCCATATATTGCGGCGGTACAACCTGTGCGGTGTAGGCAGGGTCGGTCGCCGGGATTTCTTCTTGTGTCGCTGGGGGGGGGGGGGGGGATTCTTACCCTTCCCCCTTCTCTTCTTCTTTCTTCTCCGCCTCCGCCCTGAGGAGGTAGAGGCTTGGTCACGATCCTTGGGGTCGTTGGCCACCGCCATCAGAGTCGTGGCGTGAGCCTCCGACGACACTTGCGGCCGATCCACGGCCGCTTGTGTCTGGCGTGTTGCCGTGATGGCGGCGGTCCCCGCTCGCTTATTCCTTATTTCTTTAAGGAACACGGGGCACTTTATATTGTTAGCGGGGTGCGGCCCCCCGCAGTTGGCGCATGTGGCCGGTTCTTCCCGCGGGCGCGGGCAATCGCGTGCCGCGTGCTCGCCTCCGCATCGTACACAAGCGAGCGGGCGGTGGCATTGGTGCGAGCTGTGGCGAAACCGCTGGCACCGGTGGCACTGTGCGGGCCCGCGCTTCCCACGCCAAGCCTCTATTTTGACACCGCGCATCATCAGGAATACGTCGGTGTCGTAAATTTGTCGGACGTCCGGAGTCCTTTTCAGGATTGCGTGGAATACGCAGCCGGGTCGTCCCTGTGCGCCTTTTATGTGGTGCACGTACTCCGGCTGGTATCCCAGCTCCCGGAGTTCCTCCTCAATCTTCTTCGGGTCCGTGTCCACTGGCAGGCCCCTGATGGCTATCTTCAGGTTTCTTTCCGCTGGCAGCGAGTACGCGAATCAGGAGACTCCACTCTCCTTCTCCAGGCCAGTCAGGTATCTCTGGACCAGCCGGTACTCTTCCTCAGTGTCCGGGGTGAATCTCACCCCGGTCCCGTAAGGACGAGCGTTTGGCGGCCGGCCCAGTTTTCCCGCAATGGCCCGGAAATGGCTCGCCCAGTTTGGTAGCTTCTCAGCTACCAGCGGAGGGAATTTCATCTTCTTCTCCTTCTTCTTCCCCGGCATAGGCTGCGACGTCGAGGTACTTGTCGACGGAGCGGGGCCGGGGGGGGCGGGAGGGGGTGCCGAGGGGGTTGGTGAGGTAGGTGGGCGCCTAACGGCACTTATCCCCGTGGGCGTCGGCGGCGGAGAGGTGCGGACCGCGTCGGCAAAGGTAGGGGACCTAGGTGCCGCCCGACCCCGCGGCGCGCTATCGCGCTGTGGCCGCGGCGGGTCAGGGCAGTACCTCTTGGCCTCCTCCGACGCGGTCTCGCCGGAGCTTCTGCGCCGTCGCTGCGGCTTGGGGTCGAGCCGGAACTCGAAGCCGAAGTCCAACGACGGCGTCGGAGAGGCCGGTGACATAGGAATGTCGCCGGCAGCTGCCTGGCTTCCGGCAGGAGGGCGCCCCCCGGATCGTGGGGTCGTGTCTCCAGACACGTTCCCGCGACCGGAGGTCGCCGAGTCCATCCACGCCAGCGACACGCTCGACCCCACACGTGAGGAGCATGCCGATAGCATCGCCGGTGAATCGTAAGCCGAGGTCCGGGGAGGTGCCGGCGAGGCGGGCACCGTGGTTGCTGCTGTGGGTGGCCTGAAGTGGCCTGCACTTGCAGGTCGCTCCCGCTCAGCCAGCGCCGGTCCCGCCAGCGAGGGGCGGGAAGCCGGGGCGGCCGGGCGCGGGGGCTGCGGCGGTGATGCGAACCGCGGCGGTGGGGCCGCGGTGCGGGCAGGGGGCGCGCGAGTACGCGCGGGTGGCATAGGTGCCTGCGCGGGTGGCGCGGGGCGCGCGTGCCGCGCCGCAGGCGCTGCGAGTGGTGCGGGCGCGGGGACACGCGCCAGCGGGGCGGCGGCGCGCGACTTGGTGTCGCTGCTGGTCCCGGGGCCTGTATGGGCACCGGGCGAAAAGCGGCTGGGCGGATGGAGACCGCGTGCTGCCGGCTCGTCGACGGCGTTGGCGCAACGCGCGCAGGCGCCGATCACGTCGGTGTGCCGGCCGCAACAGTGGTCCCCGATCCCAGGGGGGGGATCGGGGACCACTGTTGACCACTGACCCTTCTTCTTCCCACTTTTGGTGGGTCTCGGTGGTGGTCCGGCCGACGGCGCACCGGGCAATACGTCACCTAAATTAGGCAACGACAGTGCCCGGTCCAACGCCGGTCGCGACGACGCGTACGCGCCGGGCAGCCCGGGGCTGCTTTCTCTGTGTCTGCACAGGCACGGACGGTCTCCTGTACACACACAGAGAAAACGGATAAAAATTTGCGGTCCGCGCGGAAAAACACTACTGCACGTGTGGACTCGGGAGCAGTGGATCGGCCACTACTGTATTAAAGGACTGGATGTCGCTACGTCCCCGTAAGGGGGCGTGGCATGCGGGATCGGGGCTACGCCCCTTGCCCGCGGGAGCTTTACCGTGGCCCGCAACTGCGGGCCCGTCACTTTGTTTGCCTTACTGTGGCATTCGGCAGTAGTCGGACGCGTAATTTAACCGCGTCCGTGTGATTGATTGCTATGTGTATTTCTGTAGGCGCGCCACGACGCTATGTCTATAGCGCCGCTTTCTTCACGACATCTCGGCGGTCTGTCACCGCCAGGTGAGACCCCCAGTTGCCTGGGGGAGGCCTAGCGGGTGACGACCAGCGACGGAGATGCCGACTCGACGCTCCTACAGAGTAGAGGTGTAGTTTTCCCTCGCCCCGGTCACAGATCTAGCCGTTTGCGGTTTGAGGGAGAAACTGTTTTGTATGTGTGAGCGGCTTGTAGTGAAATGTACCGCCGCTCAGTGGCTGCGTGCGTCGCGGCCCGCGTCGCGCCCGCACGCGTTATGTTTAGGCGTCTGTGTAGTGGTGGTTGTCTGTGTTAGTTACGCAGCATGCCTATATTAACTTAGCACACGCTACGTAACATATGTATGAGTACATTATGTGGAGTCATTTTGTATCGGGTGAGCCGCGTGTAACCTGGGTGCGGCTCACTCGGGGCGTCAGTCCGGTGTGGAGGGGGCAATGTCCGCGGCCAGGTCGCGCGGGAGGGGTCTCGCGTCAGGGGGGCGCGCATGCAGGGGCGCAATCTGCCTGACATGGGGCCAGGCAGACGCGTCGGCACGCGCGAACATCCCCTTCGCTAGGCGCCGCACAAACTCATCCAGGCTCTCGATCCCGAGGTCCCGGTGGATGACGTCGTTCCTCACGAAACGAGGGGCGTCTACGATCGTCCGCAACGCAAAGTTCTGTTGCGTGCGGAGCTGCTTGCGGTGTCCCTCGCTCGTGAGGGCGAACCACGCTGGGGCGGCGTACGTCAATATTGGGCGTACGTACAGCTTGTACACGCCCAATTTGACGCGCGCCGGGAACTGTATTAAAATAAATCAAAATAAACACTAATCGGTTTGGCGTGAAGCTAATGATAGCTTGCATTTAAACGGAGCAACGCCATCTATCGAGTGATGCGGAGCTATTACCGAACAGTGGCTCTTATTGAACCGCTTTTAGGTTCATAATGCAGTGTATTATGGAAGCGTGCGCCACAGATAACTATTTACTAGTCGGAGTAATGACATGGCAGCAATGATATTAAATTAACAGATATGTTATAAGCGCGCAATCGTGAAGACTCGAAAACATTCCAATTGTAACGTTTTTATTTGTAGTGAAATGTAAAATGAATGAAACGTGGGTATGTGTGCCGCTGCTGCGCGGAACACTTTTTTCGTTTGTTTTGTGAGTGTCTATCATATCTGTTAAGGTTGATGCGCTAGGGTAGCCCGCGAAATTCAAATTTTCTTACGTTTTTTGCTATTTGCAGGTCAGTATCAAGTTGTATGTTGATCTAAATATTATTAGCGCTCGTAACAAATATGGATTTACGGAATTATAAACATTAGAATCAGCAATACAACTCTCTAAGTGCATGAAAGTGCCAAATGTCATGATTTCATGAAATAGTCATTCAATACACTTTCATGCTAAACGTCAGTGGGATACTTACTATACATTGAATTAGTATGAACTATCCTGCTAATAAATGAGCATTTTCTATTTACACCCGAGTAGACACTTGCGCTTTTTCCGGTAAGACCGCGGGTGGCACGCGCGCAGGCCACTTGACCCACCTAGACGAACCGCGCTAGCCTGCCCGTGTGCCACCGCGTTCGCGCGGAACAAAACTCTATCATAAGGGTTTATATCGTCTGTGGCAATTTCAGTCTTTATGCTTCACTCACTACCCTAACCCCATTTGCGTATTATCAATAGTGGAAGAAGTGTTCCAAGTAGACATAAACAATTGTCTTTCAACACGATGGCTGCCCAGCTCACTGGAGTCTGATTGTACGTGAGCCATTTGGATAATTGTTTCCCAAATTCGTGGATTGGCAGGGGAGGACCAATTCCCTGGCCTCCGCGATCGCCCAACCTCACTCCGCTCGATTTTCACGTGTGGGGAAGGGCAAAGCAACTAGTTTACACTACAGATGTAGAAAGTCGAGAAGATTTGATAAATCGAATTAATGCTGCTTTCGAAGTTATGCGACAGGAGATGCCACAACAACTGTAGAAATCAGACGTAGATGCCGCGCCTGTATTGTAAATGAAGGGCGTCAATTCAAACATCTGTAATTAATTAATTAAATAAATTATTTAATTGTTTCATTAACGCACTTTACGGGTACAGCAATTTTCTTTGTACTTAATTCAAGAACTTACATAATTTCAATCGATCATTTAATTATTTATTACCAACTGCCGTGCAGTATTAAAATTCGGAAAACATTTCACTTTCCGTAAAGGTAGAGTTTCGTCGAAAATTCCTACTTAATAAAATTATGAAATAACTATTAAAAGTTTTTTTTTATAAAAGCAAATTACATACCATTAGAAAGGTCACACACTAGGGATGTTTTGCTAGAATTGGAACTCCTCAATCAATTTTTGTTTTTTTTTAATGCAAGTTGAAGTTAAGATTTAAGTATTTTTTACATCTTTCTGTAAGTATGAGGATTCATACCTTTTTTTTTTGCTAACATTTGAATAAAGCAATAATCTTATAAGAATCTGCCAACATTAAAGATTAAAAAAGAAAACAAAAATATTGCCTGTTTTACCCAATTTTAATAAAAATTACACTCAAGTGGTGAAACTAGAAGAAAGCAAAAAAATTGTTTTTAAAAATATCCAGGGGACCAGGGCCAAATAAATTAGGGCTGAGTAAGTAGCAGATGACCCCACCTATCCACCATTTTCGTATGTTCAACGTTCTGCCAAACAACCTGTATATTATTATTTTTTTTTTCATCAAATCCTTTTTTTTTGTATTGGCTGTCTAACGGTTTTGCCAGTGCCTTTATTTACACCTATGGAAAAACAAAACCAGCCAGCGGCCAGCGCGCCATTTTCCATAAATATTTATTATCGTTTTTGTTGTGTGGTTTGTTACCTATCAAAAATACAAAATTTAAAGTATTGCCACCAACCGGATAGTCAGTACCTGGCAACAAAGGTCAGTTAAACTTTAACCTTATTACCACAAAACCGTTTTTCTGTTGTTTAGCCTAAACACCTTTTAAACACGACATTTCTCTATGGAGTTTAATATAAAACTGACAGTAGACACGCGTTTAACGAGTGTTTAAGTTTTTGTGGTTGGGCCCTATTAAGGTTGATGCGCTAGTGCCAAATGTCATGATTTAGTCATTCAATACACTTTCATGAGCTTAGAGAGTAGTATTGCTGATTTAAATATTTATAATTCTGTAAATCCATATTTGTTACGAGCGCTAATAATATTTAGATCAACATACAACCTGATAGTGACCTGCAAATTGCAAAAAACGTAAGAAAATTTGAATTTCGCGGGCCACCCTAGCGCATCCCCCTTAATAGTACATTGTGATGTGAGTGGATATTACAGTCGAGGCGGTATTATTATAAGGTAGCCGAGAGTGTAATAATCAATCTCTTAAATCTCTTGAAAAGAGTCACACAAAAATGTCAATATTACATGGTAAGTAATTTTATAATCACCCCTATTTTACCTCTTGAGGGATGACTTTAGAAAAACCTACCAAATGCGTGTCGGACCACGCACAATGAAGGGTTCCGTAGTTGGGATGAATTAATGCCAAAAACGAACTTACCATTGTAGTTGAAAAAAGTTTTTGCAACTGCAAAAAGTTGGTCGATAATTTATTACTCGTTAACTTGTAGAGCTTACATATCTGTGATAGTTTTCCATTTAATTTTGTTTTTCCATTTAATACTGCCCTAATTTTTTTCACATATCTTCCCTTTACTCTAAAATTATCTAAAAATCCAGCCGAGCAGTTTTCCTTTTCTTTCTTATTTTGTCACTTATATCATGTGGACTTGTACTGTCGTAGCGTGCTTCTGTCGAAAGCCGAATTATGAATCTTATGAATTCGGTAAAATGTAGCACGTTATGTGTCCTTATTTCTTGTGTTAATATTGTGAATTATTAACGGTAATGTAATGTGAATGGATTTACAGCTGTTAGACGCTTCGTTCGCGGTGGCGCGGGCGGAGGCGCGTGTGGCGGGGGGTAGCGGGGCGTGGCGGCGCGCCAGCGTGCGCCTGCTGCTGGCCGAGTGCGCGCACGAGCCGGTCGCGCTGGCCGCGTGGGCGGGCCGCCAGCGCGCCGACGCCGTTGCGCTGCGCGGAGCGGGTGACGCGGGCGAACCCTTTGCAGAGGAGGGTGGGCTGAAGCGCGCGCGCGCGGCGCTGCACGCACACGTGTGGCGCGGCCTCGTGCGCACCGACCGAACCGCGCGCCCGCCTCCGCCCGGTAAGTGCTGCAACTTCCACATCAATTATATCCTATGTCCTACCCTAGATTATGATTTACCTGTGAGCCAAATTTCATCGAATCCGTTCAGGCGTGAGAAGACAGACAGAGTTACTTTCCCATTTATAGTAAATTACATATGGATACAAAACCAACCAACACAAATGAAATGAAATGAAATCGTTTATTAAATAGGATATTGGAATCACTTTTACACGTCATATTAAAAAATTGTAAAAATAAGCTAGATGAGGTCGGCGTTTCCTATCTGACTACTCTGAGAAGAAAGGCCGAAACAAACTCAGAGGTCACCGTCTCCTTTAAAGTCCAGACATAATCTTGGTCAGGCCATATCAGGACCATGTAGACGGACATGTAGACTCGACGAATATTGTTCGTCGAGTCGTTGAGCTCCTTAAAAGGAAGAAAGGACAATACTCAATACTCAATATTTTTATTGCTTTACCATAATGTGTACTTAGGTGGTAACTATATAATTTAGATCATTATGGACCCTGTAGGGCACAGCAAAAGGGTAGAAGAGAGGAAGCCCGGTTTTATGAGATAATTAAGTTGTTAGTGTGGGAAAAAGTTTTTATTTACATAATCAAAATCAGGAGATACTTACTAAAATTTCGCTTATCTAATATTTAAGTATTACTTTTATCTGCAAAAATGTACATAAATATTTTAGATTATTTTTACCTGTACTTCTTATTCTTCGTTATTATAATTATATTTATTCATTTATATAGTTTGTTTTTCTTTGAATAATTTGTTATTGCTATAATATTTATTTATTATTATTGCAATTTTCTTAATTATTATATTATAATATTTATTGATTTTTACCATACCATTAATATATTTTAAACATTTGTTACAAAACTTCCTGTCAATGTTGTATGTAACCGTAAGATTGTGAGAACCATAATCCATAATTAACTACGTCACTCGGGAGCATATCCATGAATTTGCGGATGGTATTGGATAAAAACCTTTTAAAATCTTTAGAAAATAACGTGATGCATTATGATATATTATTATTATTTTATTTTTATGCTCATACAAAAAATGCTATTGCTATATACTGCAGTGCGGGATGATTTATTGCGTAATGTACTTTTATGCCTACTGCTTGTTAAGGCCACCGTATTCGAGCGTAGTAGGCATTTAGCGCTACCTCAATCCCTACGAGCCAGTCGCGCGAACACGTAGTTTAAATGAACTCGCTGACCCCGCTGTGCAAAAATTTTGCGTCACTGTATAAAATTGTAGCAGTAAGTACAATTAACTTTGGTTTACGGAATTCATGTTAATGTTTCGAGTGTTTAGTTTTTAGGGAAATATAAGCAACACAATTTATTTTATTAACTACCTACCATTGTTTTTTTTAATGTCACTAACAGTTTCCTTTTCTTTCATGACTGTTACAGCGCTTCCGCACTACGCTTACGCTTACTACCGCACTACGCTTACTTATAATAATAAAACCGGCCAAGTGCGAGTCGGACTCGCGCACGAAGGGTTCCGTACCATTATCTATAAAACGGCAAAAAAAAATACGTTTATTGTATGGGAGCCCCCTTAAATATTTATTTTATTCTGGTTTTTAGTATTTGTTGTTATAGCGGCAACAGACATACATCATCTGTAAAAATTTCAACTGTCTAGCTATCACGGTTCATGAGATACAGCCTGGTGGCAGACGGACAGACAGACAGACTGCAGAGCCTTAGTAATAGGGTCCCGTTTTACCCTTTGGGTACGGAACCCTAAAAAACGAAGTATAAAAATAAATTATTTAAAAAACAAAAAACACGATTGCAAAAACATAACTGAAAAGAGAAAACCGGCCAAGTGCGAGTCGGACTCGCGCACGAAGGGTTCCGTACCATTATCTATAAAAACGGCAAAAAATCACGTTTGTTGTATGGGAGCCACCCTTAACTATTTGTTTTATTTTAATTGAATTATTTATTTTGAAAGTGAATATGTAACTAAATATTCCGTGAATATTTCAAGCGTTCACCTGTTGTCGTTTTCAATATCGAGCAAAGAAAAACTCACGTTTGTTGTATGGGCTCCCATACAACAAACGTACCCTTAAATATTTATTTTATTCTGGTTTTTAGTATTTGTTGTTATAACGGCTACAGATATACATCACCTGTGAAAATTTCAACTGTCTAGCTATCACGGTTCATGAGATACAGCCTGGTGACAGACAGACAGACAGACAGCGGAGCCTTAGTAATAGGGTCCCGTTTTACCCTTTGGGTATGGAACCCTAAAAACAAGCATTATAATCTATAGAATTTTGGTATGGCAGGCAATTTCCCGCAGGAAGTCAGCCAGTAAGTCGGTAAGTCAGCTGCAGCCGGTAAGTCAGTCGGTATGTTATGAGATAACAGATATCTAGTCACTATTTTGTGTGAAAGTACAACAACATCAACAACCTTGCATTATTATTATAATTTTTACAATAGATACCTACAGTAGGCGCGCGAGTTGAATTGATGCAGTAGGTACACTAGGTACCTACATGTCTGACGCTCACGTAATAGAATCTACCTATTGCGCCTGAGCGAGAAGCAAATTCTGCCGTCGCATCGTCGCGTCGCGTCGCCATTCTAAATCCCATTCAAAAAATCGAGTTGTAGGTCAGTTCAACTGAACAGTCAGTTGAACTGCAAAGATAAAAAGTTTTATTTGCAAAAATGATCTTTGGTGTAGTTGTGCTACTGTTCTTTCTGTAAACTGTAATATTAAAAACGAGTAGGTAGTTATAATATACGTAGAAAAATTATAATCAAATTCATCTTATTGTTTATACAGACTGATTTTTAAAACTAACACACACGGAGAATAACAATAATTTCTCGTATATTTTGCGGGGAACGCAGCGAGCTAGCAACAGCGGCACAGGTCCTACCTCAAAGACGCCTGGCCGGCTACTGAAACGAAGCGCGCGGGCCACCTTGTTATATAATATCTTGTTAAAACAAAAAAAAAACTGTTTTGAGAAAAATGAACCATACAATATTCTTCGTAATTTCATTGCCTATTTTTTGACATGTTTTTCGGGAGTAAAAGTTGGTTCTACTACAAGTAAAAATAATAAAACGATCAAAAAATCGCGAAAAAAGGGAGTGTTCTCGATTTTTTTTGATCGAGTGAAGTTGTATAAATCGTGTTTTGAACCATAGAATAAACAAGAATATTTATTAAACTACAACATGTATTTTTATCAGATCAAAACAAATAATATTTGATTGTTTAATTTTGAATCAAAAATAGGTCGATTCTGAGAGTCCTGCCTTTAATGTGTCATAGCTACTGATGTTTAATTTATTTAACTAGAATTTAATATTTAATATCTTGAGGTTTATGAAATGAGGTTAACATGGATTTGTTTGGTCTATCCCACATATTGATCTAATACACTTTTTTTGTGCCTTGAACGCAGTTTCTTTATTAGTTGAGTATCCCCAATAAAGTATTCCATAAGATAGAGTGGATCCCACATAGGCATGCTATGCACTATTTAGTGTGGTTTGGTTAGATACTTACTTTTTTGAGCATGTAGAGGGCATAATAGAATTGGCTTAATTAGCTACATACGCTATTTACATGCGTTTTCCATGACATATTAGAATCTATATACAGGGCGTCCCACGGATATGATGAAAGGAAGACCATGAATTTTAACATTTGATGTGATTCCCAGATGTAACACCATTAGATTTTTTTTATGGGGTTATGTAAAAAATTTAGTTTACAAAACCAGTATGAAAGAGTCCATGAGCTACAAGCAGAACTTAGACATATTATTCTAAATATCCACCACAACAATATCAAAAAATCGACAGGGAGCGAAATAATCAAAAAAGAGTGCGACTTTGTATTCAACAGGAAGAGACTCATTTTGAGCATTTGATAAATTGATTAATTTTGTATAAAAAATGTTAAAATTCATGGTATTCCTTTTATTTGTGACACTATGTTATTTATCAAAAAATAATCCTTATGATGAAGCCTTTCGATCGGTATGATAAAGCTACAGGGTGATTATTTTTCTCATGTAACGGGTTCGATTTCCGGTTCAACCATGTAATTATTTAAATATCTATGAATGCAGTATAAATTGTTTTTTTTTTATTCAAATAAAGTCTTCTTTTAATAAATGTTCCATGTACAATATTCAAGGTACTTTCCCTCCATGTGGCATATCCGTGGGACGCCCTGTAGATACCTAAAAATTTTGTACTTGTAACCTCCGATACAGTTTCACTATCGTACTTAATAGATAATGGAATTGATTCTGCGTTTTTATTCTATGAAATCATGTAATGGGTTTTTAAAAGATTTATTTAAGGTTATTTCTTGTAAGCCAATTTATTAATTTAGATAGGGAATTATTTATTTCTAGTTCATGATCTTTATTTTTGTTATTTGTGAAAAGAGCCGTACTGTCATCTGCAAATAACACCATAGGGTGTCGAATAGCGTTAGGTAAATCATTTATATAAATGAGAAATAGTAGTGGTCCTAGTATTGACCCTTAAGGTACACCATATTTTATATATCTAAAGCTCGATGTATATTTAATTTCTGTTTTTGTGAATGGACATAATTGTGTGATTTCAGTGAACTGTATTCTAATACTTAGATAGGATTTGATTATTTCTAGTGATTTACCTCGAACTCCGTATATTTCTAGTTTATGTAGTAGTAGTCCATGGTCAACATAATCAAAGGCCTTTGTCATGTTCATGTATAGGGCTGTGATCTGATTTTTCTTTAATGTAATTCCGTTATATTTTTTTGTAAAAACTGATTCATTGCCGTATTAACCGATTTCCCTTTTCTGAATCCAAGTTGATTATCTATTATTATTTTTTTTTTCGAAATATTCACTAAGATTATTGTATGTACTATACAATAATAATAGTGAATATTTCGAAAAAAATAAATCTTTCAAATATTTTAGCCATTATTGGAATGAGAGCGATAGGTCTATAACATCGTACATTTTCCATGTTTTCGTTTTTGAATATTGGTGTAACTACCGTAGTTTTCAAATATGTCGGGAAAATTCCTTCTTCAAGACACTGATTTATTACGTAGGTGATGATTGGGGCAATTTCGTACACTACACGTTTTATTATTTTTGTGGAAATTCCATCACAGCCTGTACTGTTGGTGTTTTTAATTAATGTCATGATTATTTTGACAATCCAATCCGTTCAGTGGTTTGAGCTGTGCGTTGATAGATCAGTCAATCAGGCACCCTTTTGTTTTTACCCGACTGCCCCAGAAGGAGGGTAATGTTTTTCGAGAGTATGTATGTATGTATGTCTATTTCTTTGGCACGCTCTGTAGCCTAAACGGCTTGATGGACTTTAACATACGAGGTGTCGTTAGGTTCGTCTTAATTGTGAGAGTGACATAGGCTATATTTTTTTTACATATTTCATCCGCAAACAAAAAAAAGGGAGGGTAAGGTTTTTTTAAAAAAAAAAAATTACTATATTGGTATCAAATAAAAGCTGGTAATGAGTTAATTACAAATATATAAATTAATAAAACTAAAAAGCTTGAAATAAAACAAATTATTTAAAAAACATAAATCCCGCAACGACAAGCCATCGTAACAAATTACGAAAACGCAAGCTATGTGCGCGCCTAGCACACGCACACCACTCCTGAGTCAGATCGCAAACACATAAATCAGAACGTAATATACAATCAATAATAAACCTTATCCCATCAAACACAGCGTGCATTTACCATGCGCCGTACATACTCACACTTAAACATAGATACGGCACACTAGATGCATTTTCCGCGCTCACAAAAACATTTGATGCTACGTATTATATCTTGTATTTTAACTTCTATAGATATTGATTACTTCATTTTGTTTCATGTAATGTTTAACTTAATTTCTAATATTGTCACATAACAATGCATGCCCTATAGGGTAGATTTTTGAGCTACTATAAAATATTTTTAAGACCCTGTTGTATCACCAAAAATCGCATTAATAAAACTTTGACTTTGACTTTGCAATGCACACATGCTGAAAAGGGGCGGGCATTAAAAAGTATAGGTACAGCGACTGAACACTTGTGTGTGTACAGTCGGTGTATCTATACTTTCTAATGCCCGCCCCTTTTCAGCATGTGTGTAACTCTAGGGAAGAGGGGTTGATATTTATAAATATTTGATCGATAAAAATATCGATGAAAACTGGATATCTATGATGAAAACCGACTGCAAAAAAGAGAAGTATTTTTTGGGCGTATTTTGACATCATTAAAACCATTAAGTACCTAACTCTAAAAAAACTAGATCTATAACTATTATATACTAACGGCTGAAATAACTAAATCGAAGTGTGAAATATGTACCTACTATGTTTATTCAAAAAAATATCCGTGTTATTTACGAATAAAACAAGTGTTACACTTCTATAAATTTCACTGCACATAAAATTTCAATACCAGGGGCCTTAAATGAAAATTGATTCTTATTGAGTAAACTCCAATAATGTTATTTTATATTATTTTTGCAGTAAATACATTGCTTCTTCACTACTACCTAAGTTTTTCGCTAAGGGACTGGACAAGCAATGTAAAACTCACAAAACGATACTTTACGTAAGCGTTAGCTCGCTTAGTACAGGGCCCCGCGGCGCCGAACAGTGGTAACAATTCGTCTGTGGTGTTGGCGCAGCGCGAATTCCGTCGCTGATTCCGCGGCCGTCCGACACCGACTGCGCAAACACTGCGCCGTTTTGCCACCAACCTTGAATAGTATGGGACTACACGAGACGTTGCCAAGAGTGGCCGGCCGACACTGGAGGAGTCATTCGGCCATTTTTTTTCGAGAATGCCGCTGGCCAAACGACAACAGTGGATGGTGCGCGCTATAGGGCCATGTTGACCGAGTTTTTTCTGCCGCAATTGGACGAATTAGGACTGAGGGGCATGTGGTTCCAACAGGACGGAGCAACGGCACACACTGCGCGAGGCACAACTGATGTTCTGAAGGCAGCGTTCCCGGGTCGCCTCATCTCTCGTTTTGGCGATTTACACTGGCCCGCAAGATCACCCGATTTAAGCGTTCCAGATTTTTGTTTTGTGGGGTTTTTGAAGTCCCGTGTTTACGTGAACAAGCCCGAGACTCTTGAAGCCCTCAAGGACAAAATTCGACACGAGTGCGAGAATCTGTCGCCCGAAGTTCTCGCCGAAGTGATGAAAAATGCCTTAAAACGAGCCCGTATGGCAATCAATTGTGACGGCGCCCATTTGGCCGATATAATCTTCTCGACTTGACCAATAAAATTCTAAAGGTTCAAATAAACATAATCAAAAAACAGAATCGAAGTTTTTCATTTAGAAAAAAAAAAGAGAGCCAAACAACATCGGATGACTTCTTTTGGCCCACCTTGTATAAGTAAATCGATCGGCAACTTCATTTAATCACATACCGAAAATTCTAAATTTCAAAAATTTGCTACGCGCAAATCGGCAACTGACTGTGCATGAATTGGATGTCATCCTGATCGCCGTGTATGGTACAGTCCTACCAACTTATCTGTGAACTGAAAGAGGACGGCACCGTCGATTCAGTGTTGCTAATTGATCGATTATACAAATTAATTCTAACATTCTAACATCAGAATGAATGAATTCATCTACATTCTAATATTGATAATAATTTTATTGTGCACTGAATGTAGTAGACACTGACAATCGAATGACTTTCAACATGACGGCCGTAGTTCCAATTTTCGCCATTTCACAGATAAGTGTGTACAATAGCTCGTGTGAGTACCAGCCCTTCAGTTCCATTCAGTTTCGAAAAAATCTACTTTAAGTGTTTTCTCCCATACAAAAAAAACAAAAACTTTTTTTCTCAAGCGTGGAGCTACTAATACCATCCATATGTTAATATCACGTAAAGGGGGTATACCAGAGACATTACAATTTTTTATTTTTATTTCGTGACTTAAAGTTTCTATGAGTATGGAGCTCCATTTTCAGACCACTGTGCGCCGCCGCGGCGCCCTGTTCTAAGCGAGTTAACGCTTACGTAAAGTATCGTTTTGTGAGTTTTACATTGCTTGTCCAGTCCCTTAGTGACACACTTAGGTAGTAGTTAAGAACCAATGTATATACCTACTGCATAAATAGTACAGTCGCTGTGATATTTGAAATGAAAAATAACGTAGTAAAGGCAAGAACTCAACCGGCGGGGGTGACGGGCTCGCAAAATTTGGCTCACGTCTGACCTCCAACACGTTCCGCTCGGGACTAAATGACGCGGGACGAGCGCATGAAAAGATGAAACCACTTAGTTTTGAAATTAGTGGTATAAATATTTTAATATTTCACATTATGTCGGCCCATATTTAACACATTTTTTACGACCTTTATTATGGTATAAGTTTTATTATTCAAAGCCTAATAAATCTATATCTATACATATAATAAATCTGTAGACGAGGCGTTTCTGTACAATGAAAAAAAAAAAAAAAAAAAGTTGGTGGGATGTCCAAGAATAACCAACAGATTCCATTTCTACCATTTTTGGAATTTTTGTCTGTTTGTCTGTCTGTCTGTTTGTATGTTCTTTAGTTTGATTGTTCCACTATCACGCAAAAAGTACGGAATCAATATGGTTAAGTTTTACACTCAAATATTGTGTGTAACTCGATGTTTCATTTAGTTTTTGTTTCATCGCAATCGCTTCAAAATATCAAAAGATATATGAATTTAAAGTGTTCAAGAAGGAATTTTCATTACGTAATGTACATACACGTAACGACATCTATTGACGCGAAATGATACTTACTACTTAATTACTAGGTTTGTGAGATCGTGTGTAGTTATATGATCGTCATTTTCTTTGCGCGGAAACTTAACGCGATACATTGTGTATAGAAAATAACTCTAAACTTAGGTTAATTAAAATTTTCCAGATGCGTTGTTTATTTATTAGTTTAGTATTAGTACTGTAGGTCTACCTATCTTTCAAATCATGATAATCATGAAAGAATTATTGGTGGTGTGGTATTTATTCTGAGGTATTTATTCTTTAATTTTACACTTTTCTACATAGCTTATTTAGCTTACAGAGTGTTCGAACGTTTTCCCATATATTTTGACAGTATCACTACGTGCTCGATAGATGGCGTTGTTCATTTTCTGAATCGCGGTGTTAAGAGTCTCCGTCGAAGAATGACCTTCGCCCAGATATTCCAAGTAATTTTTAGAGATCTTTAGAGGAGATTTTTAGAGATTTTTAGAGATCTTTGTTTTTGACTTCTTTAGTGTCGATAATAAATAAATAATAAATTGTTGGTTGGGTTGTCATTCGTTGAATTGAAAGTATTGTTCTGATTGGTTTTGATTTGGTATTTTGGTTGGTTTCGTTTTCGTTCATTTGCTTCAAATTAAGAAGTCAAGAAACGAGTCGTTACAGATCGATTCAAACTTAATGGTGGCTCGGAAGTTAGCTTTTAGCTGCGCAGTACCCTACCCCTCACCCCCGTTGTCACATGAAATTGTTACTGCGCAGCGACTCGCCTCATGTTCCGAGCCGCCATTAAGTTTGAATCGAACTGTACTTTACTTCGTAATTTGTTCGTATGATTGGTGACCGCCGCTCATTCGATTCGATCGTTGTTGGCGTGTGTTATAGTTGATTTGATTCGTTCCACTATCGGACAGCAATAAATACACAAATATTGGCACATGTTTCTGGGGAAATTCAAATACGGTTACCGAAGAAGAAGATGCCACACACCACACACTATCCAGTAGAGTTCTTAGAATCCCTTAACACACCCGGTCTTTCAGCACACAAAATTTGTTTAAAAGTCGGAGTGCCAATAATTCTTCTCAGAAATTTAAGTCCTCCCAAACTTTGCAACGGCACTCGGCTCATAGTCACCAATCTCCAACAAAACGTCATCGAAGCCGAAATCTTAACAGGTTGCGGCGCCGGTGATGTTGTTTTTATTCCAAGAATTCCTCTCATTTCCAATAATTTCTCGTTTAGTTTTAACCGTGTGCAATTCCCCGTCAGCCTATGTTACGCCATGACCATTAACAAAGCTAAGTATTGGTTGCTTTTCCCACGGCCAACTTTATGTAGCTCTTTCGCATGTGGGCAACCCTAGCAACTTTTTTGTGTATGCTCCAGGTGATTCCACCGCTAATATTGTATATAGAGAAGCATTTTCTTAAATAAAAACACAAGTTTTTTGGCAGTTTCTTACTAGGAAAAATCTCCAGGCCTGGTCGAAAGATTCCCCCTTTTTAAATGAAGGTACAACTTTTCTAAGCGACATATTATTGTTTTCCGACATCCATGCGAACACACACACAGCTAGTCTCAAATAAAATAATAAATTAGACCGCAATTTAGACATGTCATGTCTAAATTGCGGTCTAATTTATTATTTTATTTGAGATCGGGCCGCTATGTTTTTATATACAACGTTCGTTGACAAGAAAGCTGTGAACGTTGTATATAAAAACATAGCGGCCCGCTCCGGCTTCGCACGGATATAAAATATAATAGCCTATGTCACTCACTGAAAAAATGATTAAAATCGATCCAGTAGTTTTGATTTATTCATTACTGCCCGTGTCCCGCACGCGTTAAATGACATGACCAGTGGGACTATGGGCGCCGGCATAGGTGTCGAAATCAATGTGCAGCAAATATTGTTTTATTTTTGCAATTGTTGTATACTACAGTTTCCAGATAAAAAAGTTTCAGGAGTCTAAAAGATCAGGAAACTGAGAAAAATAAAGATAAGTATTCACTAAATAACTCTGGTTTTCGATATGAGATGGCGCTAGGCGTTGTGGTAATCGAGTTTTTGACAATGAGATTGCGACTTGAATTTGAACGTTTTTAGTTACGGGAATTAGGCAATCACCGCCGCCCATAGCAGGGTTTTTGCTGATGCATTGCCATCCTTTCCCCAAATAAACGCTGCTTTATTTCGTTTTGCTGGCTCAAATGCAATCGAACCGCTATGTCAGACTTTAAACCTGCAGTCTTGTTGTTATATAGTAGGTATTGTTCCAATGTAGTTTAAGTACATACCTGATTATTCAACCACCGGGCAAGTCTCGCTTGCAGGGGTAAGGTTAGCATTGACATAATATGCCTTTGAACCCGCCTTACGAAATATACCACAGTTTATGCATCTCATCTTAATATCCATTTAATCGAATCGTAGAGCAAAACCGAAGAATCCTTTTTATACCGGATGACATTTTTTACCGTCTCGAGCATAATCAGGTGTGTTGTGTAAGTGGGACAGAAGCCATACCCGAGAATATTTGCTTAGTACCATTGAGATTGTACAGGTTCGGAATTTCCTTCAAAAATCATGAAAACTATCCATCCTACGGCCCGTGCGTAAAAACGAATAATAGCCAAAATAGGAGATAGTAAACGGCGTAGGCTGCGATGGCGCATGAATGATAGTTGTACGTGTGTGCGAGCGAAACGCACGCACATTTCTTTTGCGTAGAAACCTAGTAAGCGGCCGCCCCTCGCATGGTACAGTCGTGTTGAAAACGTTTCCAAAATCAACGCAATAACATTTATAGTCCACTTACTAATA
The DNA here is from genome assembly GCA_947363905.1 of Lithophane semibrunnea. Lineage (NCBI taxonomy): Eukaryota > Metazoa > Arthropoda > Insecta > Lepidoptera > Noctuidae > Lithophane > Lithophane semibrunnea. The sequence continues at coordinate 20,836,977 of OX376187.1, forward strand.
AACTAAGACAAACCTGATCTACAAATAAAATGAACACAATACCCAAAAATTCTCAAACATACAATACAAATACCCAATTGACCAAATAAGCCTCACACCAAAAGAATAAGTAGTAAATAGGTAATAACTTAACACAAGTAAGAAAACTTAACCTACCTAAAATAATAAAACACAACAAATACTTACGTAAGTACAAATAAAAACCCCACCAATTTACCAATTAAAAAGATAAAATAATAAGTAAACCTATCCTTACAAATAAAACGAAAACAGTAACAAAGACTCGGAACGAACTTTTAAAACAATCTAAGTAATCTTTTTTAAATAATTCGAAACAATAAATACTTGAATAAGCAAGAATACTCGACTGTACTTCATTCAAAATGAAAAGGACGTGCATACATGCGGGAGCGAGAACATTGACAGAATGTTGTTCGGTCGACCCGTTGCTAAGTAACGTCGGCGCGCCTACGCACACACACGTACATAGAAACTTGATATGTGCGTGAGAGTTCACTTACCGGGGTTCACGTACGAGAGCCGAGCAGCTGAGCGGTACTCGCGCGCGGGCGACACGACCGACAGACGCGCACGTGCATTGCGCGCATTTTACAGAAAATGAACTTAGGTCTGTACCTACCTTTTTAGCGATATCGCAGTAGGTAATTATTGTTCAAAATGTTTCGTTCTAAACATAAACTAGCACGTCTTTGCATATTGTTCGGTAAACTTCGAGGCGTGTCTCTATCACTTTTCAAAACATTAAAAGCGTTTTAAATTATTCGCTGTTTTAAATCACTAACCCTTTGAGCTTCTTCGGTATACACTAATCGTCAGACTAAACGTTTTAGGTCGGCCCACAAATAAAAGTCAAGGGGTGTTGTGTAGGTCTGGTGACCTCGGCCGCCAGTTCACAGGTGCACCGCGACCTATCTACTTATCACCAAATTGACCATCGAGATACGCGCGTACAGATCGTTTGTAGTGAGCTGGACATCCGTCATGCTGGAAGTACATGTCTTGCAGATAGGGATCAGGAACGTCTTGCAACATGGTGTCAATGACAGAACGGTTCTGCACCCAGTGACAAAACTCCATGCGGGGTCCGAGGGGGAATTTGAGGAGAACGGATACCGTTCCTTCGCAGCGACTGCAGATTTTCTTCTTCTGCGTACATTCGCCTTGCACTGGCTGTTTTCACCAAACAAGATACTCTACGTTAGAATATTCGTACATGTTTAGATACGACAAATATGACCGGGTGCACGATGCATACGTGGAAACAAACAGCGCGACGTCACGCCGCCGTGACTAATCGCAGGTGACTGAAGCTCGGGACGCGGGCGGGCGGGGGGATGCGCGAGCGAGCAGCTCCGGCGCGGCGGCGGCGGCTCAAGCGCCTGGTGATATCAAAGAAGCCGACGGCAAGTGCGGCGAGTACCTATCGGCCGCAAAGGAACGTATCTAATTCATTGATAAATTCCGTGCATTTAGTAGGGTGCGTATGATTTGAATTTCGATATTTTTTCATGGATTTATTTTAAAAAAAAATAATTTCTGTTTTTATTGTTTTTGTATTAAAAGTTTACTTCAAATGGGTAGTATTTTTAGATAAATCAATTTGTTTAAAGGGTATAAAAAAAAAAAAAAAAATTAGTTGACTATGCCATTGGCTTCTACTCCGTTCACCTACTACACCCTATGTTTGTCGAGACGGTAAAAAAAATCATCCGGTATAGCAATGGTAATCAGGCTTTGAAGATAATTATCAGTTCGTAAATAATAGCAATGGTCGTTACAAATAGAACACAATAATCGCACAGTACACAACGAATATGTAAACACAACGTGACGCCAAGATCGGATGGATCGGTAGGGATGGTGAATGGTGATCTGAGATCGATAAATGATACTCGATTTTTTCTCGAACCTAAAACACTAAAATCGAAATCATTTGACTGCCTCGTTGGTCTAGTGGTCCCAAGCGCTGTAGCGCTGTGCCGGGGAATCGCACCCAGGACCTCATGCTCAGCTACACCTGAGCATTAGGTCCTGGGTGCGATTCCCTGGTCAGGCAAAGTGTTATTGGGTTTGTTCATCTGGAATATCTCAGTAGCAAGTGGAGTCCGGATTTGCGCCCGGTTGATGGCAATAGGCTCGCCCCCTAATGCACGAGACTTACAACACAACTAGCAAAATGAGGGTGTATAGGTACACCTCTCCCTTCAGGCATTAGAAGCGTGATGTTATGTTATGTTATTATTAATCAAACACAGTTAAAAAAATATTTTTGAATTGATATATTTTTCAAAAATATTTTTTTTGTGAATCGATTTCATGCTTTGACTCTAATCGATTAATTGGGGATTTTATGAAAAAGATTCCTACATTGTGCCTTTGGTCCCGCCACTAATGTCAGATGCATTGTCAAAGAAATAACAGTCCTTTATACACCAAATGTCAATAAAAACCTAACCTGTGGGCGTGCAAACTTAGATTATAAAATGTAAATAAATCAAATTAATCAAAAACAAAACATGCATTATAATATATTATTCCATGTCATTTATTCTCTTGATCGAAAATAACTCGTTCTTATTTTATTTTTCCCCATACTGTTTAGCTTATTATGGTTACCGGATGATTATGGAAACAATGGAACGTCAAAATCGGAAAGTACTTATAGAGTGCTTTTCATCATTATAGTTCCTATGCCATAATGTTGGCACTTTAACAACGGACCTATTAGGTGGCGCCGTAACGTACAAAATTCGTCATACAACAGGGGAACCAACACTACGGCATAGGATGAAACGCACTCTAAAAGAATAGCGGAAGCAATTAAACTACTGTTTTTGCAAATATTTTAACCTTGGCTTTATTCGGTATAATTTATCCAAGATAAATTAGATCTTAATTTTTAAATCATAGTGTATACACTGTAATCCTGCACAAGTTCCCGAATTCGAGTGCAGGAACTGGTCATGTCCTTTGGAGTAAAACAATTCTCCTTTCCCTATACCATGAAGATTTCCTACTATCTTTGGAATATCTAAATTCATACACTACATTTTAACTTATTTACTTTTTACATATTTATTTTATTTTTACAACAATTAATATATTACAGAATGTCTTTATATACAACGTTCACAGCTTTCTTGTCATTAGACAATACAAACATGTTTTCTTTTACAAACATGCATGCATGACAATAAAAACATATTTTTTTTTAACTGAAATACCTCAATTTAAACTACGATTTTAATTAAATTAAAAATACTTAAAAAATAATTTGCTATTCGTTCGACTAAAACCAAAAGATAATCAACAATCATCAACAACAAAAGATACCTATTCTATTAAGTTCTTTTTCTGAACTTACATATTACGATTTTTGACGAAAATAATTTCCTTAAAATTGCTATTGGAACAGCGTATCGTCCTCCTCGCTCCGACTTGGACCTCTTTCTCGATGCCATAACTGACTCTATTAGCTCCTTAGTAAAATGTGACCACTACGTACTACTCGGTGACTTTAATGTCGACTTACTAAATACTAACGGGCAAACAAAGAAAGTATGTCACTTTCTGAATAGCCTAAGCTTAAAACAGTTAGTAAGCTCGCCTACCCATTTCACAGATCATAGTGAAACTTTGATCGACCTTGTATGCACTAATCTCCACCACAAAAAGGTGTCCGTTGAATCCTTTAGCTCATTGAATGGTCACTCGCTTATCGTCTGTGAATTTGGTATTAAGCGTAGTAAATATTAACCCCATTCAGTAACGTATAGACCCCTTAAACAAATAAACAAGGAAGTACTTGATAGTGAATTTTCGAATATAAATTGGGACAACATTTGCGACTTGCCGAACATAAATGAAATGGTTGAGGTTTTGAATAAAAACATTCTGACAATTTACGATGTTCACGCTCCGGTTAAGACATGCTTAATCAAGGAACCGTCATACCCTTGGATTACGGATACCATAAAACTTATGATGCAACTGCGAAATGATGCCTTGGTCAAATACCGTAAAACGAAGACAGATTCTAAAAAGGCATATTACAAGCAACTGAAATCTCTAGTGTTAAGCTCAATATTTAGAGAAAAGGTAGCATACTTTAGTTTAAATATTAATAATAAAATAAAAGACCCTAAAACATTATGGAAAAATTTAAAAAACACTGTGCTACCAAATAAAGAAATTAATGATCTTCCTACTCAGTTCAGAGACCCAGACCGAATAAATAACCATTTTTTGAGTGTTCCCGGCAATCCGGTTTGCAATGTTGAGCAACGGTTATATTTCGATTCTCATCGTTTTGGGGATGATAGTGTTGCATTCGGATTACAACCAGTAACCGAAAGTCAAATTTTGAAATACTTTCGTGAGCTTAAGTCGAATGCGGAAGGCTGTGATAAAGTAACCCTAAACATGCTTTTGTTAAGCCTCCCTCACACACTGAAAGCCATCACCGATATTGTGAACAAATCAATCGACTCTGCAACATTCCCTGACATCTGGAAAATTGCAATCGTCAGGCCATTGCCCAAAAAAGAGAATCCAACAGACCTAAAAGATCTCAGACCCATAAGTATTCTTCCATGCCCATCCAAGATTGCCGAGAAGGCCGTTTGCCAGCAGTTGACCCAATATCTGGAAAATAATCAAATACTACCTGAGCTACAATCGGGCTTTCGTAAACAGCGTGGTACTGCCACGGCACTTTTGGATGTCACGGACAATATATTGGCAGCTCAAGACAAAGGCTTATGTACACTCCTTGTTCTGCTTGATTTTTCGCGGGCTTTCGACTGCTTCAACGTGGAGCTGTTTCTGTCCAAGCTGAACTATTATGGTTTTGAACAAAACACAGTTAACTGGTTTCTAAATTATCTCACTAATCGTCAACAGCGCGTGGAGATCAGGTTGAGCAATGGCTCATCCTTTATTTCGTCACTCAACCCTATTAGTAGGGGAGTTCCGCAAGGCTCAATACTGGGTCCCATTATTTTTATTTTGTATTGTGCAGACATTATACAGTCTTTGAAGCACTGTAGATACCATATTTATGCTGACGATGTACAAGTTTACATTTCTTTTAAGCCTAGTGACTATGATAATGCGTTAAGGGATCTCAACGATGATCTTAATAGAATAGCGTGTTGGGCTGAGAGCAACGGTTTGGTTCTTAACCCTACCAAAACGAAATATATGCTTTTTGGAACCAAAAACCAAACCAGTGCAGTGCCGGCAACACTTAATGTTAACCTTTTGGGCGAGTCGGTCAGTCGAATTAGTGAAGCACGTAATCTGGGTCTGAACATGGACGCTGAGTTAAGATACGAATCGCATGTGGCAGCGTCAGTGCGTACGTGTTTTTACCGGCTGAAGGTCCTTTATAAAATAAGGCCTTATCTATCAGAAGAGCTGCGACTCCAACTAGTTGAGTCACTCGTACTTTCGAATTTAAATTATGCGGATACAGTAATTGGCCCGCGACTACTGGCAAAAACTGATCGACTGATCCAAAGGGTGCAAAACGCCTGCGCTCGATTCTGCTTTAATATCCCACCAAGGACACACGTAACACCATTTTTAAATAGCCATTCAATACTTAAAATGAAGTCGCGTCGTAAATTACACTTAGGTTGCCTATTATTTGGTGTTATAAAGTACAAGCAACCGAGCTACCTTTATGAAAAACTTAGCTGGATCGCTAGTAGAAGGGAATGCGCAAGCAGACAGTGTTCTCAACAACTATCTTCTCAGTCGCCATTTCCATTGTTCTGCACCTGCTTGGCGTCCGTATGCCGCCGCAGGGATCCAGCAGAATACCAGCGTCAGGTATAATGCCTGGCATATGCTGAGCTGGACTCCCATTCGGTGCAACTGGGAGACACGCACCACACAAGGGTTTTGCCTAACTAAAATATTTTAAGGATGTAGGTAGTTTTAAGATTGCCACAGACAATACTTTCTTTGCGTTTTTTGTTTGTATGTTCTTTTTACCCAACTGCCAAGGAAGGGTTTTTGTTTTTAATGTTCGTATTTACTTGTTTTCTTTTTTCTTTTTTTTGTTTGTCTTAAAACTTGAATTTATGTAACTATGCTTTTGTGTTGTGTCTTCTATGTTTGTACCGAATAAATGTTTTATCTATCTATCTATCTATCCTTAATATTAAATTGATCTAACTCTAAATTTTAACCAAGATCTTAATGAAAATTCCAATCCATAAAAATTATGGTTTTATTTAATCTAATCTTATCTAACCATAGGTACTTATAATAATTACTATAAGTGCGATTTAAAAATTAACCTTAGAATAGAATATCATTTATATTTTAAAACTATGATCATACAATTATTTGTCGTAATCTATATATATCTATCGTAATATAGGTATATCTATACTAGTCTATACTAATATTATAAAGCTGAAGACTTGGTTTGTTTGTTTGAACGCGCTAATCTCAGGAACTAGGTACTGGTTGGAATTGAAAAATTCTTTTTGTGTTGGATAGTCCATTTATCGAGGAAGGCTATATAATTCACGCTACGTTCAATAGGAGCGCAGCATAAATGAAAGATGTTGCAAAATCGGGAAAAAATCCTTTTTGAGAGCTTCTGTTGCGTGCGCTGCGGTTACGCAAATATCATGTATGATGGAATTGTTCCTCTTTAAAAGTTCTAAAAAAAAGTCAGCGACAGCATATGTCTATCTTTTAAGATTGTCTCACTGTAACCATTTTTTATGGTAATCAAATTTGTTCGAAACTAATGCATTATTTGCGAAGGAGTTTTATCAACATAATATTAATTCTTATTCAAATAAATAGTTTTAACATCAAGGTTATTTATGTAGCAGCAAAATACCGAATCGGACATTCGGACATTTAATTTCGAAGTAATCATGAATATAAAAATGCAATACGCGAACCGTTCGACGCCGGCGGCGGCGCGACGTTTCCTATGTTCGCGAGGAGAGGATGGGCACACGGGTAGACCATGAACTGGAATAAGACATAGGATACGTTTTATCACTATATTCCCACGGGATCGAGACCTACGCGGGTGAAACCGCGGGGCACAGCTAGTTTACTTATAATTACTGATACGTTGTCGCGCTGAAAAGCACGTTTTTATTAAGTATATTGTTATTTTCCTCGCTAGAGAGCTCCGATAATAAACGCGTCCGATCGCTGCTAAATTCAAAGTGCTATAGGGAGAACCGCGTTTTTTTTTTAAAATGGCTTCTCGTAGTTTTACCACTGGGGGTATTTGCTACTTAACCGGCGGGTATTTGCTACTTGACTTTCCTGCGGAGATGCTCTAAGCTACTAATTTGAAGCCTCCAGCCAGGTGCATAAAAACTTAAACTAAGCGACTGCTCGCTAAGGGCACCCCCTGTGGGGTACCGCGGACCTCGGCTTAGGGCGACGCTGGGGGGAGGGCAGCAAGTCGAGACAGGCTGGATCGGGGAGTAAGAAGAACCGCGTTTTTTTTTTTTTTTTAACTCGGCATCTCATAGTTGATTTTAGATGAAAATCGTAACTATTTAACCGGACTCCTGTGGCTGCCTTAAGCTACTACACTCAGGGCCTCCAGCCAGGGGCATATAACTATTCTAAATTAAAACTACGTGAGCGCTCGCTAAGGGCACCCCCTGTGGGATACGAACCTCGCTTAGGGCGCTTAGGGCGTCACTGACGGGAGGACAGCAAGATGGGACAGGCTGGATCAATATCGGATCATTATTATTAATAGGGGAATTTAAAGCTACGTGCTCAGCTACGGCGCGGGCTGGCACATCATCGGACAAGGGACGGGGGGACGAATTTAATCGGGATCGCGGTCGTGCTGGACCTCGGTGGCGAGGTCGGAATGACGGTAGGCGTCTGTTTCTGTGTTTGAGAACTGTACTGGTGGCCCTATTGCTCTCCCGGAGGAGGGTTAGATTCAGAACGGAGTGGAGTCTACCTAGAGCGAAAGCGGCACGCGAGAGCACCTGCTTTATGTGCTCGTGAAATGAGAGTTTATCGTCCAGCGTTACACCTAGATATTTAGTTTCGTTCTCTCAAGGGATCGGCTTGCCAAACATGGTGAGCGGACTGGGGACGCGGGCTCTAAAGCGATTACGCGATTTCTGGAAGAGAACCGCTTGACTTTTATCGGGATTTACTTCGATTTGCCACTTTCGAAAGGCACCGAGCTTGTCGACCACTGCCAGAAGAGCTAGGCGAATCTGATCGGGTCGAAGCCCCCTCGAGTAAATGGCCGTATCGTCTGCGAACAGAGCCAACTGCGCCTTTTTACTCTTGGGAATGTCGCCGGTGAACAAAGTGAAAATGAGGGGAGACAGCACGGAGCCCTAAGGGACTCCTGCTCGGATGGGTCGGGGGGAGGAGAGGGCACCTTCGATACGGTAGCGAAAGGTGCGGTTCGACAGAAAGTCTCGAATGATGAGCACGAGACGGTCTGGCACTCCCGAGTTGGTACAACTTGTATAACAAGCCGTTGTGCCAGACTTTGTCGAAAGCTTTCGCTATATCGAAGAATACCGCACCGGTCAACTCACTGCGTTGGAAACCAAAGCTTGTGTGTTCGATGATCCGGTGTACCTGATGCACGCTAGAGTGCTGAGTTCGAAAGCCGAACTGCTCGTTGGGGATGAGGCCCTTGGTCTCTGCATAGTCTCTGAGACGCTTATAATAACTACCTTAAGCAGACTGATTGGGCGGTAACTCGAAGGATCCGACCTGGGCTTGCCGGGCTTCGGGATACCAATGACGGTGGCTTCTTTCCACGCTTGGGGGAAGTTATTATTGCTTAGAGCACCATTGAAGATGGTGGTCAGTAACATTATAAGGTGGGCGGGGAACAATTGGTGATTCCGTCTGAATTGGGGGCTTTACGATTTTTAAGATCCTTGATGATCCCGTGCACCTCGTCTGGTGTGACGGGGGGCAAGGGGTCATCAGGGTCTTCTACGGGGGGAAGGGAGGTTCTACGTTCGACTTCCGCGTCGACCTCATGGAGGTGAGCTTGGTCTACTGGTAGAGAGCTGGGAGTGCATTAAGCCTCTAGGCTGTCTGCTAGGCATTCTGCCTTTTCTAAATCATCGAAGGCGATGGATTTATCGGGACGTACTAGGGGGGGCATGGCAGCTTCCTGCGGGGACTTGAGTTTCCTCTGAAGGTCCCAGAATGCTAGATGAGTTGGCTCTAAATCGCTCAGCATCTTATCCCAGCCCGCGTTACGCAGCTCTTGTACACGTTTCTTTACAGTTCTCTGTAAATAGCGTATAGAACTTTTGTTGTGATGTGATTACGGGTTCTATAGTGTAATTAAATTAAATGTTCATTGGTTAGTTCACAATGAGTTTAATAAAGGTACTATAACTAAACACGGTACAATAAGTAAGATTATGATGATTATAATTTGACGCACAAGTGATGCGGTTAGTGATAAGTGTCCTACTTTGTCGACGGCTAGTGACCGAATACTGAACCCTGAGTTCGAAGTAAGGGACGTGTGAGTCGTGTGACGTCACAGGCACTTGAGTTTACAAGTTCGTCTGCATGTGTGGGTTACATACCACTACAAGCGCATATGAGCTTTGGTAGCGGAGCAGGGAAAGGTGGTGTATGCACGGACAGACGCGTTCTTCTCAGTTATCAGATCACGCACTTCCTGTGGGAGCCTCCAGCGACGGTCGTCCGTCGCCGGAGCCTCCTTTGAACATTCGTTCAAAACAGATTGTACGTGATCAGTAAGTGAGTCGATCGCGGCCGTCGTGTCCGCGGTAGAGTCAAACTTATCGGGGATGGAATCCAATTGGGGGGACGTGTTGGATTTCAGCTTTTCGCTTACTTTCTTCCAGTCCGTTACCCTTTTGGTGGCCAGGGGAGATTGGGAGGAGTCGTCCGGGAGACCTATGCGGGGGGCCAGTCTTATAACTATTGGACGGTGGTCAGAGTTAAGCTCGTCTACCGTTTCCATCGAGTCTAGACGTAGGCTGACGTTCTTAAGGAGCGCCAGGTCGAGTACGTCGGAGGTATGATTGGGGTCGTGAGGGAAATGAGTGGGAGTCATCGGAGCGATGACGTCAAAGTTCTTGGAGGAAGAGAGGTCGAACAAGTGTCGCCCTCTGGTGGAGGTAGTGGAACTATTCCACGCGGGATGTTTGGCATTGAAATCGCCTGCTATTATAGCGGAATTACTAAAGCCTAATAGGGCAGAGAGGTCGTCCGAGAGGGATTGAAAGTCCTCAGCGGCACTCTGGGGAGGGAGGTAAGCCGACACTAGAGTGATCGGTTCGTGACCTGACATGCCTAGACGGCATATAGAGACTTCTAAACGAGAGAGGGTGGGAGGGTCCATAGGGATGCAATAAAGCTCTTTTTTATTATAAATGAGGGTTCCGCCCTTGTGGCAACGCGTTCTATCGTTACGGACTATACGATAGTTGGCTATGGAGGGATCACGGTTACTAGGTTTGAGGAACGTTTCCTGAACAAGGAGAATATCTAATTGATGGTCGCGGAGGAAGAGAGAGATCTCATCTCGTTGACCGTTGATGCCATTGGCATTGAAGATACCTAGCCTGAGGGATCGGGGTTTAAACCTAGCTAAGATGGCTTTATCCATTATGAGTTGGATTAGCGAGGGAAATTAGGGCTTGCGTTACATCCGAGTACGCATTGTAGATCACTTGGATCTGAGCTAGGTCGCATCTATCCCTGGCTGCCTGGATTTCGGCGACCATTTGGATAGCGCGGGGGGAGTAAAAGATCATGAAAGTGGAGGCTAACACGTTAAATGGATCTTTACCTACGTTAGAGTTTTGGGGAGCCACAGAAGGGAGCGGGGCGAGAGTAAGCTGGCGCGGGCGCGCGTTTTGCGAGAGTCGCGGGCTAGCGTAGGCTAACTTAGGGAATGATTGCTGATGTTGGAGCATATTCCAGGGACTGGGTCGCTGAGGGCTAAGTATCTCTGGGATTTGAGAGGAAGGAATGGGAGGGAATTCCCTATACTGACGATTGTCAGCACGCTTATTAAGCTTGGGAGAGCTAGATTTAGGGGCTTTGGAGCAGCCACGGTAGTTGGCTGGGTGCCCTTCTTGGCCACAGCACACAGCTGGGAGGGCTGAGGCAGAGGGAACGGTCCTTAGGACGTGTGCAATTGGCAGTGCCGTGCTCACCCAGGCACTTTACGCACCTGGGAGTCGCATGGCAATGCTTCTGCGAATGGCCATAGAGGTGGCAACGGTGGCATTGCCCTATATTCCCGTTTTTACGGGGTTTCTCGATTATGAAACCGGTAAGGTTACATAGGGACCTGATATTGAATATGGGGTGATGCCCCTCTACTGGAGAGCACACGACAAGTAGTATGTCGTATGCTTCACCGCCACGCGAGCGGTGCATACGGTGGACCTCGTCCATGGGGACATTTTGCGACTGAAGGTCGGCTTTAATGTCGGCGGAGGCTATTTCCTTCGGGATGCGTTTTATAACGACCTTTATCTGTTTTTCTTCTGGGAGCGAGAAGGTGTGGAATGAGACACCACTAGCTCTCAGAAGCTTGGTTATTTCGCGGTAGTCGTTCGCGGTCGGGATTGTGATTTTAATACCCTGTAGGGTAGATTTAGCGTTGGTGAAGCCGATTTTCTTTTCGACACACCATTTGGACACATCTGTCTACTTCCCCTTGTCCTGAAGGAACACGGGGGGTGGGGGACGGGGCTTTCTAATGCCCGAAGTGGTAGGGACAGCGGGAGCAACTTGTGCACCGGTCGCGACGGGGGAGGCGGAGGGGGAAGCTACGGTCGCAACGGTAGCGCTACTAGGCGCTATACCGGGTGCGCTACGGGGTTAGGGGTGGGGGAAATTACGTCATCGACGGCGACGACTTTGTTTGCCTGACTGGATGGTTGCCTCTTCTTCCTTTTGCTCCCTTTTCCTGTGACTGGGGTAAACCCATCGTCCTCGGAATGGGAGGAAGAGGAAGCAGCAGAGGCATTCTCAGTGTGACGCGTATATAAATGGAGTAGCGGCACGCTTTGAGGAAGCGGCCAGCTCGGTAGTGTCCATTGACTCTGCCGCTGGGCTGAAGGCCCGACAGGGAGACCTAATAAAAGGATCTTCCAGCTCTATAGCTGGAAGAGACTGCGACTGGGGAATAAGAGCATCGCTGAAGTCAGCGATGTTTGAGTCTGAGGGACTGGGGTTAGGGTCGAGTAGCGGTGCTAACTCGTCTATTTCTTTCCTAATAGCGGCCTTTTCTTCCACAGTGGGCTCGGCTAATAGCCTAAGAATGATTGAGAATAGTTTCCTAATTAAAGGATCCATCTCAATAACTAATAAGATTACCTACTTTCTAATAACATATATCCTAACTCTAACTCCCCGGGAGGAAAGCCCGAGGATGTGTAAACCCTCCCTGTCGGGTATAGACAGGGAGGTTGAGTACCTAAGGTGAGCCCTAAGCTTGCTTTTGCCCGTTGCCTATCTTATTTGTGCAACGGGGTCCTAACAGGATCTGTTGTGTCGGGGTAGTCACACCCGACCACAACAGTTGTGTTGCTGTGAAAGGAAAACTGTCACCAATGCCGACTAGGAGACCCCCCAAGGCCGAACACTGGGACCCGTCCAACTTTCTGCCTCACACTGAAGGGGATCGGCGGGTGCGTTTGGGTCAACACCCCCTCGGCTTCGTTGGCACCGTATAGGTATCCACCGAGGACCACGAAACTGTGGTTTTACCCAGAAGGGGCCAACAACACGAAGAACGTTTGTATGACAAACAGTCTGTTATTGAAACCTTTACAAGCTATGCCTTGAAAAAGGCACACAGCAAGTAGCAGGAGATAGTCGCTATATTAAAAAATATAGCACTATGACGTCTTGACATTCAGGAACCCTTGGTTCCGGAATCGGGAGAGCACTCGTACCGCACTGCGCACACGTCCGACCGCTGCCGCGCGTCGTGTGATATTTTTGAAGGAGAACCGCGGCCTCCGACGCGCTACTTATGGCACGCTGCCGCCGCACGGGTGGGCTGAAATCAAGCTTTCATAGACTTAGGGATTCACGAAAATTGATGAGCAATTTTTTTTTAAATAATGACGGCTTTGCGATCTACCACTAAATACAAGACATTTTTCTTCTGCGATTTTTATATATACCTAATATTTTTAAAGTTATAACGATTTGAATTTATTTTTGTATGGAGAAATTTGATTTTATATGAATAACTTTTAATTCTCAAGAGTTCTCCAAAAACGGCTTTCGTTATTCGATTGTCCTATTTTTTATATCACTTGCTTCGATTTTCTTCGATTTTGGAGAAAATTGTTTTTCATTCCCTTTTCCACACCACCCTTGAGGTAGAGAACTAAGCGCGTTTTTTTTTATCAGTGGTGTCCCCAGGAGGCCTAGTACACTCATACGCACACTCTTACTCACACACGCACTCACAAAATTATCACTTAGACAATATCATCAGATTCTGATTCAGATTCGTTCTCTGAATGTTCCACATTTACAAATTCTATATTTTCCCGCTCATCATCTTCAAATGTTGGAGATAACAGAAGCATGGCTTTCGCTTCTTCTGAAAATGGTTTGTGTTTCCGTATCATTTTATGACGTTTTGATGATATACCGGATGATTTTTTTTACCGTCTCGACAAACATAGGGTGTAGTAGGTGAACGGAGTAGAAGCCAATGGCATAGTCAACTAATTTTTTTTTTTTTTTTTATACCCTTTAAACAAATTGATTTATCTAAAAATACTACCCATTTGAAGTAAACTTTTAATACAAAAACAATAAAAACAGAAATTATTTTTTTTTTTAATAAATCCATGAGAAAATATCGAAATTCAAATCATACGCACCCTACTAAATGCACGGAATTTATCAATGAATTAGATACGTTCCTTTGCGGCCGATAGGTACTCGCCGCACTTGCCGTCGGCTTCTTTGATATCACCAGGCGCTTGAGCCGCCGCCGCCGCGCCGGAGCTGCTCGCTCGCGCATCCCCCCGCCCGCCCGCGTCCCGAGCTTCAGTCACCTGCGATTAGTCACGGCGGCGTGACGTCGCGCTGTTTGTTTCCACGTATGCATCGTGCACCCGGTCATATTTGTCGTATCTAAACATGTACGAATATTCTAACATAGAGTATCTTGTTTGGTGAAAACAGCCAGTGCAAGGCGAATGTACGCAGAAGAAGAAAATCTTCAGTCGCTGCGAAGGAACGGTATCCGTTCTCCTCAAATTCCCCCTCGGACCACGCATGGAGTTTTGTCACTGGGTGCAGAACCGTTCTGTCATTGACACCATGTTGCAAGACGTTCCTGATCCCTGATGCAAGACATGTACTTCCAGCATGACGGATGTCCAGCTCACTACAAACGATCTGTGCGCGCGTATCTCGATGGTCAATTTGGTGATAAGTAGATAGGTCGCGGTGCACCTGTGAACTGGCGGCCGAGGTCACCAGACCTACATAACACCCCTTGACTTTTATTTGTGGGCCGACCTAAAACGTTTAGTCTGACGTTTAGTGTATACCGAAGAAGCTCAAAGCGTTAGTGATTTAAAACAGCGAATAATTTAAAACGCTTTTAATGTTTTGAAAAGTGATAGAGACACGCCTCGAAGTTTACCGAACAATATGCAAAGACGTGCTAGTTTATGTTTAGAACGAAACATTTTGAACAATAATTACCTACTGCGATATCGCTAAAAAGGTAGGTACAGACCTAAGTTCATTTTTAGTAAAATGCGCGCAATGCGCGTGCGCGTCGGTCGGTCGTGTCGCCCGCGCGCGAGTACCGCTCAGCTGCTCGGCTCTCGTACGTGAACCCCGGTAAGTGAACTCTCACGCACACATCAAGTTTCTATGCACGGGTGTGTGCGTAGGCGCGCCGACGTTACTTAGCAACGGGTCGACCGAACTACCTTCTGTCAATGTTCTCGCTCCCGCATGTATGCACGTCCTTTTCATTTTGAATGAAGTACAGTCGAGTATTCTTGCTTATTCAAGTATTTATTGTTTCGAATTATTTAAAAAAGATTACTTAGATTGTTTTAAAAGTTCGTTCCGAGTCTGTTACTGTTTTCGTTTTATTTGTAAGGATAGGTTTACTTATTATTTTATCTTTTTAATTGGTAAATTGGTGGGGTTTTTATTTGTACTTACGTAAGTATTTGTTGTGTTTTATTATTTTAGGTAGGTTAAGTTTTCTTACTTGTGTTAAGTTATTACCTATTTACTAATTATTCTTTTGGTGTGAGGCTTATTTGGTCAATTGGGTATTTGTATTGTATGTTTGAGAATTTTTGGGTATTGTGTTCATTTTATTTGTAGATCAGGTTTGTCTTAGTTTATTAGTAAGTGGACTATAAATGTTATTGCGTTGATTTTGGAAACGTTTTCAACACGACTGTACCATGCGAGGGGCGGCCGCTTACTAGGTTTCTACGCAAAAGAAATGTGCGTGCGTTTCGCTCGCACACACGTACAACTATCATTCATGCGCCATCGCAGCCTACGCCGTTTACTATCTCCTATTTTGGCTATTATTCGTTTTTACGCACGGGCCGTAGGATGGATAGTTTTCATGATTTTTGAAGGAAATTCCGAACCTGTACAATCTCAATGGTACTAAGCAAATATTCTCGGGTATGGCTTCTGTTCCACTTACACAACACACCTGATTATGCTCGAGACGGTAAAAAATGTCATCCGGTATAAGGATCTGAACTAATTATTAAATTATTCAAAATATTTATTTATTTATTTATTTATATATACTTTATTGTACACCACAAAAATATATAACGAAAGGGAAAAAAAACAAACACTACAAAATATACAATATCCTCATTATTAGCTCCTCTGCAGAATTTTCTTGAATGGTGTTGGCGATATCGCCTAAAGTCTTTATTTCTAGATTCAGCCGCTTATTCCGATAACTTTCAAATCGGAATTAATCCCAAGTTTTCAATGATAGCTGCTCCATGAACAAGAACTTTATGCACACTGGAGGGCATGTGATACCACTCATATAAATCTACGTATAATTTTATGGTGGCTTCCGTATATTCTTTAAACTTCACTGTGTCAATTTTATGACCTGAAGATATTGTTTCTAAAATGATTGAAAACCGTTTTATTAAGTTTTCATCGACACCAGTAATTGCAGCAGCAATCTCTGTATTTGAGAAAAATCTTCGAGCGGTATTCTCGTCATTAGTAGTTCCATGTTCTTGCTTTACAACATCTAGTAAAAGGCCTGTTTGATTTTTAAAAGCTTCCTGAATGCTTTTTTTTCTATTTTCCATCAAAACTTTGTTTTCACCTTTTGCAACCCATGTTTTGAAATCCAGTCTACTATGTGAAGAATGCATTCCATAAAACGTATCCATATATGTAGCGATGATAAACCATATTTGTACAAGTCGGTATCAATGTTTTTAGTCAATTACAAAGACAAGTTATTCATTTCTGAAGGAACAGCTTTACATATGTCACATCGTTGAGCTGAAGTTTCACAGAGGATTGATGTTGCTTTACCATCTATCATGGTAAGCAATAATGAATGTGAGGCTTTTATTTCTCCAATTTCTGTTTCCTTCAATTCATTTATCTCAGTTTCAATTTCGGTTTTCTCTCTTAAAATCGTTGATTTATTCTCTTTTTCAAACTTGAAAAATATTGGACGACACCAATATGCTGAATTTGGTGAGTTGTTTTCCCAGATAATTTGTTCCTCGGAAACAATTTTTATTGGTACTAAACTACCCATAAAAATACTAGAATCATCTGTCGAAGCACTGTCCTCTTTGTCATCCGTTGTCATTTTTTGCTTATAGGTTGCTTGATTCGAGGCACCATCCATTCCCCATTTGCTAATCATTGTCAACTCCTTACAGTCTGTGCTATCAATATTGATTGCTTTGAATATCCTTTTGGCGGTTATATCTAATAGAGGCTGCAATTTTATTCTAGCAGTTGTATCTGTTAAGGTGATATCATCCTTTGGCGGGTAGCATTCTTGTTTTGCATTTTGCACCTTGTAGTAGGAAGGGAAAATGTCGACATTTTTCTCTTTGATACTTTTTCTTAAAGTATTGTATTGCCACTTTGTTAATTTAAGGGACAAAACAAGTCCCAAAGCTTCAACTGGAGTAAATTTAGGTTTTTCATTTTTACCTAAAAGACTATCTTTGGCTTTTTGCACATCCTGTGGATTTTTAAGTAGGTGTTCGAGGATTTCAGCTATTCCTTGATTACCATCCTCTCGTAATTTCATAATATATGCATGAGATATTTCCTCTGTACTCATAGTTGTATGAATATGTTCTGTACGTCTCTTTTTTTGCTTAGGTCCTAATTCACAAAATGGTTTTCTTGGACTTACATTCGTTGACGTGGCAGTAGACACTTTTGCTGGAGATTCATGTTCACTTGATGTACTAGGAACAGAGTCTTGGTTTCTTTCAAATGCACTTCCAATGAAATCAGGCCATTTTATTTCCGATGATAACCATTCGCTATTATTGTTGCTAAACAATTCCTCTTTGCTATGAGCATTTTGCCATCTCCTTTGCAGATTATATCAATATTTTGCACAAAACGCTTTTAGCGCTTTATCGTTTTCATTACTTAACACAGTGGGGACTAATCTAGATTTAATAGCACTATATAAAACACTATTATTTTTAAAACTTCCACTTTCCTTTAATAGCACAACAATATCAATATTTGACACCAAATCGAACATTTTTACGTAATAAATAGTATTAGTATTCCGAAAATGTGAGATAGGATAGTGCGTTTATTACGATGTGTAACAACGTACAGAGGGTGGTTGTTTTTCAAATGTAACCGTGTAATTTTTTTACCTGCTATTTATCATCCAATCATATAATGACACGTCATCATTTTGCTGCGCTCATTGGACGACGCGCTAATGAGGGTCACCGCGCTATTGTTAAAAACAAATGACGTCATAAGGGAAGTGTGAGTGAGTATCGTGAAAAATAAATGACGTCATAAGGGTGGTGTAGAATGTTTACCAATAATTTGATATTTTGCTATATTTCTGTAATACAATATTAAAACATGTCCCATTAAACCAAAAACCGATTAATAATTCATACAAAGTTTAGGGGTCTATAACTCGAAAAATACTAGGTATAAAAAAATTTACAAATAACAAAAAATATTTGTATTAGTACATAAACTTCAAAAATCAAAACTCATTTGAATTCTTAAGTCCCCACTTGACGATTCCAGCCCACCGTGCGCCGTCCCGGCCGGCCGGTACCGACGCAAACGCTACGTCCCGCAATTTTTAAATCTGTAATATCTTCGAAAATATTCATTTAAATCATAATTATGCTGTAAGGGGCCATATAGTTCTATAAATTGGATAAGGATTAATGCTGTATTGGTTAAAATCGCTTCGAAAATTAGCCATTATTTGTCGTAAAAAGTAAATGACAAAAAAATGTTATTGTGGGATATCCATAAGAGATAGACATATACCATCGCGGAGTTTTCTGTAGACCTTTTCAATGTGTACAATACTTAGTACATTATTTTGATAAATCTCGTAGGGTTCAGCCTGCGTTTGCAATGTAAGCGGAAAAAATGTAATTATTTACGACATCACGTTAGAAACCTCAAAAATAACAGTATTTCTCCACTATTTAATGGATGTTATTTTATCTATACATATAATAAAATCGTAAACATTCCGTGTCTGTACACACGGCTACAAATCAAGCTATACATTTCCAGTATAAGCTGACCTCGAACTGTACTGAAGTTCTATATAATGCGAGTTCAGCTTAAACTGGAAATGTATAGCTTGATGTGTAGCCGTGTGTACATTAAAGATTTTTGCCAAGAAAGTACTAGATGACGCGAGAAATAAGTAATAGAAAGTAAAAAAACATTTTTTGAAATTTTTGTCTGTTTGTTTGTTCGTTTGTGAGCGCATCACGTAAAAGCCACTGATTGGATTCCAAATTGAATTACTGAACAATAAGAAGCTTTATTGTGAGTAACATTTAGTTTTTATTTCATCAAAATCGACCTGCAGAATCAAAAGATATATGGATTTCACACTTATGATTTTTTTGGAAAAGTCGGAATTATACCCGGGCGACGCCGGGCACGAACAGCTAGTTATACATATAAACCTTCCTCTTCAATCACTCTATCTATTAAAAAAAACCGCATCAAAATCCGTTGCGTAGTTTTAAAGATTTAAAACATACATAGGGATATAGGGACAGAGAAAGCGACTTTGTTTTATACTATGTAGTGAAGTTTTTTTTTTTTTTTGAAAATTTAAATCCGTGTTATATACGAATAAATCACAATAGAAAACGACGTTTTTTAGGGTAACCTCGCCTTAATTATGATATTCCGTTCCAAAATTCCACCATGATGTGGCTGTTGCACCTAGGATTGGCTCCAGGCAAGTGAAGTCCTCAACGGTCAACAGTACAGACACGAAATTTTATATACTTACGCATTCAATTATTTATTTATTTAAAACACATACAACTATCATCACATCATTATGGTAGTCCGTTCTAAAGTCCACCATGACCATGACCTGGCTGCCTCACCCAGAATTGGCTCCAGACGAGGAAACTCCCGACAGTCAACAGTACAGACACGAAATTTTATGTACGCATTCATACACCATGACCAGTCTGGTGCGCCCAGGACCGTCTCCATACGAGAGATGTCCTTATCGGTCAACAGCACAGCAACGAATTTTTCATGTACAGTCACGGACTTTAATTGATGAGCCACCTGGTACTGTTCGCATTTTAGCCGTGTAATGCAAATCGGGTTTATTCGGTTCCCGACACGCAAAGTCATATGTCTTCGTATTAGAAGAAGAAAATTATATTTCATATCTTTACCGGTTGGCTAACCTGAGAGCAGAACTACAAACTTGACAGCAGTGACTCTGACTACTCAAAGTCAACCAATTGCAGGTCTAGCAACAGTAACCTAGCAACGATAAACAATTGTTGCATAGTAACGTTAGCGTACGGAGAAATTCTCTGACATCGATATTTCAACTGTCACTGTCTTCAGTTAAGTTTTCAGAATTATTGAGTTAATGAGCTATGATTCAAAGGAGGTCAGTATCAAATAGATTGGATAAACTTAATGCAATATTGTATTTATTTTTATCATTAAGAACTTATTAGTCAACCTCTATGGATAAGACTATTTCCGATTAAAAGTATTTTTTTTGTCATCTTGATATTTCAACTGTCACTGTCTTCAGAAGTTTTCATAATTATCGAGTTAATGAGCTATGATTCAAAGGAGGTTGGTATCAAATAGATTGGATAAACTTAATGCAACATTGTATTTATTTTTATCATTGAGAACTTATTAGTCAACCTCTATGGATATTTCCGATCAAAAGTAATTTATTTGTCATCTTGATATTTCAACTGTCACTGTCTTCAGTTATGTTTTCATAATTATCGAGTTAATGAGCTATGATTCAAAGGAGGTCGGTATCAAATAGATTGGATAAACTTAATGCAACATTGTATTTATTTTTATCATTGAGAACTTATTAGTCAACCTCTATGGATATTTCCGATTAAAAGTAATTTATTTGTCATGTTGTTTACGAGCTTGCGATTTGAGTTCGTGTTTAATCGTGTAATCTCGTGAATGTATGAAAGTAAACAAGATGACAAATAAATTACTTTTAATCGGAAATATCCATAGAGGTTGACTAAAACTTGTTTACGAGCGTGCGATTTGAGTTCGTGTTTAATCGTGTAATCTCGTGAATGTATGAAACTGCAAAATTGAAAAGTTTGAAGGTGGCTCATCAATTAAAGTCCGTGACTGTACACTAGATACCTTCATGTTTGGTTTCATTGGATATGTATTTATAAGTGCTACACAAGATGATGTTGAGCCGGAAGACAAAAAAATGAGAAAGCACCATCGAGTTTGTACTCGTTGGCTTTGTCTTAACAAGTAGCTCAAAGTAGTATCCAGGTTCTGATGCTAGACCCGGAAGGTGATCATAGGAAATCCTCAACTTTACAAGGTAGCCTTGTTGTATTGGAATCGTTGGATTTGTCTAACAAGTGAAGAGGTTGTTGGAACAGATATTTTGTCAAATTCAAATGCTAAACAGTACAACCTTTTTATTTTTTTAAAACAAGCTTTTAAACTAAAAAGTACATAAACCGACCTCTTCAAAAAGGAGGAGGAGGATCTATGTTCGTCTGTACGTTTTTTTTTTTTTTTGTATTTTCATCGGTATTTTCGCCAATTGTGAACCGATTAAAAAAAATCTTTTTCAGTTCGAAAGGGTATACTCCCGAGGTGGTCCCATATAAATTTTATTAACGTTGCTTGCGTAGTTCTTGAGTTAGTTTCAATAATTACGTAATTTTTTCACTTCGTCTATGTAGATGATATAATTATTTTTCTCCGTCACTGTTATTTGCATAGCAGGTAGTGGTATTCGAATTTGTGTGGGGTAGGTACCACAACTAAAAAGTGAAAAAAATAACTTTTTACAAAAAAAAACAGCCGACTTCCAAAAAAAAACACTAAAAAAGTGAAAAATAACTTTAATTTTGGAAGTCGGTGGCAAAAAACGAAAACTGAAAAGCAGAAACACCAACTTTTCTTGTAAAATGTTTTTATTAGTTTAATAAAGGTTTAAGGAGTAAAATGCCGCCCCGTATCCGCATGAGCAGTAGCACGCAGAGCAGTGCCGGGTTGATATCGTGTGCGAAGGCCATATTATTATATCATCATTACAGAAGCATCGGCGGGCTCATCGTACGCGAGCTCCGACGACTCGGCGTGCTCAGACGAGTCGGACTCAGAGGCGGAGGAGCAGCGCGCTGTGGAGCATGCGGAAGCGTTCGCGGCGGCGCTGGGCGCGCTGGGGCCCGCGCTGGCGGCCCGTCCAGCACCCGCCGGGCCCCCGACTGGGACCCCGGACCTGCGCCGCGACCAAGCCGAGGCGCTCGTGCTCGCTTTCTGCCGCGCCTTAGGCCTGGACCCCGACGCCTGCTGACTGCGCACTGCTGCTCACCGCTGCGCTCTACCACCGCGCACCGATCAAGTTACATATTGTTGGCGTAAGTGAATTTTGAATCGGAATGATTCATGTAACACCTACCTACATAATATCTAAATAGAAGACATTATTCATAAGTGCAGACATAGAAATATGAATAAGGTCTATAACTTATCAAATTACTTAATTGATACCTACAAGTTGCGCATGTTGCATATATTTTCGATTCAAACCTCAGTTATGCGTACGTAAATATAGTAAAATTTTAATTTATCTGATTGTAAATATGTATCTTCTATCTGTACCTGTTATAATAAAACCGTAGAGATCAAAAAGTTTGTATGTTGAATTTAGACACCCGACGGTGTGTCCCGCCAAGTTCGACGAATACAAGTTCCTGCCATTCAAAATGAAAAATTCAGTTTTAAAAACCGGCCAAGTGCGTAGACCTCGCACAATTTAGGGTTCAGTAGTTGGGACGAATTCGCGGTTTCCGAGTAGGTCTCGATCCCGTGGGAATATAGGGATAAAACGTATCTTATGTCCTATTCCAGGTCATCGTCTACCGCTACCCATGTGCCAAATTTCATCCTCTCTAGAGTAGGTAGGGAACGTCGCGGCGGCGTTGACCGGTTCGCGTATTGCATTTTTATACTCGTGATAACTTCGAAATTAAATGTCCGATTAAATTAAAAAGTAATTTTACTGCTACACACACTACCCTTGATGATAAAACTATTTACTTGAATAAAAATTAATACTACGATACGAATATAACCAACTTTTATTTCTAATAACAGTTGCATAAATAACTATTATCTACACCCATGATATGAATCTTCTATAAAAGTTTCTTTGAAATACCAATATCGAACAAAAATGGCGCGGTACGACGTGAATTCGGATTTTTCGAATTCGAATGTGTTTTGTTTTTAAATTACGGTGCTTTGTTAGTGAAGCGCTCGTGAATGAAAATGTTCTTTTTTTTAAATGAGTTGCATAATGAAATTCAGTACAACATTATAACACCCGTTTGGATGATAATATGGTTACTATGACAAACTCAAACTCAAACCATTTATTTCAATTAAACCATTTACAGGCACTTTTGAATTGTCAAGGAGTCGGTCAGTCAGAAATATGAAGCTAGTTGCCCATTCCAAAGCGTAGTAGGTACCTATGGAGAAGAACGGGCAAGAAACTCCACAGACACTCTTTTAAATAAAAAAATTGTTACAAAATATTGGTTACATCATTCATGTTGAAATTATACATGTGAGATCAATGTAAAAAGCATGTTAAAAGCGTCCGCAATTATAACATAAAAACAAATCAAAAATTAAAATAAGCCATGGCAGCTAAGAGATGACCAGTCACAACTGACGGCGCCCGTTCACGAACATGACGCATGGATCAGCACCATTCAGCTCAACCATTTTGAAGGGAGCTAAATGATCCAACACACGCGCCACCATCAGCGAGACATTTGAGTGAGCATGACATTCCCAGCCGCCAGGGCACATTCAAGTCAATTAAAGACAAATTACCCGGTAAATGGCTCTATAGTACATAGTACTCACACCTGTGCTATGCAATTATATAATACAAAGGAAATTGAGTTTATACAATGCAAAGATGGTCTTACAATCTTCAGCAGCTCCAACATTATTTTCGAATGTTAATTAGTTAGTTGTGGTAGTGGAGCAGGACCAGCATTAAGCCAAGCATTTTTATAAGCTTTCAGATTCTTTTATAGAGGATTTATAGCATGGGTGTAGATAAATAACTATTACGTATCATCAATAGTTTTCTCAGCGCACGCCAAATAATGAATTTTATAGGCAAAATTTTGCTACTTTGGGTTACATTATTGCAATTTTCTTAGGGATCTCTATTTTTTTTTAAATAAATTATTGTCTGTTACTTCCTGATAATTTAGCTTTCTTTTGGTTTCGGAGCCTATTTGCTACAAACAAACAAAAAAATCTTTCCTCTTTATAATATTAGTAGAGTTATGTGACATCTACCAACCCGCGTGGTAGATTACGGCCCACTCTCTCACCGAGAGGAGGCCTGTGTGTGACCCAGCAGCGGCAGCAGGCACATTATAGGCTGCGTAAACGTTGTAGGCACTTCAATGTATTATTTTATACGAAAAATCTGATTATGCAATATGCACCAACTTAATGGGAAATTATGAGTGCAGCAACAAAAGTTTTCATTTGCACCTGCAACCTAGCGTCTTTTTTTCTTCCGAAATTAAACTTATTTTTCACAGTTGTAGTGTTTTTTTGGAAGTAGGTTGTTTTTTTTTTTGTAAAAAGCTTTTAGTTTTCACTTTTTTGTTGTGGTACTGTGGCGGTATCTACATCGCCACATGCGAACTACGCATCGAAGACCTGACGTCACATAAATCCTGCATCGCGCAATTAGAGTTTACCGTGCAGTGAACATATATACAAAAACCCAATATCAATCATTGGGCAGTTGCCCGCCAGACACAACACCCGTCTGGTCGGAGGATCCTCCCTTTTCTATGGGGGATGAGTGAACTTTACACCCTGTTCCTCATACCCCTAAAGTACCTAAGTACCCCACACAAATTCGAATACCACTACCTGCTAAGTTGTTATTATCTTTTATATCTAAACATCTACAAAATACTGGTATTCTGCTGCATCCGGTTAGACTGGACCTTCAAGTTAGTTGGGAAAAAGCTAGGCACATGATGATATCTATTATACTCCTTCCTGTATGCTTTTGCAGCTCATATTTCGTGACATTTTACAATTGAAAATGTCGTCATGAAAATGTTGATTTCAAACTCGACCATTTCCTCAAAACATTCATAATCATCTGCTCAGCTTTTTCCCAACTATGTTGGGGTCGGCTTCCAGTCTAACCGGATGCAGCTGAATACCAGTATTTTACATGGAGCGACGGCCTATCTGACCTCCACAACCCAGTATCTGGACAATACGATACCCCTTGGTAAGACTGGTTGTCAGTTTCGGGCTTCTAACGACCCGTAACGACTGTCAAAGAACCACGAATGACAGCTGGGACCAACGGCTTAACGTGCTTTCCGAGGCACGGAGGAGTCTCGGTATGTAAAGATGGTCACCCACCCACAGGCCGACCCTGGCCAGTGTAGCTTAACCTGATGGATCAAACCGTGCGGCTGTAAATATTAAAATTCTATGTTTACGACAGTTTTATTTATTTAGTCCTTTTTAGTTAATTAAAAGCTTGTTTTAAAAAACATACAAACATGATATCATTTTTTTTTTAATATCTCGGTAGTTGTATAAGTATGCCATGTTACAGCACAATAAGATTCCAGGAAGTGCTTGAAAAATGGATGACAATTGGAGTTAATAGAAACACATATGGCCACCTTCCCGCTCCATCATCAGACCTTGAACACCACCAATGTGTCAAAGCACTTGTTAATACGTAACCAATGAGTCCAAACACGATGGTGCTATCTTGTTTGATTAAGGTTTTGCCATGACCACCTTCCGGCTCCATCATCAGGCCCTGAACACCACCTAGTGTTTTGACACTAGGTGTGAATGAATGAATGAATCGAAACACGATGGTGCTATCTTGTATGATTGAGGAGTTCCTATGGCCAACTTCCGGCTCCATCATCAGACCAGCAACATGATATCATTTTTTTTTAAATATCTCGGTAGTTGTACAAGTATGCCATGTTACAGCACAATAAGATTCCAGGAAGTGCTTGAAAAATGGATGACAATAGGGAATATGCATGTGATTCAAATATGGGTCAAATATTTTTTTTTATAAATTATATTACTTCAGAATTATGCCTCCATCAATATTTTTGAATAAAATTTCTTTTTGAGCGAGAAATTAATTTTTAAAAAGTCCCAAAAATCTGTTGGTAATTCAAATACTTGAAAAGCTAAGAGGGGATGTGACGTAACAATCCGGGAAAACAATCAAAATGTCAATGTCAAGTCAATCAACAAGTGTCAAGTCAATGTCAAAAGCTCCTACAAAAAGGAGTGTTTGACGTTGACTTGACAGTTGCTTGTATGTTTTCACGGACGGTGACGTCACCACACCAAGCGCGCCAAATGGAGGGCGTTTAAATAGCCCGGATCGGTTGGATATTTTTTTTTTTTTTTTTAAGTACTTCAAATTGCTTTTTTGCCGTCGAATTTTTTTAAACTATTATTTGACCATGTAAACTATCGAATAAAAATATTAAAAAAATACATGCATATTCCCTATTGGAGTTACTAGAAACACATATGGCCACCTTCCCGCTCCATCATCAGACCTTGAACACCACCAATGTGTCAAAGCACTTGTTAATACGTAACCAATGAGTCCAAACACGATGGTGCTATCTAGTTTGATTGAGGAGTTCCTATGGCCAACTTGCGGCTCCATCATCAGACCAGCTCTATGATATCAAATTTTCAAAATGTCTCGGTAGTTGTATAAGTATGCCAAGTTTCAGCTCAATCGGATTCCAGGAAGTGCTTGAAAAATCGAGTACAATATTAGTAACAGGAAAGATAATATAAAGCTTGTAAGATATTATAAAGCTTGTAAAAAGGAGGAGGTTCTCAATTCGCCTGCATGTTTTTTTTTTTGTGTGTGTTTTACGCGATTACTCCGCCAAATATGAATCGATTTTTTATGATTCTTTTATTTTTTTTGTTTGGTAGATCATACTTCAGAGTCCCTTTAAATTTTATTTACTTTGCTTGCATATTACAATATTACATACTTGTCTAGGTAGACGATGTTCTATGTGACTCCGTCACTGTTATTTACATAGCAGGTAGTGGTATTAAAATTTGTTTATGTACCACAACTAAAAACTTTTTACAAAAAAAAAACAACAGACTTCCAAAAAAAAAAAGTTTAAAATAAATTCAAAAAACGAAAACTGAAAAGCAAAGACACCGACTTCACTTTTTTAGTGCTTTTTTTTTTAAGTCGTTCGTTTTTTTTTTTGTTGATGACGTCGATTAAAAAATATTCCTCACTGTAGCGTAGTAATCTGTCTGATATTCAGATGTAGTTGAACGATCGAGTTTAGATACCGAAAATACAATTTTCAGACACCAGTAGCGTCACAGGCCACGCCAGGAGACCATTCGAAGAAATTAAAAATGACGCCAAAAAATATACTCATGTCATAGCAAACCGTCTGAAAATCATGTTTTCAAGCAAAGAAAAAGATAAGTATGTAAGGAAGTAATAGTACATTGTGATACTAGTGTGCTCTATTGGATACTGAAAATCATGTTTTCAAGCAAAGAAAAAGATAAGTAAGTAATAGTTCATTGTGATACGAGTGTGCTCTATTAGATACTGAAAATCATGTTTCAAGTAAAGAAAAAGATAAGTAAGTAATAGTACATTGTGATACGAGTGTGCTCTATTGGATATTACAGTCGAGGCGGTATTATTCGAGCGGTGCGAGCCGTAGGCGAGCGCGATAAGGTAGCCGAGAGTGTCTTTACTCTCTCTTACTTTACTCTTTTTACTTTACATGCGTCACAGATTACTATTTACTAGTCGGAGTAATGACATGGCAGTATGGAATTAGTAAGTACTATCATGGCAGCATGGAATTTGTATCCAATAGAAATTGTTTTTGGTGAAGCTTTTTACCAGAGACAAGTGCTCAAAAGCAAGTTTTTATTTAAAAAAAGAACCATCAGCAAACCAGTGCCAGGGTTTTTTTTTTCATAACTAATTTTCAGTGGGATACTGTACATTGAATTTGTATGAACTAGAGACTTGCGCTTTTTTCCGGTAAGACCGCGCGGATGGCACGCGCGCAGTCACTACCCTAACCCCATTTGCGTATTATGTATTATTAACATTATTATATTTATAATAGGCTGTTCAGCGATATTACCAGTGCCTTTATTTACACCCGCGTGCGAATCACTAGCGGAAAAAACAAAACAGCCGCCATTTTCCATAAACTATTTTGTTGTGTGGTGAAATTAAAAATGTCGATTTCACATACGGGAGAAGAGCGTAAATAATAATAAATAGATTTGACTCCGCCATGGTACCTACGTTTAGGTATAGTAATTTTTTTTGTTGGTTTGTTTTTTCTTTTTCAAATCATATTTTTTTTTATAGGCTGTCTAACGGTTTTCCAAGTGCCTTTATTTACACCTATGGAAAAACAAAACCAGCGCGCCAACATAGATGTTTTTAAAAGAAACTCCGGATAGTCAGTATTTGGCAACAAAGGTCAGTTAAACTTTATAAATCTATCATCTCTATAGTTACGTTATTGTAGCATAAGTTTTTGCAACAAGAAGTTTTTACAACAAGTCGGTTTGTTTCCTCGCAAGTGTGTTGATAAACAATTTAAAAAACCCCCGACAAAAACAAAGCGTCTAAAAAGTAAAAAATAATATGTATTGGCCCTTTAAGTTTAACATAAAAGTTATAGGTAATATTTTGATCCAAGCGTCGTCGTGTCGGAGGACGGCTAATGCAAACGCCAACACACACTAGGAATAATGAATGTATGCTGTTGTAGAAAGGAACTCCTACTGGCTGGGCTGGGCTGTTAACTTCCTATATTCATTAGCCGTCCCCAGACACGACGACGCGGCATAGCCATAGGCGAGCGCGAATAATACCGCCTCGGCTGTAATATCCAATAGAGCACACTCGTATCACAATGTACTATTATAATATTGACCGACTTACATTTGCAGTCGCCAAAGTACATTGTTTTTCAACTACAATGTTAAGTTTGTTTTGTTCCCCCACTATAAAACCCCCACACAAAAAAAAAACACAGACGAATTGAGAACCTCCTCCTTTTTGAAAAGTAGGGTAAAAAAAAAACAGAAATCCCCCTTATCATATTTAATTGGCTTATATTACTTTTCGCCCCGACATATTCTATGAAATGTGACCAACCACGCGCGAGCCAAATTAGTCGCAGTAATTAAGCGGGCGAGCGGTACTTCCTATTTAGATTTCTTACCGA
Source organism: Lithophane semibrunnea (assembly GCA_947363905.1). NCBI lineage: Eukaryota > Metazoa > Arthropoda > Insecta > Lepidoptera > Noctuidae > Lithophane > Lithophane semibrunnea. The sequence goes on from OX376187.1 coordinate 20,866,115, forward strand.
GTAATTACGATTTGTTAACTACCCACACGTAACTGCCTGGTCATTTTACTGCCCAAATATTTACTCCCGAACTTGTCAATAAACATGCATTTTGTCATTTTTATTTTCTAAAACTGCAATAAACAACTGCCGTTAAATCAGTGCCATATAAACAACATGTCTGTCTATATAAACTCAATTAACATACTTAAAACATTTTTTTTTTTCTATTTCCTACTTATGGGGTATAATTCCAGACTTGTATTTCTTAAATTCCACTACTTTCAGGGGGATTTGTGGAATAAGTCATTATGCGTGGTCCGACTCGCACTTCGCGACTGTCATTTGGTAATTTGAGGTTTTAAATAATATACTTTTATCAAATGCTTAAATTAAAATTTAATAATAAATTATCTGAAATGCAACAAATGTAACGTGTATAATAATAATACTATAATAATATATCTCTTGTGCGCAACGCCCGTGACGGATGTACTAACAACTATTAAGGCCCACATACACAAACAGGATTAACCTAATTCGTGTGTAAAATTAGATAACAGTACAAAATTACAACGCGTGCGTGTTTCGTTGTTAGTAATTATAATATGCAACCTTAATAATATAATAATTAACTATATTATGGGGGACGCGGTAAGGTAGCCTGCGAAATTCAAATTTTCTTACGTTTTTTGCAATTTGCAAGTCAGTGTCAGGTTGTATGTTAACAGTTCGTGCCCGGCGTCGCGATATAATTCCTACGTTTCCAGTGGATTTTCCAAAATTTTCCTTCATACAAACCTTGTGCAGATACGAATACAACAAAAAAAAGTCAGCCAAATCGAGTCATTCTCTAGTGATGATCTTTCATGAATGCGGCAATTGATTTTTATTTATAGACAGCATGTTTTTTTTATGTGTATGTTCTTAAAATAATAAAAACGTGAATTCATGCAAGCCTAATACTTTTTGTTAGTTACAACTATTTGTGTTTCAAATTTCATCCAAATCCTATTAGTGAATACTATCGTGAACCGTACGCAAAATACGCGCTTAGACGTGGAGTTGCGGATATCAGCCCGTATTACCTATTACCTACTATCGTGAATAATTAATGCAAGCCTAGTACTTTTTGTTATGTTTCTACTCAGAAATTCGTCGATATTAATCGATTTTAATGAAATTATGCTCCAAATTAATCTCTACCTGTGAAAACTACATGAAAATTCGTACAGTAGTTCCCGAGATGTGCGAGAACAGACAAACGAACAGGGGACCTAGCATCACCGCTTACAGCAGTATTATTTTAATCTTACTTCGTGGGGGAAAGAGATGGACTATATGTCTTGTAGAGCTTCTCTTTCCTATACTGAAGTAATATTAAAATAATACTGCTGTAAGCTGTGGTGGTAGGCCCCCAGACACCGGATTCTACTGTTTTATTATATTGTTATTTTTTTATTATACTGTTTTTGTGTTTGTCTGTATGTCCGCGTTGTTCTTCTAAACCACGCAACAGATTTTGATAAGGTTTTTACCATTGTTAGACTTTTAGAGAATTTATTCCGGAAGGTATAGGCGAATAATACGTTAATAAATTACATATAACCAAGAAATGTCGATGTCGTAAAAACCAAAACCGTGCGAAGTAGGAGCGGGTCGCTAGCAATTCTATAAATAAATATTTTTTACGGCCGCGAATCATATTTAGATCAGCATACAACCTGATACTGACCTACAAATTGCAAAAAACGTAAGAAAATTTGAATTTCGCGGGGTACCCTGACGCTTACGCCTTAAATTAAACATACCTCTATTAAATGGTTAAATCACAGTGTACTAAACATAACTTACGATATGTAGCCGTCAGTGTAAAAAGCTTCGCTTTTACACAAATACTTGCGTGAGTCTTAACAAAGTAAGTCTTTGTTAGAAAAATATTAAGGCAAAGCTCACAACGCACGCGCAACGCGAAGGGCCGCGTGCCCTTCGTCGTCCGCGTCGACGTCAACGTCGGTAGTCCGGCGCCCCGTGCAGCAACTGCGTACGCGCCCTACGTCACTGTCAGCAGTCTGGCGCCGCGTGCAGCAACTGCGTACGCGCCCTGCGTCACTGTCAGCAGTCTGGCGCCCCGTGCAGCAACTGCGTACGCGCCCTACGTCACTGTCAGCAGTCTGGCGCCGCGTGCAGCAACTGCGTACGCGCCCTACGTCACTGTCAGCAGTCTGGCCCCGCGTGCAGCAACTGCGTACGCGCCCTACGTCACTGTCAGCAGTCTGGCGCCGCGTTCAGCAACTGCGTACGCGCCCTACGTCACTGTCAGCAGTCTGGCGCAGGTGCAGCAACTGCGTACGCGCCCTACGTCACTGTCAGCAGTCCAGCGCCGCGTGCAGCAGCTCCGCGCGCGCCTTACGTCACTGTCAGCAGTCCGGCGCCGCGTGCAGCAGCTCCGCGCGCGCCTTACGTCACTGTCAGCAGTCCGGCGCCGCGTGCAGCAGCTCCGCGAGCGCCTTACGTCACTGTCAGCAGTCCGGCGCCGCGTGCAGCAGCTCCGCACGCGCCAGCAGCGCCGCGAAGTATTGCGCCGCCAGCCGCGCGATGTACTGCTCGTGCGCGCCCCGCGCCGGCCACCAGCCCTCCATGAAGCCGATGTGGCCGCCCCGCGCCGTCACCGCCAGCGCCACGCGCCCGCCGCGCCGCCCCGCCGCCTCGGCCTCGGCCACGGGGATGGCGGCCAGCGGCTGGAACGGGTCGTCGGCCGCGCACAGGCACAGCAGCGGCACGCGCACGCGGCCCAGCTTGTCGCGCAGCGTGGCGGCGCGGTAGTACGCGTCCACCGAGCCGAAGCCGAAGTGCTTGGTGGTAAAGGCGGCGTCGAACTCGCGAACCGAGCGCGCGCGATCCACCACGCGCCAGTCCCACGGGCCCTCGCGCAGGGGCGCGTGCTCGCGCAGCGTGCGGCGCAGCTTGCGCGCCATGTGGTACGACAGCAGCGCGTTGAGCGGCGCGCGCTCCATGCACTCCGAGCCCTTCACCACGTCCAGCGGCGACGAAACCACCAGCGCCGCGTGCACGGCCGCGTGCTCGCCGTGCTCGGCCAGGTATTGGCCCAGGATCAGGCCGCCCAGCGACACGCCGGCCGCGAGCAGCGGCACATCGCCGCACGCCACGCGCACCGCGCTCACCACCTCGGCCAGGTCGGAGTGGCTGATGGCGCAGTACAGGCGAGGCGTGGTGAGCGGCAGGCCACCCAGGCCGCGGTTGTTGAACACGACGCAGCGCGCGCGCAGCAGCGCGGCGGCGGCGGCCAGGCAGCGCACGTAGTCGGCGTCGGCGCTGCCGGTGAGGCCCGGCAGCACCAGCAGCACGGCGCGCGGCAGCAGGCCGGGCGGCTCGACAAGCCAGTCCAGCGCCACCTGCCCGCCGTCCGACAGGCGCAGCACCTGCCTGACACGTCACGCCCGCTCTGTCGTTGCTTTTACTCATATTAATTTGCCAGATATCTTTATATGGGTATTCATTTTAAATTTTCAACAGTTGTTCTATATAAAAACCTGTTACACGTTGATCAGCTCCATTTCTTAGATGGTTTGATTTGAATTTATTAGACTAAAGTTAATGTGAACTAGAATTAAAATTAAACCAATTCGGTGTAAGACTCTGACAACAGACAAACCACAGTCTGTCGGATTTTATTATTATTATTATGTTCTTTAGTTTTCTTCTCTTTTGAGAGACCTACAATCTTACACACGGGCCGGAACCAAGTGTGTTCCTAATTTAGATTGAAAAGGTGGATGATAATGTAGAAGAAGTCAGGAACTTTCGATGTGATGCGACAGGTGTTAAGAATGGTGGCTTTTTGGAGCATGTGTGTATGAGAAGACATGTGTAAGACTTTGTGTAAGAGCCTTTGGCACTACACTGGTAGATGAGAGTACTATAGGGACGATCTGGACGGTTTGTGCTTTCCATAGTGTTTTTATTTCTATGGCGAGGTCTTGGTACTTACTAAGTTTTTCGGATATTGTAGTTTGAATGTTGTGTGAGTTAGGTATAGCTATATCTATGAAGTAAACTGTTTTATTTATTTTGTTGTGAACGGTGATATCAGGTCTGTTGTAATGTATAGTTTCGTCTGTAATTATTGTATTATTAAAAAATGAGTTGAATAATCGAATCTAAAAACAACCAAGTTCTGCATTCATATAGGACGTTCTTATTATTCATTAAAATAAAATACCAACATATGTTGATATTTAATACAGATATTTTGGATTCGAACTCAAGGTAAGAGGTTAGTATTGTTAATTTGTATTGAGTTATTTTTTTCAAAATTTGTTATGGTAACAACAGTTATGGTAACAACAAAGTTCTGAAAAATATGTTCAAGATTAACATATATTTTTTCCCCTACCACAAACTATATAGATTTGGCAATTATTTTGTTTAAATCAAGCCAAATTTTACCATTTGCCTGTTGCCAGCACCTTAATGGCAAGCACCATTGACAACTGTTCCATGCAACTAAAAAAGAGTACCTATAGGAAACATTTAGTAGCTGTGATAATGATAGCTGTCAATCATAAGATGAGTCATAACAGGTTAAGATAGTTTTACCTCAAAGTAAACTTAAATTATGGTCTGATCAAGACTACCTACACATGTTAATATGTATTATTTTTCATCCTCTCTGTCATCACATAATGGACTCTGTGTCATCACATAATGGATACAGGACTCTGTGTCATCACATAATGGATACAGGACTCTGTGTCATCACATAATGGATACTTAAGAAATTAGGAAGGACATTTTGTATAATGATTGTAGGTGAACTTTGTACCGGCGATATTTGACGGGCGGCAATAATCGTGAACGTAATATCGAGCCGAGGACCGTTTGCAGCCGCGACTCGAAGCACCACGGCGTCGGCCAGTAGTGCTCGCTCAGTAGAGGCACGTTCTCTTCCAGAAACCGACGGAATTCTCCTTGACTGCATATTAGTATGGGCTTCTGTAACAAAACAAATCATTTAGTTATCCTGCACGTCCATGAGTAACCGAAGTAGTGCTGTGCTAACAAAAGCACCGAAGTCGATAGCCAAACAACAAGGCAGAACTTGAGATTGTTCAACATAATTATTTAATAATCTTTACCTTGACCACTTCCACTAGATAATAGGTTATGTACAATATTGATAAAGAAACACCAACTAACAACTCCTTTTTTATTTCAAATATGTACATAAACATACCTAACATGATTTGTGTAATACCCATAAAATAAACCAATAATAAAACAAAATAATAAAAAAAGAATATGAAAGTAAACTCTGTTTTGGTTAGACAGTACGCTATTGGTTAGGCCCGACGGAATAACTGATCAAATCACTGACAGCGACAGATGACAGAACATGAGAACAGTCGACACCACAGAGTACTTTTAGACTTTTACTAGACACAGAAAAGACATTACTACGTAATCTGTGGACAAGACAATGTCAGTGGTATGTGCAGTGACACGGCGGCACTGAAATGTCCGTAGAAATCCGCAGGCCGCCAAGATTTGCGACATTCGACTTACCGCCAGTGCCACGTCACTTTAGGTATAAGTTGGAACAGTGTTGGGAAGAAGCATCTAATATTGATGCTTAAATTATTATTTAGTACCTATATTACAGACAATATAATTTTCTAGTACCTAATGCTCATATCATTAGCTCGTCATTAGTATCTAAATAAAGCTTATTAATAATTAGTATCTAAATTAATATTATGTTGATAAAACTCCTTCGCAAATAATGCATTAATTTCTAACAAATTTCATTACCATACAAAAGGTTATAATGGGTCAATCTTATGCTGTTGCGGACTTTTTTTTAGAACTTGTATGCTCTGTTCCTATTGGTCGTAGCGTGATGTTATATAGTCTATAGCCTTCCTCGATTAATGGACTATCCAACACAAAAATAATTTTTCAAATCCAACCAGTAGTTCGTGAGATTAGCGCGTTCAAACAAACAAACAAACTCTTCAGCTTTATAATATTAGTATTAGTAGTATTATTAACTTTGTCCACATCAAAGATTTGGAAAATCAAAATTTCAAAAATTTGCTACGCCCTATTCGGCACCTTACCGTGGGTTTGCAAACCGTAGACAGAATAGTCTGTCTACGGTTAAAACCCATCTCTAATGTCATATTGATCGCCTTGTATGGTACAATAGCTCGTGTGAGTACCAGCCCTTCAGTTTCATTTAGTTTCGAAAAATTGTACTTTAACGCACATCTATCACCCACTATCACTCCTTTGATAAACTCCAAGTCGCGTGTATCCTATATTACAATAATAATATCTATCTATAATCTAATGGGTCTTTACCTATGAAATTGCCGTTCTGCAGTACTGGCCATTTCAAATCAAAATAATTTTTGTTTGGCTAAGAATTCTAATTTCAAATTAATTTTATTTTAAAAACATGGAATTCTTTTTTCAAAAGAAGTCATTTGTTTAATGATTAGTGTTACATTTTCATCGCATTTCAATCTTTTTCGTCATCATGGATACGTTAAAAATTCGAGTAATTATGGAATATGAGTACCGTCGTGGCAGCAACGCGGCACAAGCGGCACGCAACATCAACGACGTTTACGGAGCTAACACTACAAACCAACGCACCACCTGTTATTGGTTTGCTCGCTTCCGTTCTGGAACTTTCAACCTGAAAAATGAACCTCGCGGTCGTCCGAAGACTTTGGTCGACAATGACGAATTAAAGGCGATTGTGGAAGCTGATGATACACAATCTACGGCTCAATTAGCAGCAGCTTTCGACGTTAGCGTCAAAACAATATTGGTCCATTTGGTCAAATTGGCAAGGTAAAAAAGCTTTACAAATGGGTTCCCCACGAACGCAATGATCGCCAGCGCGAAGTACGCGTCGAGGCGTGCCTTGCACTGCTCAACAGACACACAAATGAAGGAATTTTGAACCGCATTGTTACCTGCGATGAAAAATGGATTCTGTTTGATAACCGCAAGCGCTCAGCAAGTTGGTTGGATCCCGGTTCAGTACCTAAACAATGCTCTAAACGAAAACTTACCCTTAGAAAAGTGATGGTCACTGTTTGGTGGTCTAGCGCCGGTGTGATTCATCACAGCTTCTTACCAAACGGGGTGAGCATTACTGCAGATGTGTACTGTGAAGAACTGAACACAATGATAGAGAAGCTGGCACATCTCCAACCAGCATTGGTCAATCGCTCGTCTCCGCTGCTCCTGTACGACAACGCGCGACCTCATACTGCACAGCAGACGGTCTCCAAGTTGCAAGAACTGGGGTTGGAAGCTCTCCGTCATCCGCCCTACTCACCAGACCTTGCGCCTACAGACTACTACTTTTTCCAGAATTTGGATAACTTCTTGGCGGGAAAAAAATTCAATACCCGAGAGGCAGTACAGAATGCCTTTGAAGAATTTGTTGCCTCCCGTCCAGCTGATTTCTTTAAGAAGGGCATCAATAAACTGCCACTGCGTTGGCAAAGATGCATTGATTGCATGGGTGATTACTTCGATTAATACAAATAAAAAATACATGAAAAAAAATCGTTTAAATTTTTTCATACAAAACGGCAATTTCATAATACTAATATACTTATACTAATATTATAAAGCTAAAGAGTTTGTTTGTTTGAACGCGCTAATCTCAGGAACTACTGGTTGGAATTGAAAAATTATTTTTGTGTAGGATAGTCCATTTATCGAGGAAGGCTATAGGCTATATAACATCACGCTACGTTTAATAGGAGCGGAGCATAAATGAAAAATGTTGCAATATCGGGAAAAAATATTCCTTTTTGAGAGCTTCTGTGGCGTGCGCTGCGTAACCGGTTTAAGTTACGCAAATATCATGTATGATGGAATTGTTCCTCTTTAAAATTTCTAAAAAAAAGTTCGGGACAGCATATGTCTATCTTTTAAGATTGACTCACTATAACCATTTTTTATGGTAATCAAATTTGTTCGAAACTAATGCATTATTTGCGAAGGGGTTTTATCAAAATAATATTAATTCTTATTCAAATAAATAGTTTTAACATCAAGGTTATTTAATTAGCAGCAAAATACTTTTTAATTCATTCGAATCGGACATTTAATTTCGAAATAATCATGAATATAAAAATGCAATACGCGAACCGTTCGACGCCGGCGCGACGTTCCCTATGTTCGCGAGGAGAGGATGGGCACACGGGTAGACCATGAACTGGAATAGGACATAGGATACGTTTTATCACTATATTCCCACGGGATGGAGACCTCCGCGGGTGAAACCGCGCGGCACAGCTAGTTATGATATAATTATAGTCTGTGGTACTGTCAGGTACTGTACTTACTAGTACTACTTAGTCATACGTAGTATCTATTATGTAGTCTGTGTATCTGTCTGTGACTTAGTCTGTGGGTACTGTTCAAGTCGCACCTCGCAGCCACTCAGTCACAGTCACTATTGAGTTTGATTTTAAGTTTTTATTTTTCTTCCGAAATCTCGTGTGTTGTCCGGTTTATTTTGCTAATTTATTTCACTATATTCTTAATAAACAGATAATGATCTGTTAGTCTTGTTAGAAATTGTACTATAGAAAGTTGTATTTAGTACAATAAATTAAAAAAAAACATTAAAATGAAGGGTGCTAAGTTGTTAACGTGTGCAAATCGTTGCATAGCAGGGAAATCAACACAGCTGCCGTTGCCCTTGCACAGGTAATTATTCAAACCAGCCAGCAGACAAAACTTTTGATCTAGTCTTTGCACTCAATGCCATGGCCTTGTTGTTCCATAGTCCACACTCGCCTTGGACTTTGTACCTCAACCTCATTATTTATAGGCAAATGACAAATAAATGACTCTTGTCAAAATAATATCTCGGAATACGGCCAATATTTGCACCATGCGGAATCCCCGGAAATACTTATTCTACTCTTTGAGCGGAATATTCCTACTCTTCCTTCATGGTTTTTTATTCCAAACATAGGTAGATAGGTACTTACCATCATTGACCAAATATTTTTGTTTGCCCTTTTTTTCTATTTGTCTTGCCTAGTCGTTTATTTGGTAAGTGGGTCATCTTAGGGGTGGACACTCTTTTGTGTGGCTGCACTGACAAAAGCATACCTACAAAATACCTATTGAAAACATTACTTACAGGGAATTAGATAAAAATGGTCCAAATAAAGAACAAGACAAATATTAGTAGAAATGATTGAAAAGGGAACTTGACACTGCACTTGTTTGCATTCCACAAGGTAACACAAGATGTTAACTTAGAGCTAGGAGCCGTTGTAGACCCTGTCAGTATGTATTTTTCCCACTTGGTCTTTATGTATTTAAGATGATGTTTTGAGTGCCTGTCACAGTTATTTACATAGCAAGTAGCAGTTTCCGAATTTGTGTGGGATAGGTACCACAACTAAAAAGTGAAAAATAAAAACTTTTTCTTTTCTTTTTTCTTACAAAAAAAAAACAACCGACTTCCAAAAAAAACACTACAAAGTCAAATTTTCTTGAATCATAGCTAAAAACACTCGATCAAGTCACCTCTTTCCTCTCAAACAAAGTCAAAAAAATCAAAATCGGTTCAGCCATTTGGCAGCTACGATGGCGCAGACTGACACACACATACACACGTTAAACTTATAACAGCCCTCTTTTTCCGTCGGGGGTTAAAAATAACTTTAATTTCGGAATTTAGTGGCAAAAAACGGAAATTCAAAAGAAAAAAAAAAAAAAACCGAAATTAAAGTTATTTTTCACTTTGTAGTGTTTTTTTGGGAAGTCGGCGAAGTCGGTTTTTTTCTTTTTGTAAAAAGTTTAAGTTATTATACCTCTGCTTTGCATCACTGTCAAAATCACAGTGATTTTTATTGTCATTGTAATAAGGTTGCTGTTGGGTAGTGGTAGTGGCATCTGCCATAAGTGTGATAGGAGTGTAGTTTATCGTAAGACGTTAATTTGTTTACATGGCAGCTGTAGATGGCTGGCCACAGAGGCGCGCGAGGCGCCGGCGGAAAAGCGCGGCGCCGCACGCGAGAGTGGCTCGTTCACACTGAACCTGTTCCGCGGCCGCCTGGAGACGGCGCAGGTGTTCCCTTTCCCCGAGCCGCTGTCCGAAGACCAGCGCCAGATGCTGCAGGAGCTCGTGCCGCCCGTCGAGAAGTTCTTCCAAGAGGTACCATCTCAATCGAGTTCTAGTTCTAGGGTTCTAGATTCCAACTATTAATTTTTTTGATGTCTAACATCTTTCCTCTCGCTTTCCTTCAATCTGTGGCAGTGATTTTGTGACAAGGGACGGAAGTGTGGCCGTCTTTCCCTTTTCGGACCACTTGCGTTTAAAAACGCCGATTGCTCGCTATTTTACTATAAACTCCATATAAAACTATAAAGCCCAAAACACACACAGAGCGTGTGCGGGGCGGGAGCGGGTCGGGCGCGGGAGTACGGCGGGTATAATAATTTGTAATTCAAGGAATTATATGGATGTCAACACACAGAACGCGGGCGCGGAGCGGGAGCCGCGCCCGCCGCCCGCCGAGACAACAGCGCGGGACGGGAGCGAGTCGGGCGCGGGAGTACGGCGGGTGTCATAAATTGTAAATCAAGGAATTATATGGATGTCAACACACAGAACGCGGGCGCGGGTCGGGCGCGGAGCGGGAGCCGCGCCCGCTGACACAACAGCGCGGGGCGGGAGCGGTTCGGGAGCGGTTGTGCTATTCTGTAAAAATATTTCCGTGAAAACTAAGTGTAGTAAAATATCAAAGTGAGCTTGGAGTTAACTGTCACTGCTTTAGCATCAGTAGGTATCGATGACAATGACTCACTCCACGCTCACTTCACCTAAGTTTTCAAGGTAAGATGGTTACAGAATAGCAATGTGGGTGTAGCGGCGTTACATTCGTTGCAATACACGTATCGATGATATTCTCCATATTGATGTTTGTTTTTATTAATGTCATGAACCTACAACATTTTCCATTTTCGCGTTCTTCTTTTTAAAATAAGTAAAAAAAAAAAATTCTTCGTCCGTGTCAGAATCACCCAACATTTTCACACTGCAACCGCTGCCGCCTGTCAAAGTACAACCGCGCCCGACCGGCTGCCGTTCCGCGCCCGACCCGCTGCCGCCCCGCGCCCGCGCTCTGTGTGAACACGATGAACCGCGCGACTCACGCGATGAAAACGACCCGACCCGCTCCCGCCCCGCACCCGCTCTGTGTGTGTTTCGGGCTTAAGGGCCTTACCACAAAAACTTAGGCACTTGTTCAACGCGTGTTTAATGTCAGTTTTATGTCAAACACCATACAGAAATGTCGTGTTTAAAAGGACGGTTTTGTGGTAACAAGGTAACTGTTTCATAATCTGTATAATATTTTCTATTGGTTCTTATAAGACTGATAAGAATTTGGTTTACAATAAAACAAGCATGTTTACACTAAAAACAGGTTTTTTTATTTTCAATATCTACAGGGCTTATAACTTGCTTGCAGTTGCAACAAACAAAATAATGACAGCTTAAGGCTATAAGTAAAATTAGTTATTTATGATCTATGTGCGGAAAGTAGGAGATGAGGTCAAGAAAAAAGATCCTTCTCACGTTATGATTTCGAACAAAAACACAACAAGTTCAAAATAATAAAAAAAACAAATGAAAAAAGCACTAGTGCGAAATAGTGGCAGTTTCCGCACCATTTGGCTGCTTTGAAAACGCTCTTCGAGCACATGCATTTATTTTTTGTGGCGCAGGTGAACGACCCCGCCAAGAATGACGCGGACTCGCAGATCGAGCAGAACACGGTGTCGGGGCTGTGGGACTTGGGCGCCTTCGGGCTGCAGGTGCCGACCGACCTCGGCGGCCTGGGCCTGTGCAACACGCAGTACGCGCGCCTCGTGGAGGTGGTGGGCGCGCACGACCTGGGCGTGGGCATCACGCTGGGCGCGCACCAGTCCATCGGCTTCAAGGGCATCCTACTGTTCGGCACGCCCGAGCAGAAGGCGCACTATCTGCCGCGCGTTACGGGCGGCGAGTACGCCGCCTTCTGCCTCACCGAGCCGTCCTCCGGCTCCGACGCCGGCTCCATCAAGTGCGTAGTGTGACGTACAGTGAGCGAGCTTGTCGCGCGTGAGTCTGACGAGTATATGTGCGCAGGTCGCGTGCGGTGCTGTCGTCCGACGGGAAGCACTTCATCCTCAACGGGTCTAAGATCTGGATCAGCAACGGAGGTATCGCCGAGATCATGACCGTGTTTGCGCAGACGCCCATTGAGAAGGACGGCAAGACTGTTGACAAGGTACCGATCGATCTCTAGTTCTAGTCTCTACCGGAACCACTCTTGTTACATCAAACCACTCGTCAAACGCGAGCCCATTTAATCAATTAAAAACCCAATAAAGTTCTATGCAACTATTGTGGCCATAAAATTTGTCATACTACCCTAAGGGTGAATGTCTGTCGCTCATATACATAGGGTTTAGTTTTGTCTTGCTTACAAGACCAAATACTAATGTGATGTGACAGATACTGTTCGATGACATTAGTGACGAAATTAGTGTGGTTACCATGATCGTTTTTGTATACAGGGTGTTAAGCCCCTAACAAATGTTGCCTAATGAATACGAGGCTTTAGGGTAAACACCGTTATCCTTGAAACCAGTGGTTTGAATTCATTTATAGATCATAAAATCAATGGAAAATTACAACTTTTTTTTTTAAAGAATATCTACTTTTTACCACAAGGGTTTTTTCACCATACGCGCTAGGGCAACGAACTTACGTCTCAACACGGGCGGGGGGCGCGGGATCTTTGACCTGACTGGCCGCGAGCGCGACCCCTATTGTGTATTTATTCATGTGTTGTATAGGTAGGAGGGGCGGCGACCTCGGGCGCATATCCATGAATTTGCGGGCGGGGTCGGATAGAAACTTTTTAAAATATTTTAATGAAAATAATGTGTTATACCATTCCCCCTCTAAAAAGCTTATTTTTTTCACTGAAAACAGTGAATAAAAAGCAATTTTTTTATTCACTGTTTATTTATTATATTTAAACAAATTTGAATTTAGAACACGCCAATATATTCGAACTACATCTCAATCAATGTTATACAAACTCCTATTTGATTTTCGAACAGGAGTTTAGCATCAGAATAAAAACTATTTTGTGTTCTTTGCTGTCATGAGTAAATTGGCGCTATTTTAAATATTGTAAGTTGTACGAACAAAAAGTTTAGTGTTACTTAATAATAAATCGATTGAAAATGTATTCAAGTGATGAAGATGTGTTAACACCTGAGTTTATGAAAGAGAGGGCGGCCGATATAGTAGAAAGCTTGCTACCCAAGAAATCACGGCTGGTTACATCAAAGCCTACGATGAGTTTTTCAAATGGAAATCAAGCTTTTGGCACATTTTCAGTCTGTTTTCCTAACTTATTTTAATGAATTGTCGAAGAAAAAGAAGTCATCGACATTATGGAGTATGTATTCTATGCTACGGTGTAGTTACTATAAAAACAAGGCATAATATTGACATAACAACATACTCGAAGTTGCAATTTCTTTTTTCCGTAGTCATGGTATAAAGTATAGTATGCAACTCTTGAATAAAACGGATTTATATCGAAGGCCATGAAAACCTCGCGTCGTTCAGGATTCTAACACTTGAATCACTCGCTATGCTGGTGATTCAATCATCATGAATCACTCCCTACAGTCGTGATTCAGTCGTTCGAATCCTTCACTTGCTCGTGATTCATCTATGGCCCTCGCTTTAAATCCGTCTTTTATTCACTAATTGCATAATATACAATTTTTAACCCCCGACGGAAAAAGAGGGGTTATAAGTTTAACGTGTGTATCTGTGTGCTCGATTTTCACGTGTGGGGAAGGGCAAAGCAACTAGTTTACACTACAGAAGTAGAAAGTCGAGAAGATTTGATAAATCGAATTAATGCTGCTTTCAAAGTTATGCGAGAGGAGATGCCACAACAACTGTAGAAATCAGACGTAGATGCCGCGCCTGTATTGTAAATGAAGGGCGTCATTCGAACATCTGTAATTTATTAATTAAATAAATTATTTAATTGTTTCTCTAACGCACCTTACTGGTACAGCAATTTTCTTTGTACTTAACTTACATAATTTCAATCGATCATTTAATTTTTACCAACCTTGCAGTATTAAGTTTCGCAAAACATTTCACTTTCCGTAAAGGTAGATTTCATCGAAAAGGACATGACCAATTCCTGCATTCGAATTCGGGAACTTGTGCAGGATTACAGTAAATACACTAAGATTTAAAAATAAAGATCTAATGTATCATGAATAAATTATTCCGAATAACGCCAAGGTTAAAATATCTCCAAAAACAGTATTTTAATTGCTTCCGCTTTTCTTTTAGAGTGCGTTTCATCAAATAGGTCATATGCCGTAATGTTGGTTCCACTGTTGTAGGACGAACATTTGTACTACGTTACGGCGCCACCTAATAGGTCCGTTGTTAAAGTGCCAACATAACGGCATAGGAACTATAATGTTGAAACGCACTCTTATAAGTACTTCCCGATTTTGACGTTCCATTGTATCTCTAACCATCCGGTAACCATAATAAGCTACACAAAGTATAAGAAAAATAATCTAAGAACGAGTTATTTTCGATCAAGAGAATGAATGACATGGAATATAATTATAATGCATGTTTTGTTTATAATTAATTTGATTTATTTACACGAATACAGGTTAGGTTTTTATTGATATTTGTGACGATCGAACACCATAATAGATGACCATGAACAAATCACTGTGTATAGAGGACTGTTATTTCTTTGACAATGCATCTCTCATTAGTGGCGGGACCAAAGGCACAATATAATAAGGTCAAATCAATCTTTTACATAAAATACCCAATTAATCGATTCGAATCAAAGCATGAAAAATCGATTCACAAAAAAAAAATTGAATTGATATTTTATTATACCCTTTTTAACTGTTAGATTAATAATAACATAACATCACGCTTCTAATCCCTGAAGGGAGAGGTCTATACACCCTCATTTCGGTAGTTATGTTGTAAGTTCCGTGCAATAGACGACACGGTTGGCGCAGTGGCTGAGCGATGGACTGCTGCGCAACGTGTCGCGGGTTCGATCCCCCCATGGAACAAATATTTGTATGATCTGCAAGTAGTTGTTCCGGGTCTGGGTGTTAGTGTATGTGAGTTTCTATGTTTGTAAACGCACCCACGATACAGGAAGAAATTCTTAAAAAAAGACCCGGGCAAAAATCCGGACTCCACTTGCTACTGAGATATTCCAGATGGACAAACCCAGTAACACTTTGCCTGACCCGGGAATCGCAGCCAGGACCTCATGCTCAGGTCCTGGGTGCGATTCCCGGGTACAGCGCTACAGCGTTTGTGACCACTAGACCAACGAAGCAGTCAAATGATTTCGATTTTAGTGTTCGGGAAAAAATCGAGTATCATTTATCGATCTCAGATAGCCATTCACCATCCCTACTTGCACATCCGATCTTGGCGTCACGTTGTGTTTACATGTTCGTTGTGTACTGTCGATTTTTGTGTTCTATTTCTAACGACCATTGCTATTCTTTACGAACTGATATCTTCAAAGCCTGATTACCATTGCTGTTTTGCTCTACGATTCGATTAAATGGATATTATGATGAGGTGCATAAACTGTGGCATACTTCGTAAGGCGGGTTCAAAGGCGTATTATTTCAATGCCAACCATACCCCTGCAAGCGAGACTTGCCCGGTGGTTCAATAATCAGGTATGTACTTATACTACATTGGAACAATACTATTTATAATAACTAATAATCAATTTTTTACATCTTTCTGTAAATTTGAATAAAGCAATAATCTTATAAGGATCTGCCAACATTAAAGATTAAGAAAGAAAAAAAAAATATTGCCTGTTTTACCCATTTTTAATAAAAATTACACTTTAAAGTTAAGAAAGTGGTGAAACTAGAAGAAAGCAAAAAAATTGTTTTTAAAAATATCCAGGGGGCCAGGGCCAAATAAATTAGGGCTGAGTAAGTAGCAGATGACCCCACCTATCCACCATTTTTGTATGTTCAACGTTCTGCCAAACAACCTGTATAATATAAATTTAAAAAGCTGGAAATAAAAATTAAATTTAAAAAACCCCCGACAAAAACAAAGCGTTTAAAAAGTAAAAAAATAATATGTATTGGCCCTTTAAGTTTAACTTAAAAGTTGTAGGTAATATTTTGATCCAAGCGTCGTCGTGTCGGGGGACGGCTTATTAAAATAGGAAGTTAACAGCAGGCTCTATCCTTTCTACAACATTTTTCTTTCATTCATTATTCCTAGTGTGTGTTGGCGTTCGCATTAGCCGTGGGGACGGCTTTTTAATTTAATTTTTTTTTGTTGTGGCTCGGTCATTTATTTTTGTATTTAAGTCATCTACCCATGGTTTAAGTGACAACGGTGTTAACCCTTACACCCTGTATTATTTAGTTTGACATTAGCTGCTATAACATTTCATGATAAAGCATTTGACACCACCGTTTATTCCACGGAACCATAAAAAAAACCCACGGTACCATACCAAACTTTATTTACTAGGTTTTGCCCACAACTTCGTTCAATACTCGAGAAGTGAGAGACTCACTTCTTGCATGTTATTTTGAACTTTATGTGGGTTGTAATATAGTTCATTATTAACGAACGGCGTGGGCCGCACAGGTGACGGCGTTCATCGTGGAGCGCGCGTTCGGCGGCGTGTCGTCCGGCCCGCCCGAGAACAAGATGGGCATCAAGTGCTCCAACACCACCGAGGTGTACTACGAGGACGTGAAGATACCCGTGGCCAACGTGCTGGGCGGCGTGGGCAACGGCTTCAAGGTGGCCATGAACATCCTCAACAACGGCCGCTTCGGCATGGCCGCCGCGCTGGCCGGCACGCAGCGCTCGGCGTTGCGCCAAGCCGCCGAGCACGCGGCCACGCGCGTGCAGTTCGGGCGGCGCATCGCCGACTACGGCACCATCCAGGAGAAGCTGGCGCGCATGGCGCTGCTGCAGTACACGACCGAGTCGCTGGCCTACATGGTCAGCGGCAACATGGACTCGGGCGCGCAGGACTACCACCTGGAGGCCGCCATCTCCAAGGTGTTCGCGTCCGACTCGGCCTGGACCGTGGTGGACGAGGCCATCCAGATCCTGGGCGGCATGGGCTTCATGAAGGCCACCGGGCTGGAGCGCGTGCTGCGCGACCTGCGCATCTTCCGCATCTTCGAGGGCACCAACGACATCCTGCGCCTGTTCGTGGCGCTCACAGGTGAGTGTCGGCCGACGGCTCGGCGCGACCGCCGGGCCGCCGACTGACCGCGCTCGTGTGTCCGCAGGCATCCAGTTCGCGGGCTCGCACCTGCAGGAGCTGCAGCGCGCCTTCAAGAACCCCACGGCGCACCTGGGCCTGATCTTCAGCGAGGCGGGGCGGCGCGCGGCCGGCGCCGTGGGGCTGGCGCGCGGGCCCGACCTGGCCCCGCACGTGGCGCCCGAGCTGCGGCCCCTGGCGGCCGAGCTGGGCCGCTGCGTGCTGGAGCACGGCCGCAGCGTGGAGGCGGCGCTGGTGCGCCACGGGCGCCGCATCGTGGACGAGCAGTTCGTGCTCAACCGCCTGGCCGCGTCGGCCATCGACGCCTACACGGCCGCCGCCGTCATGTCGCGCGCGTCCCGCGCCGTGCGCCTGCGCCTGCCGTCGGCGGCGCACGAGGTGCGTCTGGCCGAGGCGTGGGCCGAGGAGGCCGTGACGCGCATGCCGGTGTCGCTGGCCGCGACGCGCGACCCGCGCTCGCTGCGCCAGTTCGCGCGCCTGGCCGAGCTCGGCACGGCGGTGGCGGAGGCGGGAGGCCAGCCCACTCCCAACCCGATCAACCTGTGATCGTGCGGCTCGAACCGAGTTATAGTGTAATTTATTTTTCGAATTGTGTATATAATAATTTAGCGAAATATGAATTATATTTTTTATCGACGCTCTCTCCGATCACTTTCGTGCCCGATCGATCTGTTTCGATTTTAAATAATACGAGAACGCGTCGCACTCGTCTTCGTCGCATCTCGATAAGAATAACTCAAAACAAAAATATTAAACAAAGTAATGCAAATGTACATAATTATTATCTTTAGGCTAAGCCAAGTAGTTGATATTCTCGGTCATAGTCATAATATTATATAAAGTCGATTATAATAATAACATATTAATTAGAATATCTGCATTGCATCCTGCCCTGTTTCTCGAAACCAACTTAAACTGAAAAAAGAGTATGCATACGTCGCGTATATTTTGATATAGGTACACCGATTTTATTCCTAATTCATGTTATAAAAAATGCCCGCAAGTTGGTCTTACAAAAACTAATGAGCAACTGTTCTACTGATGGGTATGTAATTCACAAATAGATAAATACCTACTACCTTCCTATTAAAAACTTTCATAAAATGCTATCTTTATAGACACCAAATGAAAACTTATTCTATTATCTGTATAAGATTATATTGTATGATGTTCACGAAGTTTTTTACAAACGGAATGAAAAAATGATTGAATTGAATCATGGTACAGTTCTATACTGAATTATATTAAATAAATTATTACCATATCTATTACATTGTTTGATTTGAGTGTTCAGAACCGTTTTCTGTATTTTTTTATCCCAAAAATAAATTAAAAAATACTGTTTACAAAAAAAAAACAACCGACTTCAAAAATCAAACACAAAAAAAGTGAAAAATGACTTTAATTTCGGAAGTCGGTGGCAAAAAACGAAAATTGAAAAGCAAACACCGACTTCCGAAATTAAAGTTATTTTTCACTTTTTTTGTGTTTGTTTTTTGAAGTCGGTTGTTTTTTTTTTTGTAATTTGAAGTCGGTTGTTTTTTTTTTGTAATTTGAAGTCGGTTGTCTTTTTTTTTGTAAAAAGTATTTTTTATTCACTTTTTTAGTTGTGGTACGTACCCAACACAAATTCGTATACCGTTTTCTGCTATGTAAATAAAGACTAAGATATCGTCTACATACATACGCAAAGTGGAAAAATAGGTAATTATTGAAGCTAACTGAAAAACTACGCAAGCAAAATAATATAAATTTATTTGGGACCACCTCTGAAGCATGACCTACCAAACAAAAACAGAATCATCAAAATCGATTCATAATTGGCGGAATAATCGCGTAACATACATACAAAACAAAAAAAAAACATACAGACGAATTGAGAACCTCCTCGACGAATCGAGTCGGTTAATTAGGCACACACTTCGGCTGTACAGTCCAAACAAACCAGAACGGACGAAGTTAAGTCCGCGCCACCAAAGGAGTCCGGCAGAAAATAGTGGAACCATTTAAAAAAAATGCATTTGAGCAAATGACATCACTTAGACACTAGCGCCGCGTCTATAGAATTTAGTAGTGGCGCGGACTCTTCCTACTATGCTCGACCCTAACCTTAGGGCTCGTGACACGGCAAGGCGGCGCACTGTGTATCGAAAAAAAGCTCTTGAAGACATAGGAGCTTAAATTTTTGTGTTTTTGCTTGAAATATGTTCTAATAGGCAATAGCATGCATAATATCATAGGGTACAATCTTGTAGGCAAAGTAGCAACATTTTTTTTTTTTTTTTTAAACCGTGTACCTATGAATCTAATGCTTATATCTTCGGAACGGAGAGAATAATGCCGGCGCCAGACATAGCAACAATATTTGATCATATGTGTGGCTGGCGTGTTTGGGTATTTCATCAAAGTTTGATCACATATTTAAACATTGCCATTTGGTGAGCACACATAAATGCCGGCGCCAGACATAGCAACAATATTTGATCACATTTTTGACACATGTGTGGCAGGGGTGTTTGCATATTTCATCAAAGTTTGATCATTTATATCAACTTTTCCATTAGGAGTCGGTTTTTCGAGCGCACATCAAAACGTTTAAAGTTTAAATGTGTGCGTAGCGCGTTCGAATTTCAAATGTGTGCGTAGCCTGCAAGCCCAGTGCCTCGTAAATAACTGACCGGAACGGTCGCTTTGCTCAATCGCAAGATGGAATGGAGCAACGAGTGCCCTAGAATTTATTGAGTTGCTTGAAGGAGAACCATGTATTTATGGAACCCTAAAAGTAAAAAACAACATAAAAATAGGAATTTGGTAAATGACGCCTGGATCAGGATAAATGATACATTCTCAGTACATTGCACTATCGAGGAATTAAAAAAGAAGAGAAACATTTTATTGACCCATTAATTAAAGGGAATGTATAAAAAGCAGTCTACAAGGACAGGATCTGGTGCTGAAGAAATGTACAGACCTT
The DNA here is from genome assembly GCA_947363905.1 of Lithophane semibrunnea. NCBI lineage: Eukaryota > Metazoa > Arthropoda > Insecta > Lepidoptera > Noctuidae > Lithophane > Lithophane semibrunnea. The sequence continues at coordinate 20,886,509 of OX376187.1, forward strand.
CATGGTTTGCATTCGATGCCATGCACAACTACATGGGTACTGTTACTGTTTATGATTAGTGATTACCGTCCGATATTGGTGCCGAATCTCTTGTACACCGAACTAAAATTCCTTTCTTTTTACTATGAGAATCATAGAGCTATTCTGCCAAAAAAAATCTCTAAATTTAAAAATTATTTTGACTCAACTAAAATCGAATTTGACAATCGCGACTCCACTTGGTGGTACTATCGAGGCAGCCCATATCTAAACACTTCGAAAACAAAATCCCTTGAGCACGATGACCATCTCTTTACAGCCCCTTTTTGCGTCGACCAATGAAACAAAAATACAAAGTAATATTTTGTCGTTCGTGTGCTTTGTAGGCCCCGTTACAATGATCACAGATGTCCAAACCACCCTTTTTCGACCACTAGGAATAGAACAAAAGAAACAAAGATGAGAAAGTTTTTAATTTGAATGGTTTTAAACTTTACATTTTGTTTCTATGTTTGTTTTGTTGTGTTCAGCTTCGTTCGCCTTGTCGTTGAAATAGTAACCTAGTATTATCTGGCAAAGTGTAACACAGCGCGGGCGTCACTGCCAAACAAATATTGACCATGTCGTACTTGAAATAAAGTTGAGAATAAGTAAACTTCCATTTAGCTCTAGAACAATCTAAAAGTATAAAAGGTGCGCATTTCAGGTTATTTATTTTATACATATTAGGCTTAAAAAAATGATATTTTAAATTTTATGATACTCATTATTTGTGTATATTACTATGCGTTTGCACCAGAAAACATTTAACATGTAGATGTTTCGAAACTTGTCACATGAAACAAATCTCATTACTTGTATTGTTGAACTTGCGTTCGCACTGTACGAAACATGAGTAAGTCTTAAGACAGATCTCAAGATTTGTTGTAAACTGCGTTCGCACTGTCTAGAAACATACACAATAGACATGTTTTGTATAAAGATTTGTCACGTTTGCGTTCGCACTGTTGTTTGTTTATGTCAAATTATGTCTCGCAACTTGTCTATTGCTTGATGTTTAGTGTTATCCGAGTATGGTGGTAAACATCCCGTGTTTATATCGAAACATAGAGTGGTCCAAAGTAGACACGATGAAGTTTATTGAGCTTTGGCAAGGTTTTCCATGTTTGTGGAATACAAAATGTGTGGACTATAATAACTGACCAAAATTTCAAAACAAATCTAACAACATGTTACTAGATTCATACAGATACATTTTGATACGAAATTGGTTTGTAAAGACATGTGGCAAAACATGTCGAGTGATATGAAACGTCAAACATGTTTCGCGTCAACAAGTTGCGTGACAATGCGAACGCGAGTCGATACATTGACAGAAAACAGAGATTTCAACATGTTTTTATGTGAATGTTTCGCCAGTGCAAACGCACGGTTATGGAATGCCATATCGGGGTATTAGGGTATCCAAAAAAATGAAAGTGTAATCTGTAAATTTTGTAAAATACAACCTCCTACATAATTATGTGGTTCATGGGTAAGCTCCCAATTTATTTATCTACTCGAAACTGCTGTGTTTGAAGATCCCATTGATATTTATTGCCATTGAAAAAAAAAACGCACCATCTCAGCTGGTTTTTTACTGTCTTTTTTTCATTTACAAAAACAAGGGACTCGGCAAAAATCTGATGCTGTGATGCTATTGGTTGATGAGATTTCTATAGCGGCCGAACGCTGCAAGCAAAAATAGTCCTTACGGTGTGTCGATATTTTTTTCTTCCATAGTACCTACCTGTTTGCCCTACCCCGTGATTTTTTTTGAGCCGGAGATTCGCGCAATCTGGCCATCTCGACGTATTTTGTATGGAATTTTTAATTTTTTGGACGAAAAAAAAATAAAATTCCAACATGTAGAGAATTAGGGGTTTACGGATTTCAAAGGGGGTCCAAATTTTCATTATTTTTGCGATAGGACACACCATTTTCGAGATATACGCAAAAGAAAATAAAATAAGATACAGTACTCATTTGCAACTGAAGTCGAGGTGCTGGTTTGAATTTTAGTTCATGACATCTAATTTTATTCCACACATTTTTAATCGTGATTAAAAATTGTCAGATTAAGTAAGAAGATTCTAGATAAATTTTAGGTTAAAACGTCAAATTCAGAATAGCATTTTCACTAAACTAATATCTCAGTGCCATCTTACACAACTATCTAAGTTCATGTAAGTGCATTGAATGACTATTTCATGAAATCATGACATTTGGCACTTTCATGAACTTAGAGAGTTGTAGATATTGCTGATTCTAATGTTTATAATTCTGTAAACCCATATTTGTTACGGCCCCAAATAATATATAGATCAATATACAACCTGACACTGACCTGCAAATTGCAAAAAACTTAAGAAAATTTGTATTTCGCCGCGGCGCGCCGTATAAAGACCGCGGTATACTTTAAGTACACACGTTTACCACCCACTTTAGGTAAACGACGAAAAAGTGTGCTAAACAGGAACTCTGCAATTTTTTTTTCTGCTTATAAAATTGGCAACACTGCGTGCTGCAAAGCTCGTCACCAGTGGTAAAAATGGGTTGTAACAGGTCAATGACTGTATAGCCTCTTGACTGCTCATGCGGGCGACTCGGGCTCACGACACATCAGTTTAATTGAACTGATATTAGATGACGATATGAGTGGCCAGTTTTGACCAGTGCGCAGTGGTTGAAACTCTGCACACGCAGTTATTTTGATCTTAAAAAACATAATACTAAACAAGTATGAGTTATTGTTCGGTCAATTGGTGTGGAAAATCGTCTAGAACATCCAACTATCAAAAGATAGCATTAATTTTCATTGGTAAGTAGAATATATTTGTAATTTAATAATATTATGAATTTATTGCAGGGCTCAAGATAAACTGGTTGATACGTAAAGGTGCACAAAAAAAGTACACCGCGTTGATGTCTTTTTGAAAAGTCCCTTCCTCTCACTAGGGTATTGCAATACGTGTGTCCCTTTCTATCTGCACTTATACTGGAGAGTGTTGTGATAACTTCATAATAAAGCAACTTTATTATTGACGATAAAAATTACGATGTTATGGTAAAAAAGTAACATTAAGTACTTAATGTTTACATTTTAGATTTCAAAATATTCCGTAACCTTAAGAAAAGTGGATTAATGCAGTTCACAGAGAAAATTTTATTCCAAATAAATATAGCGTTGTTTGTTCAAGGCATTTCACAGCAGATTAAAAATAAGTAATAGCTATGTCATTTCCTTTCGGATAGAACAATAAATTCTTATAAGTGAAATTCAATTTAATTATTGTTCAATAAGGAAATCGTCGAATCGACGTCGATTTTATCGATATCGATATTATTGTTGCAAAACTGACTTGTGCCTCACTATGTTTGGGACTTTCGTCCTGACATTGTTGCATCGGCCAATCACAACCGCTGTAATGTCTTCGTCCCCCGGCCCGCAGTGGTGAGTCGTGTGCCTAGACGAAATCGGTCTATCAGCTCTCAAGTGGTTTAATACTCTTTGTAACAGGTTAAACACGATATCTGTTATCAGTATCACTGTTACTGTTACAAAAAAAAATAGTTCCAAATATCTGTTATTAAATAACAGCCTGTTATTTTTGTACGGACGATAAATACGTATTTAAATCTCAATTGAATATTTTCCATTCTTTAATGAGAAAAAGAGAGAAATTGATAACCTTGCTATATTCCTTCCTTTGTGTCAGTGTGTATGTAACAGCCGTGGTAACAGTTTGTGTGGGGATTGTTATAATGTATTAACAGTAACAGCCGCGGTAACAGTCTTGAGAGTTTGTTATTAATTAATTAGTAACCGGTATTTTATATTGTTAGGAACAAATTGATATCTATTTGTTATTTTTTAATATCTGTTATTTTTATCTGGTACGTCTTACGACACGTCGCACGTCTCAGCGCTGGTCCAGCTCCACAGGGCGCAACAACTAATTGATTAGCATAAGAAAATATTGTTGGAGCTGCTGAAGATTGTAAAAACTATCTTTACATTGTATAAATTCAATCTCCTAGTACTGTATAACTGCATAGCACATGTGTGTGAGCACTATGTACTTACCTAAGTACTTTAAAGCTACCATTTACTAGGTACGTCTTTCATTGACTTGAATGTGCCCTGGCGGCTGAAAGCATGTCATGCTCACTTTAATGTCTCGCTGGTGGTGGGGTGTGTGTTGGATCATTAAGTTCCCTTCAAAATGGTTGAGCTGAATGGTGCTGATCCATGCGTCATGTTCGTGAACGGGCGCCATCAGTAGGGACTGGTCATCTCTTAGCTGCCACGGCTTATTACGATTTATTTTAATTTTTGAATTGTTTTGTATCTTTTTATCTTTTATTTACGGACGCTTTTAACCTGCACGTTTTTCTACATTGTACTCACATATATGATTCCAACATGAATGATGTAAATATCATATTGTAACAATATCCTGATTTAAAAGAGTGTCCGTGGAGTTTCTTGCCCGTTCTTCTCCATAGGAACCTACTACGCTTTGGAATGGGCAACTAGCTTCATATATTCTGACTGACCGACCCTTTGACAATTCAAAAGTGCCTGTAATTGGTTTATTTGAAATAAATGCTTTGAGTTTGAGTTTTGAGTTTGATATATATACGCCTCACCCCTGTGGTGAAATGTGTGAGCGCAGTCTATCAAAGTGTTTGATCAAATATGTGACTATGTCTGGCCGGTCTCTGCAAACAAGTGTTCATATGTGTGTGCAAAGTCTATCGAATATGTTTGATCTAATATGTGACTATGTCTGGCGCCGGCTTTAAATGTGAGTGATTAAATATTATTGGAATTCTGGTATTTCGTCAATTAAATAACTTTAAATGATTCAGTGCCCCGCAAACATCATCTTTGAAGCCTATAAGCGAACATTTTAAAACATTGGTCTCCAATAGATGCCATTTTAGGAACAATGTTTGTAAGAGTCGGTCGATTGGACAGATCGTTAAGCCTGACGCGAGGAGCTACAGAGCTCTAAATGTGAGTAATTAAGCATTAGTGAAATTCAGGTAAGTATTTAGACAATGAAATAACTGTTATTAACTTTGAGCCTTGCAAACATGACCTTGCAAACCTATAAACGGACATTTTTAAAACGTTGGCCTCCTAGGTGCCGTTTTGGGAACAATGTTTTTAAGAGACGATCGGCCGTACAGATTGTTAAGCCTTCGTTAAGCCTGCCGCATCTCCCAATAGAGTTAAGATATATGCCAATGGAAAGATCTCTTCAAGGAAATATTTCGTGATATGACGTTTTTCTCGATTGTTAGTACGAAAGGAGCTAAAAAGCTCTAAATGTTAATAATTAAGCATTATTAAAATTCATCACCTATTTAGGTCATTAATACTGAACTGACTAATAATAGGCAAAAGTCGTGTTTGTAGCAAAGGTTATCCCTAAAAAGCTCTTTTCAGTGGTATATATCTTATGGCTCTTGGACGCCAAGAATTCCTTAACTTCGGTGCCCCAATAGTAACATTTATTTAGGTCATTAAGAGCCCCTATCAATTTCGCGGTCTAAAAACAGAAAATTCAAGTTTTTTCGGAGCCAATGTCTCAATATCCTTAAGATATCTGTTTTGTTTTTAAATGCAAAATTATTCATCACCTATTTAACTAGTAAGTCGACTAATAAAATTAAAACTAACTACTCAATATAAATTACGAAAAATAAAAATCTATCACACGTTTTTACGTAAGCGTGAAACACTTGGTTTTTCAATTGCTTTCATAGCTTACTGGTAGCAAATATCAATCTGAGAAAAATCCTAAATACTGGGCATATAGTATATTAGTTAGGCGACTGATCATTTTTCCAAAGTTTATTGAATTAGTACTTGAAAAAAAATGTGATACACGCTGAAAAAACGCAATAATACCATGTGCAAAATCGTCGTCTACGCGTAAGAATTTGTTACATATTAACAATAAGTCTTAAATATTTTAAAATTTTAGTTATTTATCTACCAAATTCAGTTTTTATATTTTATTTTTGACTACTAATTTAATTATAATAAAAGATCTAACTAATGCCTTATAAACCGATGCGCTCGCTCGAGGCAATCAGTCGCGCCCGAGGGCTTCTCGGCGTCGGACCTGTGTCGCCTGTGACGTTCGCCGCTGCCGCCGCTCCCGACGTAATTCGCGGAATCGGGCGTACTTTTGTACTAGAGCTAACCAGTTTTGAGACTGAGTACCTATATAATGTATGGTGTAACCCTTTTTGATTTGCTAATATTTATACATATTAATGTTTTGTATTATACTTACAGTAAAATAGTGTTTAATTTTTAGAAAATGGGTCGAATAAGTGAACTTTATTATCACGGAAGAATGAAAGGTAATAAAAAGAAAAAAGTTAAAAGAACATGGAAGGCACGTGCAGTTCTTAGGTAAATAATATTTTTTGCCATCATCTTACTAATTAAGAAAATTGTTGTAGTTTACTATTATTTCTTTAATCTAATAATGAGTAAATTATACAGGATGTAAGGGTAAACACTCTTGTCATTCAAACCATGGGTAGTTTAGCACCGCCCGTGTTGAGATGCAAGTTCGTTACCCTAGCGCATAGGGCAACGAACTTGCATCTCTTGTAGTAAAATTTAGATCTAAAAAAAAATTAAAAAAAGTTGTAATTTTCCATTGATTTTACGTTCTATAAATGAAACCAAACCACTGTTTGCAAGGATAAAGGTGTTTACCCTAACATCCTGTATTTGTAGAGAATTAAATAGGCAGAAATCTGCCGAAAATCAAATATTACCTGGAACATCATCGATGAGCGAAAAGGATCGGGACACACGGTAATTCTTTTTTACCCGACTACGGCGAAGAAAAAAGGAGGGTTATAATTTTGACCGGTATGTATGTATGTTCATCTGTTCCCTCTTATCTTGTAAACAACTCGAGCGCTGGAACCAAAGTGACTTTAACTTAAGTTTTCACTTTGCGTCCAGCGCTCGGTGTGGTAACACGTCGCGTTCTGGTTTGCAATTGGTCAATCGTCATCCTGAGGATGCCTCGTTGAGAGGTGAAACACGTGTCGATTTCTTACAGGGTTTTTATGACTCTTGGAGAATAGTCAAGCGGAATAGGTAACTAAATATATCTACGTCGTGTAATTAGTTTCAGACTTAAGTTTGCTTTTACTTCAGTGAATGCCATACTAGGTAACCATATTTTTATAGGGTACCTAAACATAGCACGTCATAATCACAAAATAAAATCCATCCAGTATTACGGAACCTAGTAAGTAAAAACTCCTAATAATAGCAGTTACGGACCAAGATATCAGTTCGCGCTGCATCGTGCGCACAGCGCACACTACGACTGTCAGCGATACGTCGACCGCACACAGTCAAACTGCGCTCCGATAGTTACCTAAACTCGTAACGCGCCGAAATTGATAGGGAGTCTCCAAACTGACTGACAATTAGTAAAAGTCGTGTTAGTAGCGCGTTCAGCTTGTTAGCCTTTCTTTTTGAAGAAATTTAAAATAAGCCTACTTAACTATGGTATAAGGGCCGAGTCACACCGGAATGGTAGCAGCCGGCAGCGACGCGGCAAACACTTTCAGTGTAAAATAATTTTAAACTTTATCTACATACTTAAAAGACCAGTATCGCTTGAAAAGCTTGAAAGGTAGAAACTAAGCTGCTGGCCGCTGCCATTCCGGTGTGACTCGGCCCTTACTGACCGGCGGCGTGTCGATCGGTTCGAGTCCATCGCGACTTGGGACAAGTTTCGTTTTTTTTTTTTCCTTTAATTTATGGGGCGGCAAACCATTCAGGCCCAGGGCGCTGAATCTTAAAATACGCCTCTGGCCAAGAGAATTCAAATATTAAATTGTTACGGAAAATAATACACGTCCACTTGTCACACTTGTTTTTCTACGTTGAAATACAAGTGTGCGTGTACAGAGTGTTTCTTTTACGTTTAAATTTAATCGTTTTGTGAACATTTCACTACTCAAATAAAAATATATTTTTTTTTTTTTTTGGATTGGCTATATTTTTTTTAGCATGTATACAAGCTATACTATTGCAGGTTAACGGGAACGCCCTTTGTTAGTTAACATACTGTATATCTTATTTTTATTGGGCTTCAGGGCAGAACCCCATAAGCAGGGTTCCATTCTCCTTTCAGCCCAATCCGTTCAGTGGTAACTATAAGCTGTGCCCCAATCCCCGTTCGGGGTTGTTTAGTGAACTTAAAATTACACACTTTATTATTTACTTAGATATGTATTTGTGCCAAGTTTCAAATCTACTTACTCAAGGAATAATAATTTTCATACAAACGAAATCCCCCCTTTCCATCCCCTTAAAGGTCGAATTTCCAAAAACCCTTTCTTAGTGGATGCTTACCTACATCCTAATAACTATCCGTGTGCCAAATTTCAGCCCAATCCGTTCAGTGGTTTGAGCTGTGATATAGACTACACCTTTTCACCCTGTTAGGGGTAGATTTTTGAAAATCCCCGGTATACATTATTCTTTTTTTTTTTTTTTTTTTTTTTTTAGTTTTAAGTATAAATACTGAGTTTCGAGTTAATCGGACCGCGCGTTAAAATTCTTCTATACAAACTTTGACACCCCCCAATCCCCGTTTAGGGGGTAGTTTAGACCGGGTGTCACCACTGTGTGGATCGCCCGGAGGACACGGTGGAGCATACGGTGGAGGTCTGCCCCGCTTGGGCGGAGCCCCGCCGTGTCCTCTTGGAGGCGATTGGCGGCGGTGACCTCTCGCGTCCGGCTCTGGTCCAGGCCATGGTACGGAGCGAGAGGGCATGGGAAGCAGTCACCTCCTTCTGCGAAGCAGTAATGCTCGCGAAGGAGGAGGCGGAACGCGTGAGGGAGAGGCAAAATTTGCGCCCTCACGCCCCTAACCGCCGCCGCCGCTGGAGACGCCCAGGGCGTCGGGAATCCCAGGCGGATTCCCGGCCACCATAGGCGCGGGCTTGCGGACGGCGAGCAATGGGTAGCTTGCCGTCCGATCAGGACCAGGCCCGGGTCGATGGCGCGTCGTGTTCCACGCGCGCCTCAAAGAGATGTCAGCACAATTGGCGGGGTCCGGGGGAAAAAAAAAAGGGGGTAGTTTAGAAAAACTAAAAATGACAAACATTATTATTTACTTAGCTATGTATTCGTGCCGAGTTTCAAGTCTATTAACTCAAGGAATAAGATTTAACATACAAGCGAAATCCCCCCTTTTCACCCCCTTAAAGGTCGAATTTCCAAAAATCCGTTCTTAGTGCGCGCCTACGTCATAATAACTATCTGTGTGCCAAATTTCAGCCCAATCCGTTCAGTGGTTTGAGCTGTGCGTTGATAGATCAGTCAGTCAGTGTTGTGTTTTGGTTTACTAATGTTTGCCATAATTTCATATGCCATAATTTTATATACCATAATTTCATATGCCATAATTTCATTAGAAATAACGCTTCAGTTGCCATAATCGTCAAATGACATAAAATCATTTTCCCTAATTTCATTGGTCATAATCGATCAAGTGTCATAATATTTATTTGCTATATTTTTCATTTTCAATAATGTTGTTTTCCATACCATTTATTCATCGTAATATTAATTTGCCCATATTAGCACAACAATGCTAGTTCAGTACAAGCGTCTGCAATTTTGATGTTATGTTAAACTGAATAATTTAACATATTCATAGAAAAAATGGTTTATGCGGCACGAAGAAAAGACAAAAAAAAAACTCAGTAGGCATGGTTTCTGTCACGGCTCCGGCGCTGCGGGGCTCCGACGGTCCCACGCGAGCTTATCGTTGCAGATGATTTAAGAGCCATAGTTCTCTCAGACACCTTCCGCATGTGGGCGGAGCTAAACTCCCTACTCCCCGAATACGTAAAACGCGCGCGGTGGCGCGCTGAACTAAAACGACGATCAAAGAAAATGCACGGGCGCAGACTTGCGCGAATAGGACGTCAATTTTGCCTACGACTCCAGAAAGGAATGGCGGAGATGCAAGACTGATATTTGTATAGATAGATACATAAGTTACGTATAGCTATTTTAAGTTTTTACTGGACATTATTTTTTTGCATGTGTTTGGAAGAAAATATAAGGTGTATCTTTTCATACACGAAATATTTTAAGGGGTCATTGTACTCATCATTATGAACAACTTTCACTATGGTACCAACCCTGAAATCACGAAAAAAAAATCAGCTATTCCCTAGGTACTTTATGTTCGCATAGCTCGTCAAAATGTAGGGAACAGCTGATTTTTCTTTCGCGATTTCAGGGTTGGTCCCTATATTATGGAGTGAGAGTTGTTCATAATGATGAATAAACACGACTACACATCAAGATCTCGCATTGTATAGAATTTCCGTACCTACAACGCGGGGTCAGCTTATACTGGAAATGTGTAGCTTGATGTGTAGCCGTATGTAGGTACAATGACCCCTTTTTAATATTTTCTACCGACATACCTAACTACATACCTACCTATATACCTACCTACACACCTAACTAAATACCTAACTACATACCTACCTACATACCTACCTATATACCTACCTACATACCTAGCTACATACTTACCTACCTACATGTTCTTAGAGTAAACGCTCAAAACTCCAGTACTTACCTACATATCATTTATTTCTGGTGCATTTAGAAATCGAGTTTGACCACCTGTTTTTTCCATTGCATTGCTAAAATTCGCGCATTTCTCACATGTACTAGTAGCTGTATGGGCTTAGTAATGGATTCACGATCATTGAGGTCTGAGTTCGAATCTTAGTCTTTTGTTGTATTTATGTTTATTTATAATCTATTCATTCTTATTATCTATTTTTTATTTTTTTATGAAGTTAAATATTAGTTATTGTATTATTATTTAACTATTTATAGGTATTGGTATTCAGCAGACTTTATTGTAACTAATAATATGATTATTTTAGACTTTATTGCATGTTTTTTTTTTTTTAATATAACGTAACGTATAAACTCGAGCACGATACAGCCAGTGCGTGTGCGTGTATGAATGATGTCTCAACATTCCACGGAGAACACACAAATATGAACTGTCTTTGTACCTACCTACTACCCAAAAAAATATAACATTGTTGCATTTAGAATACGCGTCATAGTGGCGAACTGTTCCTACCATTCCATTGCTAAAATTCGCGTATAACTATCATGTGCTCGTAGCTGAATGGACTAAGCAATGGATTCGTAATCTATGAGGTCTGGGTTCGAATCCTACATTACTACGCTGTTTTTGTTTCTTTGAAAGCAAACACTTGTTAATGAATAGGGTATTTATATTCAATTCATGCTTATTATTTATTTTTTTATGAAGTTAATTGTATTCATTACTTCCAAACAAGTAAAAACTTACAAAAAGTTTTAGTACTGTGTGAGATTTGAAATTTTGAACTCACGGCTCACTGATACACGCACACAGTCATGTAGCTGCTCGCCAATCATCTTGACTTGACTCAGTCACAATATTACGTTGAAATTATGAACTAGAAGAACCACACAATGATGATTCAAGTGTCTCTTGAAAATAGAAGGTCATAAGCATAGAAATAATAGGGGCAGCTCAGACCGCGACGTGAAGCAACGCGCACTTTTGAACAATTATCGAACTTATTTTGTTCACCAAAAGGTATAATTTCAGTGCCAGGGTTGAGTGGGTTGGTTTTAGGGTCAATGCCCCACTTCTTCCGTGTCTGTGTCCGCGCGCCATGATCAAGATGCTAATGTCGTAGGCAAATGGCTGTCTCCGCGAACTTGCGCTTTCGTCCGCATCATTCATGACAACCTAAGATGCAGTGTTGTTCAGTGGTTTCTTCTAAAAATTGAAGCCAAACTAAAAAGTTTATAAATTATGAAACCACTTACTATATATAATTATCAGCACAAGTAGGTATTTTATTACCTATATTTGTCTTGAAAATCATTATTCATGATAAACAACAAATCGGAAAATATTTCTTGCCTTTACTACGTTATTTTTGCTTTCATATATCACAGCGACTGTACTATTTTTCCAGGAAATACATTGCTTCTTCAACACTACCTAAGTCTGTCGCTAAGTGACTGGACAAGCAATGTAAAAATCACAAAACGATACTTTATAGCGGTTGCATCGCGCGCGTAATACAGCCGTTGTAAGTAACTTGCGACAAGCCAGTGATTTCCTGTGAGTAAGTTGTACACACGGCTACACATCAAGCTATACATTTCCAGTTTATGCTGATCTCGCATTGTGTAGGATTTTCGTACAATGCGAGGTCAGCTTATACTGGAAATGTATAGCTTGATGTGTAGCCGTGTGTACCTGGTCTATGGTGCATGGAACATGCACGCTATACCTGATGAGATAAAGTTTATAATTGATTGTGCAGTACGTTCTGATTTATGAATGTGTGTTCGCGACTTCGTATCTATTGGTTTTACTTTTACTGAATTGCATGTGTATGTGGTGACGTGGATAGTTATACATATTATTATTATAGAAATAGAAAATATTTTATATCACGAGTTCACGACTGCCCCGTTGGTCTAGCGGTCGCAAGCGCTACTGCTGAGCATTAGGTCCCGGGTTCGATTCCTGGGTCGGGCAAAGTGTTATTGTGTTTTTAGGGTTCCGTTGTCAACAAGGAACCCTTACGTATAGTTGCGCCATGTCCGTCTGTCTGACCGCAGCTTCGCTCATAGACTCTGAGTACTATAAAGCTGTAATTTGGCACGGGTGTACGTATTAATCACGCGGAGTGGTACCTACAATAAAATAATGAAAAATATTTATTTTTAGGGTACCTCCCCTACACGTAACTTTTGTATGTTTTCTTTTTCTTGTCTTTCCCATGGTGTGTCGTTGGAAAGGTCGTTTAAAAATATTGCGAGTGTGTGAACACCATTTTTGGATTCATGGATCTGTTTGCGAAATATTAAGGCGCTAAGTCCCGTTTAGTACCGCAAAACGGTCACATTAAAAAGCCTACTCCTCATTAACGGCTGGGTTAAAAGATCTGAAAAAAATATATGTTTGCCATAGATTCATGTACAACATTTTTGAAAAGGGGTTTTTGCGTATGACTAATACTTTTGTCTTAAAAAAATATTTACCAAAACGCTATTTTTGGCTAATATTCCCTACTACTTCTAAACGGCTTTGATGTTTGGAAATATTTTTACACTGAAAAATTGATGGTTAGAAGGACTACAAAATTGAAAAAGCGTTTTTAAATCAATCAATATTTGCTAAGAAAATGACCCCACTTAGAGATAGAGGTTCAGAGGTGCTCTGCGCGGGCGCGGGCGGCAGTCGCGCGTGAGCATTGAGACGGGATGGCTGTGTCGCTCGCTGCTCCGCCCCGCCTATGGACCGACTACGCGCGTTTGCGTGTATTAGTGCAAATATTTACGTACGAATTGTATCAATGTGCGTTTATAGACTAGCTCGCTGCAGAGAGCCCAATTCAATTGTGCGCGTAGGCGCTATATCGTTGAGTTTTTTTTTTTTAATGTTCAATTACTTATGAAATAGCTTTTTTATTTTCATTGACAAAATTTACATACAAATTAACCATTTACAATATAAGTAAACCAAAAAAAATGTAAATATGAAATCTAACATAACATCACGCCTGTATTCCCCGAAGGGTTAGGCAGAAATGTACCTTTAGTTAGTACACTCACATTTCGCCAAATAAGTCCCATGTAATAGGGGCGAGCCTATTGCTATCAACCAGGCACAAATCCAGACTCCGGGCTGCTACTGAGCAATTCCAGATGTAAAAACCGGCCAAGTGCGTGTCGGACCACACAAAATGAAGGGTTCCGTAGTTGAGATGAATTTATTGCAAGAACAAACTCAACATTGTAGATGACAAATAAATAAATAAATAAATACATTTCGTATGGGAGAACATGTTTTTGCAACTGCAAATTTACGTTGGTAGATTATTACTCGTTAACTTGTAGAGCCTATTTAGCTGTGATAGTTTTCCTTTTAATTTCGTTATAATATATACCTACTACTGCCGTGAATGTTTTCACATATCCAAAACCAACCATTTACCTGCCGGCCTCAACACTTGACTCTAATAAAAATTAGCACTTCAATGTTTAATATTTCGCAAACAGATCCATGAATCCAAAAATGGTGTTCACACACTCGCAATATTTTTGAACGACCTTTCCAACGACACACCATGGGAAAGACAAGAAAAAGAAAACATACAAAAGTTACGTGTAGGGGAGGTACCCTAAAAATAAATATTTTTCATTATTTTATTGTAGGTACCACTCCGCGTGATTAATACGTACACCCGTGCCAAATTACAGCTTTATAGTACTCAGAGTCTATGAGCGAAGCTGCGGTCAGACAGACGGACATGGCGCAACTATACGTAAGGGTTCCTTGTTGACAACGGAACCCTAAAAACACAATAACACTTTGCCCGACCCAGGAATCGAACCCGGGACCTAATGCTCAGCAGTAGCGCTTGCGACCGCTAGACCAACGGGGCAGTCGTGAACTCGTGATATAAAATATTTTCTATTTCTATAATAATAATATGTATAACTATCCACGTCACCACATACACATGCAATTCAGTAAAAGTAAAACCAATAGATACGAAGTCGCGAACACACATTCATAAATCAGAACGTACTGCACAATCAATTATAAACTTTATCTCATCAGGTATAGCGTGCATGTTCCATGCACCATAGACCAGGTACACACGGCTACACATCAAGCTATACATTTCCAGTATAAGCTGACCTCGCATTGTACGAAAATCCTACACAATGCGAGATCAGCATAAACTGGAAATGTATAGCTTGATGTGTAGCCGTGTGTACAACTTACTCACAGGAAATCACTGGCTTGTCGCAAGTTACTTACAACGGCTGTATTACGCGCGCGATGCAACCGCTATAAAGTATCGTTTTGTGATTTTTACATTGCTTGTCCAGTCACTTAGCGACAGACTTAGGTAGTGTTGAAGAAGCAATGTATTTCCTGGAAAAATAGTACAGTCGCTGTGATATATGAAAGCAAAAATAACGTAGTAAAGGCAAGAAATATTTTCCGATTTGTTGTTTATCATGAATAATGATTTTCAAGACAAATATAGGTAATAAAATACCTACTTGTGCTGATAATTATATATAGTAAGTGGTTTCATAATTTATAAACTTTTTAGTTTGGCTTCAATTTTTAGAAGAAACCACTGAACAACACTGCATCTTAGGTTGTCATGAATGATGCGGACGAAAGCGCAAGTTCGCGGAGACAGCCATTTGCCTACGACATTAGCATCTTGATCATGGCGCGCGGACACAGACACGGAAGAAGTGGGGCATTGACCCTAAAACCAACCCACTCAACCCTGGCACTGAAATTATACCTTTTGGTGAACAAAATAAGTTCGATAATTGTTCAAAAGTGCGCGTTGCTTCACGTCGCGGTCTGAGCTGCCCCTATTATTTCTATGCTTATGACCTTCTATTTTCAAGAGACACTTGAATCATCATTGTGTGGTTCTTCTAGTTCATAATTTCAACGTAATATTGTGACTGAGTCAAGTCAAGATGATTGGCGAGCAGCTACATGACTGTGTGCGTGTATCAGTGAGCCGTGAGTTCAAAATTTCAAATCTCACACAGTACTAAAACTTTTTGTAAGTTTTTACTTGTTTGGAAGTAATGAATACAATTAACTTCATAAAAAAATAAATAATAAGCATGAATTGAATATAAATACCCTATTCATTAACAAGTGTTTGCTTTCAAAGAAACAAAAACAACGTAGTAATGTAGGATTCGAACCCAGACCTCATAGATTACGAATCCATTGCTTAGTCCATTCAGCTACGAGCACATGATAGTTATACGCGAATTTTAGCAATGGAATGGTAGGAACAGTTCGCCACTATGACGCGTATTCTAAATGCAACAATGTTATATTTTTTTGGGTAGTAGGTAGGTACAAAGACAGTTCATATTTGTGTGTTCTCCGTGGAATGTTGAGACATCATTCATACACGCACACGCACTGGCTGTATCGTGCTCGAGTTTATACGTTACGTTATATTAAAAAAAAAAAACATGCAATAAAGTCTAAAATAATCATATTATTAGTTACAATAAAGTCTGCTGAATACCAATACCTATAAATAGTTAAATAATAATACAATAACTAATATTTAACTTCATAAAAAAATAAAAAATAGATAATAAGAATGAATAGATTATAAATAAACATAAATACAACAAAAGACTAAGATTCGAACTCAGACCTCAATGATCGTGAATCCATTACTAAGCCCATACAGCTACTAGTACATGTGAGAAATGCGCGAATTTTAGCAATGCAATGGAAAAAACAGGTGGTCAAACTCGATTTCTAAATGCACCAGAAATAAATGATATGTAGGTAAGTACTGGAGTTTTGAGCGTTTACTCTAAGAACATGTAGGTAGGTAAGTATGTAGCTAGGTATGTAGGTAGGTATATAGGTAGGTATGTAGGTAGGTATGTAGTTAGGTATTTAGTTAGGTGTGTAGGTAGGTATATAGGTAGGTATGTAGTTAGGTATGTCGGTAGAAAATATTAAAAAGGGGTCATTGTACCTACATACGGCTACACATCAAGCTACACATTTCCAGTATAAGCTGACCCCGCGTTGTAGGTACGGAAATTCTATACAATGCGAGATCTTGATGTGTAGTCGTGTTTATTCATCATTATGAACAACTCTCACTCCATAATATAGGGACCAACCCTGAAATCGCGAAAGAAAAATCAGCTGTTCCCTACATTTTGACGAGCTATGCGAACATAAAGTACCTAGGGAATAGCTGATTTTTTTTTCGTGATTTCAGGGTTGGTACCATAGTGAAAGTTGTTCATAATGATGAGTACAATGACCCCTTAAAATATTTCGTGTATGAAAAGATACACCTTATATTTTCTTCCAAACACATGCAAAAAAATAATGTCCAGTAAAAACTTAAAATAGCTATACGTAACTTATGTATCTATCTATACAAATATCAGTCTTGCATCTCCGCCATTCCTTTCTGGAGTCGTAGGCAAAATTGACGTCCTATTCGCGCAAGTCTGCGCCCGTGCATTTTCTTTGATCGTCGTTTTAGTTCAGCGCGCCACCGCGCGCGTTTTACGTATTCGGGGAGTAGGGAGTTTAGCTCCGCCCACATGCGGAAGGTGTCTGAGAGAACTATGGCTCTTAAACATTGAAGTGCTAATTTTTATTAGAGTCAAGTGTTGAGGCCGGCAGGTAAATGGTTGGTTTTGGATATGTGAAAACATTCACGGCAGTAGTAGGTATATATTATAACGAAATTAAAAGGAAAACTATCACAGCTAAATAGGCTCTACAAGTTAACGAGTAATAATCTACCAACGTAAATTTGCAGTTGCAAAAACATGTTCTCCCATACATTTCGTATGGGAGAACATATTTGTCATCTACAATGTTGAGTTTGTTCTTGCAATAAATTCATCTCAACTACGGAACCCTTCATTTTGTGTGGTCCGACACGCACTTGGCCGGTTTTTACATCTGGAATTGCTCAGTAGCAGCCCGGAGTCTGGATTTGTGCCTGGTTGATAGCAATAGGCTCGCCCCTATTACATGGGACTTATTTGGCGAAATGTGAGTGTACTAACTAAAGGTACATTTCTGCCTAACCCTTCGGGGAATACAGGCGTGATGTTATGTTAGATTTCATATTTACATTTTTTTTGGTTTACTTATATTGTAAATGGTTAATTTGTATGTAAATTTTGTCAATGAAAATAAAAAAGCTATTTCATAAGTAATTGAACATTAAAAAAAAAAAACTCAACGATATAGCGCCTACGCGCACAATTGAATTGGGCTCTCTGCAGCGAGCTAGTCTATAAACGCACATTGATACAATTCGTACGTAAATATTTGCACTAATACACGCAAACGCGCGTAGTCGGTCCATAGGCGGGGCGGAGCAGCGAGCGACACAGCCATCCCGTCTCAATGCTCACGCGCGACTGCCGCCCGCGCCCGCGCAGAGCACCTCTGAACCTCTATCTCTAAGTGGGGTCATTTTCTTAGCAAATATTGATTGATTTAAAAACGCTTTTTCAATTTTGTAGTCCTTCTAACCATCAATTTTTCAGTGTAAAAATATTTCCAAACATCAAAGCCGTTTAGAAGTAGTAGGGAATATTAGCCAAAAATAGCGTTTTGGTAAATATTTTTTTAAGACAAAAGTATTAGTCATACGCAAAAACCCCTTTTCAAAAATGTTGTACATGAATCTATGGCAAACATATATTTTTTTCAGATCTTTTAACCCAGCCGTTAATGAGGAGTAGGCTTTTTAATGTGACCGTTTTGCGGTACTAAACGGGACTTAGCGCCTTAACGCTCACCACCGCAGCTTCGTCTTGCGAAGCGAAGCCGGCCAGCCTCAGCTGCAGCGGCGAGCGTTACAACCACCTGCTCCTTAACTCGCGGGCCGCCTCGCCCCTCCGCGCCTTCGCGATTTTAAATTACACTGTAGTGGTAGGGCATATACAAGACTGCGTGGAGTCGGATTTACAGCGATGCGTTTCTGTCTCTAAAACCTAATTTTTAGCAATTTTTTAGGACTAACAATCTATACATAGCCACGGCTATACAAAAAATAGGTACTCCTTACCATTTTTTTTGTACAAAACAATAAACGCTTCTAAAATATATTAAATGTTGCATAATATATTAATTGTTGCGTCAAGTATCGATTATGTAATGTGTTACTTATAGAAAGTAATGATTATGACACATGTTATTATGGCAACTAATTTTATGGAAAATAAAAGTTATGACTAAGTTGATATGACAAACGTTATTAGTATGTCGGAGACGGTCATCAGTACGGTCGCTAAACGAAGCGCGGCACGTGACGCGAGTGGTGGTAACACTGACACGCGGCTAACTTCGTGCTACGACGGAGCCTAGCTGTTGGAGGGGCGCCAGGGCGAGCTCTTGCCTGCTGACCGTCCTGGAGAACAGAACCTCCAGTCTAGTCTAGGAACTGTCCTACGTTTCGTTTGGTTTTAAGTTATTGTGATTAATTCTAATTTGAGGTTATAGTGTCAAATTGTAATTCTAATAAACGCCGTGTATTGCGCCCAGTGTGTTTTCATTGCACGAAACCCACCTTCTGCCCACATGATGCTTTCTGATGATTCTAATGGAATAAATCCTGACGTATCTCCGACATCAGAATTGGGATAAAATCGTGCTAATGAGATCACACGTGGGAACTCGACAATAACAATCAGTGGCGGTTACTTTTTGGAATGCAAAATAATGCGTGCATTTTGTTGGTCAACGCACCGATACAAACTCTAAAATCCAAGCCAAGCGAAGCGGATTATCGCAAAAAGATGAACGACGTCAAGAAACCGTTGCCTGTGCCGGCTGTTACGTGTGTCGGGCAGCGATAACAAGCCAGCAGCAGCTCACTGGTGTGCTTCAAGTGCGGCACGCCGGGCCTCATCACCAGTTGCTGCACAGCGGGCGGGTTCAGCGATGTTGTACCGGCCGGGAAACAGGTCGACTTTTGTATTGTCGAACTACCCTCAGCCACGTCAGAACATAAAGGTGATCTGTATTGTTTTGTTTACGATTCTGGTGCTGAATGCTCGTTAGTAAACGAGAGTTGTGCAGCCAAATTAAGTGGAAAATGAGTTAATAACGTTGTTGTGTTGACTGATATTGGTCAAACACGTGTATTCAGCACAGAACAAATCTTATAGCGTAACGATTTAGCGACAGAGATTCTATTCCACGTTTTATCTGATTATTACTTGCGCTACGAAATTATCTTAGCAGTTCATATGTCATCAGATAAATTAAGATTTAAAAAGATTCGATAGTTCAGATACTTATGTGACGTGGTTGCTGACGACTGTAAATTTGACTTTGACTTTCGTGTGGTGTTAAGTTTGGTACGCAAGTGGCTCAGACCGCATGCATCTCCTGGCCATTCGTAGGCGTAGGTGTAAAATCGGGTATAATTTCCCGTCTCAGTGCGGCCACAATGGTGTGTGGCGTGCGTTTGGCATGGAGATGTAGGCAGTCGCTGATGATGCCGGATGGAGGCAATGTGATGTGTTGAGTAGGTTGGGTACCGGATGAAGGTCCCACTTATTTGCCAGATGGAGGCATTTGGTTGAGATTGATGTGTAGAGTACTGCGTACTAGATTTGATACTGGACCTGGACTCTAACGTTTCTTACTGAACATAATGGAGTTAAGATTGATCGACCCTAATCGTACAGTGCAAAGACGTCCTTACAGACTGCCTCCGGACGAACGTCGAATCATGCGCGATAAAGTTAACGAATTGTTGGAAGCTAAAATAATTAGACCCGGCCAGCTTGATCTCGGTAATCTCGAAGCTATACAGTTTAAATTCGTAGGTTAGCCTAGTTTTCAATTTCAAATGTTTAGTTTCAAATTGCTGGAAAATTAGAACAGATTTTTAAGAGTCGAGTCCCTCTTAAATATCACATCAGCCTAAGTTAGATCGGAAGTTCAGACGTTTGTTTAAGGTAGCGGAAGTTTTGGGTGGTGAAGGTTTAAATTTTGACCGTTCTTACAAATACGCTTACGATAGCTTAAGAAAGATGCCAGTACCTAGATCACGTACCAGTCAAAGTAGATGGTGATCATAGTGGTGATGAGCAAGTGTAAGTTAGGGAAGCCACGCGAGTAGGGTTCTCTATCGGCCGTATTGTTTTCGACCGTACCAGTTGTTATTACGTAGTCGTAGCCCGGTAGAAATCAGTAGCTTCCAACAATTCGTTAACTTTATCGCGCATGATTCGACGTTCGTCCGGAGGCAGTCTGTAAGGACGTCTTTGCACTGTACGATTAGGGTCGATCAATCTTAACTCCATTATGTTCAGTAAGAAACGTTAGAGTCCAGGTCCAGTATCAAATCTAGTACGCAGTACTCTACACATCAATCTCAACCAAATGCCTCCATCTGGCAAATAAGTGGGACCTCCATCCGGTACCCAACCTACTCAACACATCACATTGCCTCCATCCGGCATCATCAGCGACTGCCTACATCTCCATGCCAAACGCACGCCACACACCATTGTGGCCGCACTGAGACGGGAAATTATACCCGATTTTACACCTACCTCTTGAGGCAACTCAAGTAGTCCGTGGGTGCGCGATGCGCGTTTCATATCATAAATCTTTATGTTTTATTTAACTCTGGCGGAGGTCGGGGTTTGGAGAGACCGTAGTGTGTAGTCAGTGGGTGATGCACACGGGCGATTTTACACCTACCTCTTGAGGCAACTCAAGTAGTCCGTCGGTGCGCGATGCGCGTTTCATATCATAAATCTTTATTTTTTATTTAACTCTGGCGGAGGTCGGGGTCTGGAGAGACCGTAGTGTGTAGTCAGTGGGTGATGCACACGGGCGATTTTACACCTACCTCTTGAGGCAACTCAAGTAGTCCGTGGGTGCGCGATGCGCGTTTCATATCATAAATCTTTATTTTTTGTTTAACTCTGGCGGAGGTCGGGGTCTGGAGAGACCGTAGTGTGTAGTCAGTGGGTGATGCACACGGGCGATCCACTTGATGGATATGCATACCGAAGTTTTGATCCATGCGCTGGATGTGTGTAAGCAATGCGATTGCTAGTCGGCTGGAGAGCCGTGGCGTTAGAGTGGTTCACTCGTGTGTGGGTTTCCAAGTGTCTAAGGCTCTTTGTGAAAAATTGTTAATGTGGAAAATAATGGTACACGACTCTGGTTGATGATTTTTGTTATGATAAATCAAAGTATACCTGACGAAACTGAGGTAGAGCAAAGTAGTAGTTGTAACAATGAGGAGTGTATTTAAGTTTGCATAATGATTAGACGTTTGGCGTTCCCGTGGGGGTTCGCATAAAGTGAAGATAGTAACTGGAGGTTACTGGGCTATGCGTAGCCAGAGATCACATGCAGAGCTTAAATTTGTTGATTTATTTGGTTTGATTGTCTTTCGCGAGATGCGCGATGAGAATGTGTAGTCAGTTGTACTTTGAATTTCCTGATAATTGATAAGATGTTAATTTTCTTATAACTTGTCATTGATTGTTAGTAAAAAGGTAGGTAGGTAAAAAGGTAGTTCAGTTGAAAATTAAACTAAAGAGTTCTGTTAAAATTCGACTTTATTAAATTCTGATAAATCAGACATCCACAAACTGATTTTACGGTTTAGGTCAAGAGTGAGCTATGTGATACTTGTTGGTCAGGAGTGACCGAGCTATGCGATACTTGTTGGTCAGGAGTGACCGAACTATGTGATACTTTGCGAGTTTGTTTCTTTATAGTGTTCACGCAACGGTTGGGCCTGCGAGCTGAGCGAGAGGTACGGAGGACCTCTGCGGGCGGCGCGATTCAAGCCAGCGGAACGAGTACAGTGGGAGAAGTGGCAGCGGCAGCGCGCGGGCAGCGCATCCTGGTGCGCCTGACGCGGCGCGCACTGCGCAACGACCTGCTGCAGAGCGTGCGCGTACGACGCGGTGCCACTAACAATGATCTTGGACTCCTCGCACCCCCACGTCGCTTCTTTCTGAACGAGAGACTCACCAGGACAAACAAGCATCTGCCAGGGCTGCGGGAAAGTAAAGGGATACGGGGTCCTTGGCAACAGGCAACTGAAGGAACAAGGGTGGGTTTTAGTCAGTAAAAGTCTGACACGCCCTCCCGCTCCGCCCAAAGCGGGAGAAGTCATTTGATGATTTCCCATCCTCAAACAAACAAGCGTTTGTTTTAAAGGGCAAACACACGAGGACGTGTGTATCGCAGGATGGCCGTGTCGGAGACGGTCATCAGTACGGTCACTAAACGAAGCGCGGCACGTGATGCGAGTGGTGGTAACACTGACACGCGGCTAACTTCGTGCTACGACGGAGCCTAGCTGTTGGAGGGGCGCCAGGGCGAGCTCTTGCCTGCTGACCGTCCTGGAGAACAGAACCTCCAGTCTAGTCTAGGAACTGTCCTACGTTTCGTTTGGTTTTAAGTTATTGTGATTAATTCTAATTTGAGGTTATAGTGTCAAATTGTAATTCTAATAAACGCCGTGTATCGCGCCCAGTGTGTTTTCATTGCACGAAACCCACCTTCTGCCCACATGATGCTTTCTGATGATTCTAATGGAATAAATCCTGACGTACAAGACGACAAGTATATATGATAATAGGGCAAGTAAATATTATGACTGAGGACGATTATGGAAAACAATATTATGGCCAATGAAATTCTGGCAAACAAGACAATACCTTGTGTTTTATATATATAGATAGAAGATTGCGGACGTTTTTAACCTTTTCACCGCCCACGTACACAGAACGCGATGCGCTCGCCAGCGCCAAGCTAAAAATGTATATCGAAATATATAGTAAACAGTAGTGATGAGGGTATGTTCCTATCGATAAATGAAATTTATACGCCTACTTCAGGCTTTATTTTATAAATTTACGAATATAAATAAAAATTAATTCAATATTTCCATATTTGTTTTATTTCACATTATCGTGAGTAAGAAAAACCAGTATAAATTATAAAAAATTAAGACAAAAATGCATAACTCAATTAGAGCTATAAGAAATGTGGGTAAGGAAGGGTATTGCCGGTCACTTAAGCAAAAAGGACTACAATTCAGTGAAAAATCGACATTTATTTAAGAAACTCTTATGAAACATTACTTTAGGTATTATTCTAACATAATCACAACCATTGAGATCAATATTAATTACAAATAAGACACAATCAACTCTTTAAAAAAAAATGGTTTTGACCGGTACTGTCCGACATGGCAGACAATACCGGTCGGCAGGTTGGCAAAACCGGTCAAACTTTTAGCGGGACAAGTCGCACACGTAGCCTTCGGGGGATACTCATAACCAGAGCATTCAGCATGAGCCCCAAGCCCACACTGTACGCACCTGTACCAAAGCTCGTTGTTCCGGCCTTAGTCGTCACATAACATGCATCTGTTCTCCAGATCTTCGACATCAGTATCATCATCATCATCATCGCGTACGTCAGTCATTTCGATTTCGGAGTCTGATGAACTCTGGTCCTTGAGTTCATCTGGTAGGGTTTAGAATGGGATGCTATTGGACTGAGCTGCCTCTTTTATCGATGTTCCTTCTTCTAAAAGTTTGAATGTCCTACTCAAATCATTTTGGCTCCAGTTCACCTTCAATCCTTTGTTCCTACTTCCGAGTCCCCGACATCCTAAAAAGGAAAATAATATAAATTTTAACATAATAAAAGGTCAAAAATATAATCTACATACTTGCAAATATAACTTGCGGTTAATACCGGTCAGCATGACCGGCGTTAGCCACCCGTATACTTTTCTGGTTAATAATAATTTTAACAAAAACCTGTAGCAAAGTGCTTGAAATCTATGATTACATGGGTAGATAGATAAATGAAAATGTAGTAGTAATGATACGTGAAAATTAAGACACTCACCTCTTATGTTCCGCGGCCAAAAAATTACGAAAAATTGGCGCGAAACAAATTGACTTGCAGTTCTCCCTGACGCGTGCTCGGAACTGAGCGGGGGCTGGTGCGTCGCCGCGGGGAACACTCACGCCACCCTCAATCAACAAAACGCTGTAATTTGGAAGATAGTGTGGGAACCGGCATTGTCACCTGACCGCGGATACCCTCCTTTACCTACATCTCTAATTGTTTCATTACGTCATCTGTTGACTTCATTTCAAGTCCTTGGCGCTCAGAGCACGTTAAATTCAATTCTGATTAAGGATGTCTATGATCTTTCTTTCTTTGATTTTTGTCTATCCCGTGTTTTTACTTACTTTTTACAAGCTTTATATTAGCTTGCTCTGTTCGTATGTCTTTCCGGTTACTAACTCAAACTCAAAGCATTTATTTCAAATAAACCAATTACAGGCACTTTTGAATTGTCAAAGGGTCGGTCAGTCAGAAAATATGAAGCTACTTGTCCATTCCAAAGCGTAGTAGGTTCCTATGGAGAAGAACGGGCAAGAAACTCCACGGACACTCTTTTAAATCAGAATATTGTTTACATCATTCATGTTGGAATCATACATGTGAGTACAATGTAGAAAAACGTGCAGGTTAAAAGAGTCCGTAAATAAAAGATAAAACGATACCAAACAATTCAAAAATTAAAATAAATCAAAATAAGCCGTGGCAGCTAAGAGATGACCAGTCCCTACTGATGGCGCCCGTTCACGAACATGACGCATGGATCAGCACCATTCAGCTCAACCATTTTGAAGGGAACTTAATGATCCAACACACACGCCAACACCAGCGAGACATTAAAGTGAGCATGACATGCTTTCAGCCGCCAGGGCACATTCAAGTCAATGAAAGACGTACCTAGTAAATGGTAGCTTTAAAGTACTTAGGTAAGTACATAGTGCTCACACACATGTGCTATGCAGTTATACAATACTAGGAGATTGAATTTATACAATGTAAAGATAGTTTTTACAATCTTCAGCAGCTCCAACAATATTTTCGTATGCTAATCAATTAGTTGTTGCGCCCTGTGGAGCTGGACCAGCGCTGAGCCAAGCATTTTTGTCAGTGATGTAATCCCCCAATTTATAATATGCTTGGCGGCATAGTGTGCTTTCATACAAGATTTAATTTTTGTTTCATTCAGTTGGAGTATGTGGGGAGGTATTTTATTGTAACATTTTAATTAAACAGTACCCCATGAAGGATGAGTCTACTTTAGCCAGTCTGAAGCCCGGTTGAACTAATTGGTCCCTATTCCTAGTCCTATAATTGTGTTTTTCACCTCTTTTACTAAAAAGAACTAGATTTTTCCTTACGTACATGATGTTTTCGTAGATATATTGACAAGGTACCGTCATGATGTTAATATCTTTAAACAGTTCCCTTAGAGAATCGCGCATACGGAGGCCATATATTGCTCTGATAGCTCTTTTCTGCAGGATAAAAATAGACTCGATATCTGTAGCCCGTCCCCATAGTAAAATACCGTAAGACATGATACTATGAAAGTAACTGAAATAGACTAGCCTCGCGGTATCTACATCAGTGAATTGACGGATTTTCCTCACAGCATATGCTGCTGAACTTCGCCGTCCTGCAAGAGATTTTAAATGAGGACCCCATTGCAGCCTTGAGTCGAGTGTGATCCCTAGGAAAACAGTCTTATCGACGAATTCTAGTTTCTCCCTACTCAATATTATGTCACAATCACTACTTTTAACATTCGGTAAAGCAAATCTCATGCATTTATTAGCAGTGAACCAATTTTGGACCTGCAGTAGGGCGTTATTTACGTCGTCAAGATTTGATGCACTTCTATTTATTTTAAAAATTAAGGAAGTATCGTCAGCAAATAACACCATTTGTGGTTGGTTTTTTAATAAATGGGGTAGATCATTAATCTATACTTATAATAAATCTGTAGAGAGGTCAATTCTGTACATGAAATATATTTCCAAAATAACTATCAGGGGGTGATTAGGGATCGATACTGATGCCAAAAATGCAATCAGTAAAATTTTTGTCTGTCTGTCTGTCTGTCTGTATAACCGTTATAGAAACAAAAACTACTCGACGGATTTTAACGAAACTTGGTACAATTATTTTCCATACTCCTGAGCTGGTTATAGTATACTTTTCATCACGCTACAATCAATAGGAGCAGAGCAGTGAAGGGAAATGTTGGGAAACGGGAGAAGTTACTCCATTTCTTAAGCTTCCGTCGCGTGTGCAACCTTAATGGTTAAAGCTACACAGAAATAATGTATGACGGAAATGTTCTCCTTAAAATTATATAAAAAATATCCCACGACAGCATATGTCTATCTTTTATGGTTGACTCACAATAACACGTGTAACTCCCGATAGCTTAGCAGTTCGAAGCTTTCTGATTATATTTGTCTACTCTTACGTTTATAACACTCTCAGTCATCCCTAATTAAAAAAGTTAACATAATTAACTATTCCATAAAAAAGAATCAAAGAAATCGGTATAGAAACATCAAAGTTATACATGAAATACGCTAATAATAAGCCATGTCGCGTGAATACTGAATCATACTATAAGGATTATTTTTGTATAAGGTCGCGAACGCACAGGCAGGCGGCTTGCTTGGCGCCTAGAGGCTAGCGAGTCACCTAGCGAGTAGCTTCGTAAAACGAACATTCTCGAACGTTCGCGACCGGCCTAGCAGCTAGGCGCCAAGCGCGCAGTGCGGCCGGTCGCGAACTTTCGAGAATCGGCCGCCGCGCTCGACGTGTCTCGCGGCCGAAGGTATAAAAAGGCGGGGCGTCCGAGCGCGAGCTACAACACTCGACGCGCGCCAGCGGCAGCGGTCGGTCGTGTGCGCAGTGCGGTACGAGTGCTCACCCGATTCCGGAACCAAGCGTTCCTGAATATCAAGACTTCATAGTGCTATATTTTATTATTTATAATAAAATTATAGTGACTATCTCCTGCTACTTGCTGTGTGCCTTTTTCAAGGCACAGCTTGTATATACTAAAAAGAGAAAAGGACCCAATATCGAGCCTTGTGGAACACCCATTTTTACATTTAAACCGAGTGAATTGACACCATTTATTTGAACTTGCTGTTGTCTATAATTTAAATAAGATTTTACTAAATTGAGCGCAAGTTTACCTAGTCCGTAATGCTCAAGTTTTAAGAGTAAGGTTTTGTGATTTACGCAGTCAAATGCCTTGGAGAGGTCACAATAGATTCCTATGGCATCTTGGGCCTCCTCACACGCAGTAAAAATGTGTTTTAATAAGGTGACACCGGCGTCAGTCGTACAACGTCCTTTGGTGAAACCATACTGCTGATCGTGTAAGATTTGGTTGGTGTTAAAATGATTAAGCATTTGATTGAGCATTACCTTTTCGAAGACCTTGCTGAACACCGGCAGAACAGATACTGGTCTATAATTGTTGGTGTCTTTACTATCTCCAGATTTAAAAAGTGGTATAACCTTACTGTATTTCATTAAATCCGGAAAGACTCCTTGATCCACACATAAATTAAATATTAAAGCCAAGTATGGTGCTATAGTCTCGATTATGGATGTACAAACTTTGATAGATAATCCCCATAGATCTTCGGTTAATTTTATTTTGATTTTTCGAAAAGCTTTTATAACTATCATAGGGTTTATATGCTTAAATTGAAATTCAACCGGGCAGCCTGGAACGTTCGCTCTTAATAAATCAATTGAGACGAATTTAAAACTTCCGTCGTTTTAGCTGGTATGTTAGTAAAGAAGTGTACAAATTCTTGAGTTACTTCTAAATTAGAGCTTATGGCACCACGTGAAGTCTCCAATGTGTAATCAGTGTTTCGTATTTTATTCTTATTAGTTTCACTGTTTATAGCTTTCCAAACTGATTTTATTTTATTTTCTGCTGATTTGATCTTGTTGCTAATAAATAGGGCTTTAGCTATCTTGCAGGTATTTCGAAAAATTTTGGAATATGTAGCAACATACTTATTGAAAGTTCCAGTGTTAAATGTAATACATCTAGTTGCCCAGTCACTAAAAATAAAATTAGGGCAAATATTTTTTGTTTTCTTTTCAAAAGTTTTATTGAATTCAGTGTGCACTACTGAAAAGAAATCCTCATACAATTTGTTTGCATCGTCCATATTCTGGCCCAGGGCATTTAACTTATTATTTAGGGTACTATTGAATCTATTTAATTTGCCTGTTGTAATCGGTCTAAATTGTATTTGCATTTTTTGCATTGGTGTTTTAAACTTAAAAGTTACCGTTTGTCCACTAATATTGTAATCCATTTTTCAAGCACTTTCTGGAATCCGATTGAGCTGAAACTTGGCATACTTATACAACTACCGAGACATTTTGAAAATTTGATATCATTGTGCTGGTCTGATGATGGAGCCGGAAGTTGGCCATAGGAACTCCTCAATCAAACAAGATAGCACCATCGTGTTTGGACTCATTGGTTACGTATTAACAAGTGCTTTGACACTGGGTGGTGTTCAAGGTCTGATGATGGAGCCAGAAGGTGGCCATATGTGTTTCTAGTTACTCCTATTGTCATCCATTTTTCAAGTTTTTCCTAGCATCTGATTGTACTGTAACTTGGCATACATATACAGCAACTGAGACATTTTGAAAAAGTGACACTATGTGGCTGGTCTGATGATGGAGCTGAAAGTTGGCCATAGGAACTCCTCAATCAAACAAGATACCACCATCGTGTTTGGACTCATTGGTCATGTATTAACAATTACTTTGACACTAGGTGGTGTTCAGGGTCTGATGATGGAGCCGGAAGGTGGCCATGGGAACTCCTCAAACAAACAAGACAGCATCATCGTGTTTGTACTCATTGGTCATGTATTAACAAGGGCTTTGACACTAGGTGGTGTTCAGGGCCTGATGATGGAGCCGAAAGGTGGCCATGGGAAAATCTCAATTAAACAAGTTAGCACCATCGTGTTTGGTTGGACTCATTGGTTATGTATTGACAAGTGCTTTGACATTAGGTGGTGTTCAGGGTCTGATGATGGAGCCAGAAGATGGCCATGGGAACCCCTCAATCAAACAAGACAGCACCATCGTGTTTGGACTCATTGGTCATGTATTAATTAGTGCTTTGACACTAGGTGGTGTTCAGGGTCTGATGATGGAGCCGGAAGGTAGTCACGAGCACTGCTCAACCAAATAAGATAGCACCATCGTGTTTGGACTCTTTGGTTATGTATTGACAAGTGCTTTGACATCAGGTGGTGTTAGTCTGATGATGGAGCCGGAAGGTGGCCATGGGAACCCCTCAATCAAACAAGACAGCACCATCGTGTTTGGACTCATTGGTCATGTATTAATAAGTGCTTTGACACTAGGTGGTGTTCAGGGTCTAATGATGAATCCGGAAGGTAGTCACGAGCACTCCTCAACCAAATAAGATAGCACCATCGTGTTTGGACTCGTTTTCTTTGTATTGATAAGGACTTTAACCCAAGGTAGTATCCAGGGACTGATGATGAAGCTAGAAGGCGGCCATAGAGACTCCTCGACCTTACAAGATAGCCCCGTAGTGTTGGGTTCGATTTGTGAAGTGATAGAACATATATTTAAACAAATTCTAATGCTAAAAAGTACAAGATAAATAAAAGTGAAAATCTTTTTACTTTTAAAATAAAACTTACGTAAATATAGAACTATAACATTTTCTTAAAAGCTTGAGGCGTAAATATCCTTCGTACACTTAAAGATAAGCCTCAAGCTTTTAAGAAAATATTATAGTTCTATATTTACGTAAGTTTTATTTAGTACTATTTAGTTCATTAAAAGCTTGTTTTTAAAAAGATTTTTACTTTTATTTATTGATGAATAACGTTATTATTATTTTTATGTCTCTTGACAATTCTCGGGACCCTGGGGTCCTGGACCTTTGGAAGGCGTTCCAGAGGCCGAAGCCAAATCGCAGAGGTACGGGCCTCTGCAATTTGGCTTCAGCCCCTCGTACGACTTGGCAGGATATGGAAACAAAGATATTGGATTATGGGTTTAATTAAGTGGCTAAAGTAAACTGGTTATCTAGAACGATTGAAAGACTATGATAATTATCTAGTTGGAATTACATCAGAATCATCGTCTTTTGTGTCAATATCCTCCACTTCCGACTCCGATTCCACACCGTCACAGATATTACAATACTACGTACACCGTGCATAATTTTTATTAACTCATCAGTCCAATGTTTTATTAATTTTATCTTATCACAAGCAAAACGGGAAAGAAGGATGCGTGCGCGCTATCCCGTTTATCTTCTGTACTATGCCAAAGTGACCTTGATACTCGTACGCTTATGACGTCACAGAACGACTTCTATAGTAGTCCGTGGCGCTCGGGGCAGTTACAACTAACTTTTTTGTAGAGATGGGAATATAATTATCGACAAGGATTGGTAAACAATAACTACAACTATATCCCGGCTTGGTGTTAGGAATTGAGAATCGCATTTATATTTGTTTTTTTAAGTTTGCCTCACTGGCTTTATGTTGGCAATACTTCCTTCCTGTTTCATCTCATCTCATCCATCTTGTTGTTCAGAACTCGTGGAAGTTCAATATACGTTATGTGCATTTTATCCGAGTTAGTTTAATTTATCAACCCAAAATATCAACATGGTAGCAGAGAGTGGTTGATTAAAATCGTTTTATATGTAAACGCAGAAATAACTAACAATAACTGGCCGGCGTATTTATTCCGTGTCTGCCATTTTGTTTTTCGACTTACCTAACCGGAGCGGCGTGCTCAGTCATATAGCTGTCAATAAGAAATTTTTTAGTAAACTACGAAAATGTCCAGTACAGGCCATAATCCATTCCACATTGATAGACTCGTCGGAAGAGATAATTACGCGAGTTGGAAATTTGCCGTGGAAGCTTATCTCAAGCTTGAAGATTTATGGAGTTGTGTTGAAGGAACTAATAACGACGAAAGAAAGGAAACTAAGGCAAAATCTAAGCTCATTCTACTGTTAGATCCGGTCAACTATGTACATGTACAGAGCGCGACTACATGTAAAGAAGTCTGGGACAGTTTGCAACAGGCTTTTGATGACAGCGGGTTATACAGGAAAGTTGCCTTGTTGAGAGACCTCATCACAACTACATTGGACAGTTCCCGAAACGTAGATGACTATGTGAATTAGATTATGTCCACCGCTCATAAGCTTAGGAACATCAAGTTTGACATTGATGATGAATGGCTTGGAACGCTGATGTTGGCTGGCTTACCTGAAATTTATAAGCCAATGATAATGGGTCTGGAGAGCTCAGGGATCAAGATCAGCGCAGACTCCATCAAAACAAAACTCCTGCAGGAAGTTCAATGCTCAGAGAGTACAGCATTCTTCACTAGGAGAACGGCCAATAATGGGAATTAAAGAACGGCCAGTAAAGCGAAGGCTAAACATATAGATATTCGTTTACATTTTCTCAGAGAAAACATTGTTAGATCTAAAGTTAAATTTCTATTTGTGAATGGTTGTAATATGGTAGCTGACAGTTGTACCACTTGCAAAACATTTGTATTGTATCAGTAAAATGGGTTTGCGTTCTGGAGGGTGTTAGGAATTGAGAACGCATTTATATTTGTTTTTTTAAGTTTGCCTCACTGGCTTTATGTTGGCAATACTTCCTTCCTGTTTCATCTCATCTCATCCATCTTGTTGTTCAGAACTCGTGGCAGTTCAATATACGTTATGTGCATTTTATCCGAGTTAGTTTAATTTATCAACCCAAAATATTTTATAAGTTCATATTTTACTGACCTCAAATTGATTTCGATATTAGTATTTATATATTTTTCTACGGACGAAATCAAACAGTGATAACTTTCGTTCAGGGGACATTAAAAATGTTACGAATTTTTGTTTTTGCCGATTTTAAGACAATTATGGGCTTCTTTTGTGTGGAAAACTAGAAAACAGGGTTTTAGACAGTGCTATAGGAAATAAAGCTTTTAAATAAAGTAAATGAAGAGCTTCTAAAGTTCCAATGAAGTCGTAGCGCTGGTGGCACGAAAATCCGGAACTTCTATTGAAGTCCGTGGCGGTGAAAAGGTCGTGCTTTCTACATTGTTCTCACATGTATGTTTAATTGAAATAAATGCTTTGAGTTTGATAATATCATCCCAACTACGGAACCCTTCATTGTGGGTAGTCCGACACTTGACCGTTTTTTTTTAAATATACTACGTGCTCGCTAAAATTAAACTGATTAGATAATAACCAAGCGCATCACATACAAATGTATGGATAAGGTAAGGAAAGCTTTAAAATCAGTTTGAGCTGACTTAAATCAGTTTATACAGGCTGATTTTTGAAATGGGATTTCCGGCATTTTTTTTACAAAAACATCTCCATTATACTATAAATGTGTCAAATCAAAGGAAATGTGTGTTTGTGGACGGACAGAAAATCCGATAGGACGAAATTATAAGGGTTTCGTTCTTGCCATTTGGCTATGGAACCGTAAAAATGAAATATAATAATTATTATTTCCTTTATTTCTTAAAGACACTTATAAATTACATTTTTAAATATTAGAATATTTAAATATTAAAAAATATAAATAATAGTAGCCCGGTACCGGGAACAGGGTCCAAACTACCGGCGGTCAGGGCTCCAGAGAGAGACCTTCTAAGAATACGGGCCGTGTCCAGGAGTACCTACCGCTTTCTGAATCAGTCCCATAACCCAGCTGCGCAACGAGACCCTCCATAGGTGTTGGTCGAGGCTCTTGGCAATTAAGC
The DNA here is from genome assembly GCA_947363905.1 of Lithophane semibrunnea. NCBI lineage: Eukaryota > Metazoa > Arthropoda > Insecta > Lepidoptera > Noctuidae > Lithophane > Lithophane semibrunnea. Next base: position 20,919,946 of record OX376187.1, read on the forward strand.
CATTAGCTGATACGACTATTATAGTCGTATAATTAATTAATTAACTATAATAAAATAATTATTATGGTACAACATTATTTTTATCTATTTATTTTCTTGTTTTCGCCTTAGAGATAGGTACTTACTAAATTATTTAGGACTAAACTAAAGTCTGTTTTTTAATCTCGTAGACTAATTTGACAGGTGAAAATGTCAAACTTCAAATTATAAAACAAGCAACAATCACTTGAAATGTCAAATTAGTTGAGATTACTTAATACTACAAAACAGATGTCAGATGAAATATTTTCCTAGAAAACGAGCAAATAGAAAAATAGCCTTTTAGCTAATATGCTTGGAATTCGAGCATTATTTTGACAAGGTTTAGTTTAAATAAGTTACGCAATAATAAAGCTGGTCAAACACATGCGAATGCGGCCGGCAATGTTAGTATGAAAATACCTGTCAGTCGTCTTTAGCGGCCAAATAAATTACTATGACAACTCTTATAGTATCGTGATAATTAAAAATGAAACGAACGTTTTACTTCACATGGAGGAGGTAAATTATATCAAAGATTTTTTTATCAATGACAAATTAACATAATTGTCGAGTGAAAAATTATAGTTGTTCGTCATTGGTGCCGATTCGGTTGGTAAATAAATACCGGGATGTACTTGTACCGTGTTTTTTGGTTTACGCGTTTTACCTATGCCACCCGGTGCCCTGGAGGTTAAAAATTATTTTGATACAACTACAATCGAATTTGACAATCGCGCCTCCACTTTTTTTAGAGCCGGATGGGCGCTGGGACAGCACCTTCGATGTGTTTTTTTAATGGAATTTTTCACATTTTGTATGGAAAATATGCAAAAAATCAAAAAGAATTACCAACATGTTGAGTCTCAGGGCTTTATGGGTTACCTATAGGGGGTCGAAATATTTCATTATTTTTGCGATAGCACACACCATTTTCGAGATATAAGCAAAATAAAATAAAAAAAAGATACAGTATAATTATGTTTTTAATTACGTTTTTATTCAATAAATATATTTGTGGTGCTGGTTTGTATTAGTTCATGACATCTAATTTTATTCCACACATTTTAGATTTAGTTATAGGAGAAAATTTTAGGTTAAATCGTCAAATTCAGAATCGCATTTTCACTAAACTAATATCTCAGTGTCATCTTTGTGCTGTTAAACTAAATTATAATTAAGTTGTGTCGATATAGTCCATTTCAGAATGAGTTTGGTCGTTTGACAGGACTAAACTAAATTTTAGTGATTTTTAGTTTAGTTTAGAGAAATTTGTGACAAGATAATCGGCACCATTGATTCTGGAAGTTATATGTTAGCTTAAATTTCCACGCATTATTAGAGAAAAGTACTATAAAAGCCATGGCCGCAACCTGGCATTGATGAACTCACGTATGTGATTCGTGACACGATTGTGCATCAATGTCCTAGTTGCTGGCCGCGACGGTAATTTACTAATTACATTCGCGGCAGCGGCTGCGGCCCCTTTCGCGTCGGGTGCATCCGCACCGGCCGCTCTATAGTCTACACGTCGATCTGTAGCGAGGAGTCCCACGCGCGCGCGTTCACTTGGCGCAGCGTCGAACGCAGCGCGGCGCCCGGGCCCAGCGCCAACGTCAGCGGGAAAGAGTCGCCGCGCGGCCGCGCGTACATCGCGTGCAGCGTCTGCTCCCAACGCACCGGCCGCGACACGTGCCGCGGCAGCTGGCGCCGCACGCCCGCCGCGTCGCGGTACGCGGCCGCGTCCACACACGAGAACACCGCCAGCCGCGGCGCACGCAGCTCCACCGAGCGCAGCGCCTCGCGCAGCGCCGCCTCCGCGCGCGCCATCAGCGGCGTGTGGAACGCGCCCTCCACGGGCACGCGCGCAGCGCGACGCACGCCGAACGAGCCGCCGCGCCGCTCCAGGAAGCGCAGCGCCTGCGAACAGGATGCTCATCGGTGACTGCATCCAGGCTCAGTTTTTAAGGCAAGCCGGGCTTTTCGGCTTGTAAGGAAGTACCGCCGCTGAGTCGTCGTCGCCCGATCCCGCGACGCCACGGCCGGGCGCGCCAACTGACCTCTTCGTCCCCGGCGACCACCTTGCAGGCCGGGTACAGGTAGTTGGCCACCTGGCACACGGGCGCCTCCACGCCACGCTCGGCCGCGTGCTCGCGCGCGCGTAGCAGGGCGAAGGGCAGATTGGCGTCGGTCGCCAGCCACACGGTGAGCATGCCGCCGGGCCGCGCGGCCGCGGCGGCGCGCATGGCGGCAGCGCGCAGCTCCACAAGGCGCAGCGCACGCTCCAGCGACAGCGCGTCGGCGAACACGAGGGCGGCGATCTCCCCGAGCGAGAAGCCGGCGGCAGCGCGCACGCGCTCGAGCGCGCCCGGCCGCTCCTCACGCACACGTTCCAGCGCCGCCAGTGACGTCACCAGCACGGCGGTCTGGCAGCGTCGCGCCAGCTCGTCCTCGGGCCCCTCGGCGCACAAGCGCGCCACGTCCCACCTGTGCCAATAGATTCGCCGTCGTCATGGAAAGGTATTGAAATCCCCGAGGATCCAGGCGACAAAACTTTTTGATTTACCTCCTTTGCGAGATTACGTAAAGCTTAAGAGTGTTGACTCAGGCGCTTACAAACACTGTCAGTATGAGTTTTCTCTATCCAGATGAAGCCTTAAAAATTTGTTCGTTGTTGTTTTATGTACCTAATTGTCTTGTCTCCATATTTTATGTCAGGTTTTTTATGATTTGTCCTTAGCTCAAAAGTCATTATTTTAGTTTTGTCAATATTAATTTTTAAATTATTCGCGCCCATCTATTCCACTAATACTTGGAGACAATGGTTTATCTCTCCCTCAAGTGTCCTGGCATCATCCTTACCACTAAAAACAACCGTGCTATCATCAGCGAACAAAACCATCGGGTGATGTGTTTCTCTGGGCATATCTTTAATGTAAATTATAAATAATAGAGATCCTACAATACTTCTTTTGGGTACACCGTAGTTAGTAACTCTCTGACTCGATACGCTCGGTTTTTGTCGTACTAATAAAAACAAAAACTATTTACAAACAAAAAAAAAACAAGTGACTTCCAAAAAAAAACACTAAAAAAGTGAAAAATAACTTTAATTTCGGAAGTCGGTGTCTTTGCTTTTCAATCTTCGTCTCTCTCCGACTCTCCGACTTAAAGTTATTTTTAAAGTTGTTTTAGATTTAGATTTATTTATTTAATTGCCGTCAATGTAGGTACACGTTTAAGATGATACAAATAGCTGAAGGTTACCGCTACATTCTACCTTACGGCATGCAAATTCATAGAAACTAATAGATTACATACAATATTATTATAAATAATAATAATAATAATCGTTTATTGGGAACAAAAAAACATAAACATACAAAGACAAACAATGTTAAACGATGATAGCTGCAAAAGTTAAAAACTGTGGCGCAGCTACCAACGCCCGACTCCTAGTGAGAGGGTAGGTTGTTCCTTGACTAATACATAACAAAGGTATTTAAACTAGAATATAAGAAGATATAATAAAAAGATAAAAAATAAATTATTTAGAAATACATTTGAGATTATGTGCCGTGTGTATGAGTACCTGATGTAGAGTAAAGGAGTGATGGTGTGATGTGTGGCGTGTGTGTGGGGGTGGGTGTGTGAGTGTGTGTGTTTGTGTATTTCCCAAGGGGTTACATTTCCACAAGTTTTTCTGTAGCCTCATAAGTTAGTGATTTTAATAAAATCGCCAGTTTTTTCTTGCATTCATTACTGGTAACAGAATATATGTAGATATTTTTATTGATTCTGTTGTATATTTTTGAGCTCATGTAGGTAAAGTGGCGACGTGCAGCTAAGGTTGTACGAGGCTTTACCTCACAAACTCGATCGGAACGGCGTCTACTACTACATCGACCTGGTTCATAAATCAGTTGGGCATGCTTACGGAGCACCACTTGAGAAATGAACAACTGTCTAACCGTTAGTACCTGGCAAAGAGAGTAAAGTGATGACGTAGGAAACCGGATTGGTTTTCTCGAAAGAACCTTCAAAACTGCTCTCTGTGCTCTTTCAATCCGCAACATTGTTGTTTTATGCGCACCACCCCAGACCGTCAGGCAATAACCAAACACTGACTGAGCAAGAGCATAATAAATGCCAATTAAGGTCTTAAAATCCGCTGAGCCTCTAAGTTTTTTAAAAATAAACAAGAGCTTTCTCAAGCGTGCCACGACAGAGCCAACTTGTTGATGCCATATTGCCATTTAAGGTAACAGTCGACTACAACACCGAGATATTTAATAGTCTGCGTGCCTTCTAGTTGAGGGCAGTCACAGTTTGAGGCAGAACTAGTGTTCATACAAGAGTGAGCGTGAAGGGCAATAGGTGTTCGGGGTTGACCTGACTTATTTAAGGAAAAACAGATGAACTTAGTTTTATTGACATTCAGAGTAAGAAAATTTGTGGCTAGCCATTTCATCACAGTACCAAGGGCTAGTTCAGCGTTTTTACGAGTTTCACTCCAATCGCGGCCTTGAATTATTAGAGCCGTATCGTCCGCGTAGGTTACTATTTTACAGTTAGGGAGAGGCAAGCAACACAGCTCATTCACATATAATAGGAAGAGGCTCGGCCCAAGCACACTGCCCTGTGGCACCCCAAAGGTAACCAACTCCTTTCTGCTTAGGTGGTTATCAATTTTTACGTACTGTCCACGACCTGTTAGGTAACTTCTGAAGATGTCCTGGGCAGTGCCGCGGATACCAACTTTTTCCAGCTTCGAGAGTAATATGGGGACAGAGACAGTGTCGAAAGCCTTGGATAAGTCTAAAAAGATAGCCAGTGTTTTCCTTTTGATATCAATATTATTAATAATAGTATCTGTTAGTTCCAGTACAGCTTCATCGGTGGTTTTACCACTTCTGAAGCCAAATTGGTTATTAGCTAAAATGTCGAATTTTGTAAGAAATTTTGTTAGTCTAATGTTAATAACTTTTTCTAAGATTTTTGAGAGAGTCGTAAGTACCGATATGGGTCTGTAATTTGTGACACTGCCTTTGTCACCAGATTTATAAATTGGGTGGACAATCGCGGTTTTGAAGATGTCAGGAAAGGTGCCTAGGGAAAGGCACAAGTTAAAAACGTGGACAAGCACCGGTATGATAGTATGTCTAGTTGCTTTCACAACAGAAGCAGGGATACCGTCAATACCAACGGCGCATTTGTCCTTTAGACCAAGAATAATGGTATTAAGCTCGGAGTTATCAACGCTGTGAAGAGCCATTGAATGCAGAGGGGCAGGTTTATAGCAATCGTTATTAAGTTTACTGGATGAACTGTTTTGGGGTTGAGAAGGCTGAATTTTGGATGCCAATAATCTGCCCACATTGGCAAAGTAGTCGTTTACCGAGTCAGCTGATTGAGAGTGATTGTCACAGCAATTTAGGAGAACTGAAGACGATGTTCTGTTTTGGTTTAAGTTAGCTATCTGTTTAATGAGAGCCCATGTAGCTTTCGGGTTGTTTCTAGCCTTCTGAAACTCTGCGCGTTCGTACTCGATTTTGACTTTTTTTAGTAAGTTATTACAGAAGTTTCGGTATCGATGAAGGACAAGTGTTTCATTGTCTGGGTATTTTTTAAATGCTCTGTATAATTTATCTCTGTGCCGTATGCACCTTAAGAGGCCTGGGGTTGTCCAAGGTTTAATAATGCGTCGTCTACTTGGGCTAACGGATGTATGAGTGTGCGCCTTAATAGCTGAAGACATTGTAGAGACAAGAGACTCTGCAGCTTCATTTGGATCATTACAGTTAAGAATTGATGAGAAGTCTGTGTTTTTGATACATTCAACAACTCCAGGGACATCAATCTTAGGGTTACAGTAATTTCGGTTTACTTTGATTTTCGTGTGCAAGTTACAGAAAAGCATGACTGGAGAGTGATCCGTTATGAGTGAATCGAGTACTAGAGTTGTTGCAGGGTATTGACTACGGATAATCACATGATCAAGACAGCTTGTTAGTCTAGTGGGAAGAGTGTGAGCAGAAAGCATCGAATGAGAAGCTGTGAGGTTTAAGTATTCGTCGGCATTAGGGTCAGAACTCTCAGGTACAATGTTTATATTAAGATCACCAACGATTGCAGCGGTTTTGTATTGAGCAAGAGTCCCAAGTATGCTGTCAAGGCTGTGGAGGAACTGTGTCAGATCTCTGCATGACGGAGAGCGATATAGAGCGACCAGAGCCACTTTATCTGGGAATTTAAGTATGAGGCAGTTTGCATCGCTGAAATTTGGTATTTCAATGGTAGGGTTGTAGCAGTCTCTAATATATGCGACTACGCCATCATTTTGATTTTTATAAGACGAAATATAGGAGTTGTAACCGTTTAAGTCAGGGATAATTTGACATTTACTCAACCAGCACTCCGTAAGAATAACTACGTCAGGCAAATACGACAATCTACTCATAAATAACACAAGATTTTCAAAATTACAGTTAAGGCTACGGATGTTGGTGTGTAATATTTTAAAGTCGTGTATGGATTTATTTAGATAGTTTGCACTATTTTCAGGAGAGCAAACATAATAATTTGAGACGGATACGTTTTCCACCTCATTGTTTATCATGGATAAATCACCCATCCTCTATTTTTGGAGCAACCAGGGAACAAAAAAGATGAATTGGGTAGATACACGTTGAAAGGTAAAAGATTGAGGTCGGATAACAGGAATAAAGGGGTTTTAGACAGAAATTAAATGAGTGAATTTTGTAGGGCCTAAAATATTGAAGTGATGCAAGGGACTTGTGGAATATAGTGTTGTGTGGTGGAAAGGTGTGTGAATATGAAAAACGTGGTATGTGTGTGGTTACGGCGGCAAAGTACTGAAATATAAGGCGACTAACGCAATTTTTAGAAATATTTATGCTAACAGGACATTTAATACGGGTTAAAAAGAGGAACAATAGATCCGGGTTTCTTGAGGGGTAAACAATTAGTCACGGTGTCTTATTAATACAAACAAGATCCGCCTCATTTTTAACATGAAAATGGGGTTTGCCAACTTTTTCACGAACAAATATTTTCCCGTGCGAGACCCAGCAAAACTGGAATTCGTTTGACTTAGCGGCATCTCGAGCCAGGAAGAAAAGTCGCTTGTTCTTGGCCGATAAGTTTTCTGAGATGTAGATTAGCTTCGCAAATTAACAACTAACAAACATAAAAAAAGGAAATAATAATAAAATAATAATAATCATAAAATAGTCAATTGCACATAAATAAATCTTGTCAATTTAATGAATTTCATTATCTTGGAATTATAAATAAGTGAAATATTGTTTTACAAACATAATGTCATTTAAAAAGTCATTGATACAATAATAACATTTATCCAATAATAATGCAGTGAGCTTAGATTTAAATGTTCGAATAGGGTGTTCTTTGAAACTGTGCGGAATTTTATTGTATATGATAGGTCCCATCGACATAATATTTTTCCTTAGTAGTGCTGTTCTGTAATGGCCTGTATGTAATAAGTTTTTATATTGTAGTCTCATTGGACCTGACCGCATTCTAATATCGGCTAGTGATGGAAATAAATCTAAATTAGTTTTAACAAAAATTGCGACCTCTAAAATGTACAGAGATGGGAAGGTCAGTACTTTGGTCAGTGTTTTTTTTGGAAGTCGGTTGTTTTTTTTTTTTGTACCCCACAAAAATTCGTATACCACTACCTGCTATGTAAATAACAGTGACGGAGCCAACTAAGATATCGTCAACATACGCAGTGAAAAAAATACGTAATTATTGAAGCTAACTCAAAAACAATGATAGTAAAATTAATAAAAGGAGGACTGGACAAAATGGTCCCCACGACCCATAACAACCAGACCTATGTCATTAGATAGGCATCTTAATATAGAGCAACAACTACTATGGCGGCTCTTTTGAAATCGCTCTGTGAACAAAGTTGTGGCGATGTTTCGCAGAATCAGAATAACATTTATTTGCCTACTTTGTGTATTACAAAATGTCTCTGTGGCCAGTGGGCCGTACAGAGGTGAGTCAGCTAACTTATGTCCTAATGGATCTATGTTTGCTGTGTTCTTTTTATTCGCAATATGTGAGACTATACAAACAGATTACGTGTTTTATTTATGTTGTATGCTTACAGTCTATCTCAGTGATGCATTATTATTATTGTTATTTTCACTTTATTACTGTTTTTCACTTTATTTTTAGGGGACGCGGAGCCTTCGTTTTGTCGTCAGGCCATCCCTTGTATCCTTTTTTATTAGGGTCATACAATATATCGCCTATTCTGTGATTAACCCTAAGGGGGTTAAATTCACCGTGCGCTTGGTAGGCGTCTCCAGGGGATTCAAGATCTTCTATTTCTAATTTTGCAATGTTCTCCAACATTTTGGTATTAAGGTCCTCGGCGCGTAGGTGCCAAGCTTCTATTTCAGCCATCTCCCAGATCAGATCTGTGGGTGTTCGTCTTGGTAATTGTGCGGCATTTTTCAGTGCCAGTCTGTATTGGCGTTCGATTTTGCTTAGGTTCGTTGCGCTATACCTTGAGAGTAGTTGCACCACTCCGTAGTCCATCAGTGGTAAAATGCAGGCCTGAATGATGGCCAATTTCGTGTCTAGTTCTGTCTTCGCATTGTATCCTATTATTGGACCGAGGGCTCCTCTCACTTGTTTCAATTTTTTGACGACCTTTTCGGTGTGCTGGTTCATCTTCATGTTTTTGTCGAAGATGACACCGAGGTATCTGATCTGCTTTTGATAGTGCAACGTTTGTTGTTTCAGTTTCACTGTTGGCCGGTGCGAACCGATCGTTATGAAAGACAGTTGTAGCCTGGAACTACAACGACTTTCAACAGGATTGACATAAGCTTTTCGATAGCTTATGTCAATCCTATACATTTTTGCCTTTTCCATCATCGTTATCGCTGATAGAATGTCACTTTGTCTAGGGCCTCTGGATACGTGTATAAAAAAAATGGTAAAAAATATACACGCAGACAAAGTCACGGGCATCGGCTAGTGTAACATAAAGTTTGTATTAATGCTCACTTTAAACAATTATTATTTTGTAAATATTTTTGCTGTTGTTAAAATGCATTTATTATTAATAATTAATACCATAAAGTGGCTTGGAAAAACTATCGGCTTATTTTGAATTCAAAAATTTATTTTTTCAATTGCTCTTGAAGCGTGGGCGGTGGCCCATTGGCCCTGACTGGTTCCGAACCCAGACAGGCACTTTACTTAGTCCGATTTATTTCATCACCACTGTTTTCTTTATGTTACACTTTAACCCCCATCTCGTGTAGTAGTCAACAATGGCTTCCGCTGTCCATTCAGCACGCACAGTCGCATGTTCTGGGTTCGTGGCTCTGTTTAGTATACAGAGATCATCCGCATACTGTGAGAGTTTGAGACCTCTGATGTGGTGTTGTATATCCCAAATATCATGGACGTACAAGTTGAAGATTATTGGTCCCAGGATCGAGCCGTGGGACACGCCGTGCGGTATCGGTTTGTCTTCGGTTATGGTAGTTCTGAATCGACCTCTCAAGTTTCTGCCTTCAAGGTAGTTCTCAATTATTTTAATGATATAGTTGGGAACGTCTTGATTCTGAAGTTTCTTCACCAAGCCCTTGTGGTTGATCGAGTCGAAGGCCTTAGATAGGTCCGTAGATATCATGGAGACGCTGTCTTCCGTGGCTAGCGCATCAGTGATTATTTTTCCGGTACGTAGAATCTGCGTTGCTGTGCCTCTTGCCCTTGTGAAACCGTGCTGGAACGATGGTTGCAGCCGGTTGACCGTAGCGGTAAGTCTTCTCAGGATCAGTCGCTCACACAGCTTGCCCATGATGTTGAGCAGTGTAATCGGGCGGTACGATGATGCCTGACGGTGATCTTTGCCGGCCTTGTGCAGGAATATGCACACTCCAGTTTTCCATCGCTTAGGGAAGTAACCTGTGGACAATACAAAGTTAGCTAGAGGCACAAATGCCTCAACGAAGACTTCTCCCCCAAGTTTGAGGGCGTCTGCTTTTATTCCGTCTGGCCCTGGGGCCTTTTTGTTTTTGAATCTGCTCAGTGCAAGTTGTACTTCTTTTTTTGACGTTAAGTCGAGCGGTTGGAACGGTGTCGTCTTTTCAGTCCCCTCATCGTCTTTCGCTATTTTGGCCTCTTTAATTATGGCTGTATCGGTGAGCTTGTCGATCGTTTCTATTTCTGCACTGCATCCCGTGATGTTTGGTAGTTTAACAATAGGCTTCTTCATGTTTCGTTGGATGCGCCACATTTGTGACCTATTGTCCCATGGATCTTGGATCTGGAGTTTGTCGAGCCAGCCTTTTTCGGAGTATTCTTTCAAGACTTTTTCAGCTTCTCTCTTAGCGTTGTTGTAAAGAGTGCGTGTTTCGCGTTGGTGTCTAGGGCTGCAGTGTCTCGCTTGCCATACAATTTGTTTTAGTTTGTTTCGAAAGTCTATCTTATCGTTTATTTCTTTCGGTAGTCGTTCCTGCCTTGTTGAATTTTTCAGGGGTGCGTTAGTGTTGAGGGCTGCTACAATGGCATTTTTCATGGTTTCGACATACTTCTCGCAATCGGCTTCTGTAGTGATTTCTGTGAGGTCGCAGAGACCTTCCCACATTGTCTGTTGGTATGCCGCTCTCAGTTGCTCGTCCTCATAGATCCTCTTTGTGTTACGAGATAGGTGTTCCTCTATATTATGTTCAATCTTCACCGTTAGCAACCAAGGGAGGTGATCCGAACCAACGCTCTCTACCTGTTTGGCCTGCGCTTCTAGTGGTTGGTGTGTTATTATAGCCAGGTCCAGGATGGTGTTACCTTAGCTGAAAGGTCTAGATGGTGCATTGGCGTGTTTCAGCGAGCAGATTCCGTCTTTAGTTGATTTAACAATGTTACCGAGGCCGGAGTTCCTGCTGTGGCCGAGGGTTTGCATACGTAAGTTCATATCGCCAATGATGATGGATGGCTCGTCGGCTAGGGTCTCCTCCAGTTCTTCTCTAGCGTGGTGCTGGTTTGGAATTTGGATATATATTCCTTTGATCTTTATATATTGTCAGGGTGCGTGGTTAGTAAAAAGTTTGATGCCTACGCCTTCTATCTTCTTGTTTTCATCGTGCCAGTCTGGGGTAACTTCAGTTTCAGCCCACCTTAGTCCTCTCTGTACATACATGGCAGTGGCTAAGTGTTTTTCCAATGTGTGGGTGAGTTTGTCGTACCCTTTTATATTGTATTGTTGTGTTTCAAAGTCGATCTTGCACTCATTCAATATAATTATAGTCGGTCTATATTTCTCGACTAGGGCTTTTATTTCTTTGAATTTGTTTCTTACTCCTTGGGTGTTCAGGTGTAAGATTTTGAGGTTCTGTATTTTTTTTACTGTTGCTGTTAGCCATTGAGATGCGAGTGTATCCTATTTAAAGTGTCCATCAGCATCATCAATGTCTGTTGCATTTGTGTCTGCATTTGAAAGAGACCCTCTAGTGTGAGACCGCCTATTGTTGGTGGTGCTTGTTCTGTTTGTGGTTGTGCTGGTTCTTTTTGTGGTAGAGTTGGAAATTGACATCTGCGTATTTAACACCCAGTCTTACCACTGAGCGTTTAATTCTCTCTTCTCTCTTTGTTTGCTTAGCCTCTGCTTGTTCCATTTGCCTAGAGATCACTTTTTTGAACACCGGGGCATTTGGCGTTGTTCGCGCCGTGGTCTTCTCCTTTACAATTTCTGCAGACTTTCGTCGTGGTACCCTCTAGCGTGGTAATAACTATCTGTGGTTCCTCTTGTTTGCCGTAGCACGATTGTTTCGAGTGATCGAAAGCATAGCATTTCTTGCACTGTATAATGTGCTTCGGGTTTTCTCTAAATGGTTCAACCTTGATGGAGGGTGCGCAGAAGAATTTTCTTTCCGAGGTTTTGAAGTTCTCCAGGAGATCTCTCGATTTGTGTTTGCCATCAAAAATGAGTAGGTGTATTTTCCCAGCTGTACCAAGTGTCTTGATTGCTGTTGGTGTAATGCCGATGCAGTCTGCTATCTCGTTAGCGATGTTGTCGGTGGGATCTTGGTTGCTGATTGTCTGTCTGCCTTCGGTTTTGGTGCAATCACTCTGGTTATACCGCAAGCTTCAATCGTAGCGAGCAAGTTCACGCGCGCTGTCGCATTATCCGGGTTAATTTTTATTTGGCCTCTCATAACGTTAAGCGTTGAGCTGTTCTTCGCTACTGATTGTCTGATTTTATTTAGTGTATCTTGATTTTTAATTGCATTTTCATCCCTGATAATTATATTAGGGATATGGGTGTTTCGCTGTGTTAATGTGGTGTAATTAGATGTGCCTGTACGCTGTCTTTTGGCTCCTCTAGTTACCAGTTGATACGTCGCTTGGTTACCTTGCGCAGTGCGGTTGTTCTCACTCATAGGTTTTTGTCATTTATTAGACTTGTCTACGATAGGCGGTGGTCGAACAGATCGTGGAATTTTTGAAATTTACGAGGACCTGATGACCTGGACCTTAGATAACAGAACTCTTGATTAGCTTCTAGTATACCTATCGAGTGTGGGCTTATTATATGTCTCAACGAGTCCTGTTCATTTTACCAGATGACGAGGACCTGATGACTGATCCAGACGCTAGATAACAGAACTCTTGATTAGCTTCTAGTATACCCATCGAGTGTGGGCTCATTAGAAGTGTCTCAACGAGTCCTGTTCATTTTACCAGATGACGAGGACCTGATGACTGATCCGGACGTTAGATAACAGAACTCTTGATTAGCTTCTAGTATACCCATCGAGTGTGGGCTCATTAGAAGTGTGTCAACGAGTCCTATTCATTTTACCTGATGACGATGACCTGCTTCTTATACGGTCACTAAGTTTCGACTCCCAGAATACATATACTTCGTCCCATTGCTCGCTGGCTGAACCCGTGAGTGCGGACTTTTGACGCTTTGTTAATGACCACGTTTTTGCTCCATATTATGGGTGAGGGTGGAAAGCATGCTCATGTCCATGAGTTTCGTCCTTTCATTAGGTGTTTCATTTACCAATAGCTCTTCCAGGCGTTCACGGTGCGTCGAGGGACATCTTTATCTTGTGTCGCCTGAAAGGAGACTATTTGGCCCAGGCATAACTATATACTCATGGACAAGTTCAACCTTCACACCCCTATGTCTACCTACTTTGCGTTTCGCGCTGTTGGTCAAACATAGTCTTTATAGTAAAAAAACAAATGGAATGGTAAACAGTTTTATAATTACATATCCTCATCCATAATAATCGCAAAAAACGTACTTGTGTATGTGCTAAATGTAAAAAACAAACACTGAGTTTGGAAATTCCAATTTCAGAACTTCATTATCCACCTTCCAGGCCAATCAGGTGCTCTACATCAGATACAATGAACAGGACTCGTTATGACACGTCTAATGAGCCGGCATTCGGTGGCTTTACTAGTAGCCATTTAAAGGTTCCAGGTCAGTCATCAGATAAAATGAACAGGACTCGTTGAGACACATTTAATGAGCCCACACTCGATGGGTTTACTGGTAGCTATTCAAGAGTTCCGTTATCTAGCGTCCAGGTTCATAATCAGACCAACTCAATGGGACCATGTAGGTGTCTTGGTCAGTCATCAGGTAAAATGAACAGGACTCGTTGAGAAACCTCTAATGAGCCCACACTCAATGGGTTTACTGGTAGCTATTCAAGAGTTCCGTTATCTAGCGTCCAGGTTCATAATCAGACCAACACAATAGAACCATGTAGGTGTCTAGGTCAGTCATCAGGTAAAATGAACAGGACTCGTTGATACACATCTGACGAGCCCAAACTCGATGGGTTTACTAGTGGCTATTCAAGAGTTCCGTTATCGAAGCTTCCAGATCCGTAATCAGACCAGCTCAGTGGTTCCATATTATCATCGGAATGCATATACATTTGCAAACATTCAAACTATGATAACCAGAACTGATTAACTATTCAAAGGTTTCAATTATCCAGCGTCCAGGTCAGTCCTGCGAAACATCGTCACAACTTTTTTCACACAGCGATTTGGAATATATTAAAATACTTATCTAATGGCATATGTGTGGTTGTTATTGGTGCTGACCAGCTTTCATATATTCTTGCCGATCCTCCTTTATTTATAAATATTTTTTTTTTAAACAAAGTTCAATGCAAGTTTTTCTCTTTTCGGTTATAGGATTTTCCAGTGGGGTTTTTGTGTTTTATTTCAAGCTTTTTTGTTTTATTAATATAATATATATTTGGAATTAAGTCATTACTAGTTTTTATTTGACATGTTTTTTTTGTATTTGCAGATGAAATATATAAAAAAAATATAGCCGTAGGCTATATTTTTTTTACTTTATTCACCCACAATTAAGACAAAGCCTAATGACACCTCGTATGTTAAAATCCATTAAGCCATTTAAGCTACAGAGCATGCCAAAGAAATAGACATACATACAAACAAACATACATACATACCTTTACCTTCCTACTGGGGCAGTCAGGTAAAAAGTGCTGCAATTTGCCAAAATGTTTGAATTTTGAGGGATACCTTGACAGATCCCTTAAAAAAAACTTGAGGTCTGCATCTGCAGACATGACCCAGACTACAAATCTGCGGTAGGCTGAGTAGTTGATAGTGGCATCTATACATGAGTGGAGGAGTATGATATGTGCACATTTCAAATGCATTGCAATATTTTAATAACTTTCACCACCACATCAACCACATGCGTTAAAAAAAATAGATTAATGAAAATACGTTTGGTAATGTGAACCTAGTAATCTATACTTCTATATCTATACTAATATTATAAAGCTGAAGAGTTTGTTTGTTTGAACGCGCTAATCTCAGGAACTACTGGTTGGAATTGAAAAATTCTTTTTGTGTTGGATAGTCCATTTATCGAGGAAGGCTATAGGCTATATAACATTACGCTACGACCAATAGGAGCGGAGCATTAATGAAAAATGTTGCAAAAACGGGAAAAAATATTCCTTTTTGAGAGCTTCCGTTGAGTGCGCTGCGTAAACGGTTCAAGTTACGCGAATATCATGTATGATGGAATTGTTCCTCTTTAAAAGTTCTAAAAAAAAGTCCGCGACAGCATATGTCTATCTTTTAAGATTGACTCACTATAACCTTTTCTTATGGTAATCAAATTTGTTCGAAACTAATACATTTTTGCGAAGGAGTTTTATTAACATAATATTAATTCTTATTCAAATAAATAGGGTATTTATCTATCAGTAAAACACTTTTTAATTCATTCGAATCGGAGTTTCGAAGTTATCACGAGTTTATAAATGCAATACGCGAACTTTTCGACGCCGGCGCCGCGCCTCCGCAGCGTTCCCTACTCTAGAGAGGAGAGGATGGGCACACGGGTAGACCATGACCTGGAATAGGATATAGGATACATTTTATCCCTATATTCCCACGGGATCGAGATCTACGCGGGTGAAACCGCGGGGCACAGCTAGTGTTCTGATAAAGTTGAATAAATTACTCACCCAACTACACTGGAGGCCAACTCGTACAACTGCTTGGCGGCGGGGATGCGCTGCAGCGCGCGGCCCATTCCTAGCTGCTGCGCGCCCTGCCCTGGGAACAGGAGCACCGTGGTGTCGCGCGGCTCCACGCGCGGTGCGTGTCGCTCGGAACGCGGGCCCCGCGCCGCGTACGGCTGCGTCGCCCAGCGCAGCTCGGGCTCCGCCGCCTCTGTCGAGACTTCGCCGAACGAGCTGGAATCGTCTAACAGTCGGCGGAGCGGAGTCTCATCCTTTATGCCATTTGCTTGTGACCCCTTGGAACGTGATCTCGCTAACATCCGCGGCGAGCAGACATCACAGAACACCCGAGTGATACGCTGCATTGATCTAAAATCTAAATCTAAACACCTATAATTTCTTCAACAGTAATGTAAAATTCGAGATTGATAAGAATTAAAAAAATCGAATGGAATAAGTGTTGTGTCTTTCAGTGCATGTGCCATAGATTGTTTTTATTTACCAAACCCCCAATTCTCTGTACAAAATAGTAAGTCAATCGTTAGAAAGAGAGCTTCCGGCTGTTTCTTATACTTACTCAAGAGGTAACACAGTTATACTTTAAGTAATCAATACAGCAGAAACAAATTGTTTAAAAAAATAAAAAGCCTTTACATTGATGTATAATGGGAGCTTGTTGAAAGTTACAAACCTTAAATTGAGGTTACTTTAGTTGTTTACACATTTCTGTGATTTCTGATCTGACCATTGACTGACGTCCACACACTTGACGTCTGTCTGTCTGTCTGTCTGACTGATTGATGACATTGACATTAATGTGTTTTGACAAATACAGTGACCTTTGCATCGTAAATGGATGACCATTGACTTATAAATCATAGGATTGATTAGTCATTGTGGATGACAATATTTCTACATTTTTTATTTGTAAGAACTTACAAATAAAACCCATCCGACTTCCAAAAAAACACAAAACGTGAAAAATAACTTTAATTTCGGAAGCCGGTGGCAAAAAACGAAAATTGAAAAGCAAAGATACCGACTTCCGAAATTAAAATAACTATAGATAGACAGACAGACAGAGTTACTTTCGAATTTATATTATTAGTACGGATTAAATCATTTCTAAAGTGGGTGATAGACGTGCGTACTTAAAGTACGCGGTTTTTAAGTTCGCGACCTTACTCGGCTCATCTTCGGTGACCCACGTGAAGCTTGCTCAAAATTTCGCGATGATAACAGACGGGCGAGTAAGCTCGCCGAGCCATAAGTACGCGTACTTGCTCGCACGTCTATTACCCAATATACTCAATGAAATGAAATGAAATGAAATTGTTTATTCTGTAAATAGGATATTGGAATCACTTTTACACGTCATATTAAAAAGTTGTAAAAATAAGCTAGATGAGGTCGGCGTTTCCTATCTGACTACTCTGAGAAGAAAGGCCGAAACAAACTCAGAGGTCACCGTCTCCTTTAAAGTCCAGACATAATCTTGGTCAGGCCATATGAGGACCATGTAGATAAGAGTCTGAAATGGTCTTTTGAGGAAAGAACCACACAGATTTGAGTGGACCTGTCCAGTCAGTGTAAGCATTTGTCAGTAATAGTGGAGCTCAACTCAGAACTTAAGGAGCTCAACGACTCGACGAACAATACCAAAGAAAGGACATTTGGGTAGGTCGCATAAAGTTCTCAAATTGCCAGACCTTCGCTAAAACTAACAGACCGAAAAATAAATATCCACATAGTCCTCACATTCACAATAAAACAATACTTTACAAGTAATCATCATGTCATTTTGTATATATTATTCAATAATGTCAATTTGTATATAAAACTGGTAGGTATATTTGTATGGCTTTCCATACAATACTCAATATATTTTTTTGCATTCCACAATGTTAACTTAGTGGTAGATACATACATTAAAAAATATACATAATTTTAGATTATTGTGGACCCTGTCGGGCACAGCAAGATAGGATAGAGGAAGAGGGCTAATATTATATTACTATTTGAAAAAATAAATAAAATAATAAATGTTTTTCTACTACTCACTCCCACTATAATTTTAATTATTATTTTTGGTATTTGTTTTTAATTATTCATTAAAATATTCATTACTATTGTTTTAGTATTTTTATATATTAAATTTATGTTCATTTTTAATTGCTTCTGGTAATTTATTATAATTATATTTTAACTGACATTAGTAAAGTGCTTGTTGAGTGCATTTTCAGCTTAGAGCCACCAGGTAGGTTTTAATGATTAGCATTAATAAAAGTTCATAATAATGAAATCGTGCGGCTAACGTCACCGAGGTTGTGCGTATGCATGCATCAGTGTGGAAAGCACAGGATGGAAACCAAAAGCAGGTACTTAATAATTCAATGATCTAAAGTTACTGTCAAGATAAACTGACAGTAGACATGGGCGTTTTCGTATTTAGTTGCTAACGGATATGTAACCGATATTCAGTTTTCATATCGATATCGAAAACCGTTTTCAGATATCGATATCAGTAGTACGATTTGCTCCCTGATATCGAGTAGCCGCCGAAAAGTTGCTAACTTATGGAATATTTGTTGTAACTAAATAAATAGAAACTAGACCTTATTGCTAGCGCGTTAGGATATAGATATTACGCACGCACTATTATTAACCAAATAACCAATCACTAGCCGAAGTTACGTAATATTCGCTTCATCACTTTTACGTCAGTAAAACATTGAATGGTAAGACAGAGACAAAGCGAATAAAAACCGTCGATGTCATATCGCTCGTGATGTGAAGTTTGCGTTTTGTTCGTTATTACTTATTCGACATTATTCGTAGTTCGTTCTCGTTGTTGCGCTTCAGATAAGCCATAGCTCGATGAAGTTTTTGCGAAAACGGTTATGTATATTTAGATATCGATATGGTATGATAATAAACACATATCCGATATAAGTTACGTTTTGATATATCGAACCCATGCCTAACTGACAGTAGTCCGCCACCGCCTCTGTCTGAACCATGCATAAAGTGTCTTCGGGTGTGTAAGGGCAGCTATACATCTCATTCAACAAAAAATTAAACGTTAATTTTTAACGGTAAGTTATCTGTGTTCAATTTACTTACTACCCTATATAAAAATGTACTCTGTGCTTGCTTGATTCATTTTCTCAATTCTCAGCTCACACTTTCATCAACCATTAAAATTTTCAGCCAATCCATCTAATATATCTATCATATCCATCCATCCAGTATCTCTCGGCATTTTATCTTGATTTCGGTTAGATTAATAGTTTGTGATTTGATGACATATGTGCTAAATACCGAACAATAGACCGTATAATTATTGTTTTGGTGAAGACACGGTTATTTATTGGAATCGTTAGAAAGTTTGAGGTACGATAGCTTTCATTAAGGTGTTTTTAGGCATTGCACATAATTTAATTATTGTATCATAACGTCGAATTTAGTTGGTACTTCTTCGCAATTTTCTCCTATCTTTTCGACGAAGTTTTAGTGGTTTTCCAATAGTATCTTGCTTTCTGCCCTTCCTTTTTACGTGGACGTTGCTAAAGTAACCTATACAAAATCAAAGGTATAATGTTTATCGTGTCCACGTAAACGATGATGAATTGATGATAATGAACAATAGGTTCTCCAAGTTTCTGAACTCGAAATTTCTGTCAATAAAATATCACATTATTCTATTAAGAGGTGTCGGCCCAGTTCAAAGTGTTTGAATGTGTGTGTTTGAGTCTGTAATTTTATAGTAATACAACTTTTGCTTTATTTTCAGGATTGAAGGATGGCACGCGGCCAGCAGAAACTTCAATCACAAGCAAAAGCTGCAGAGAAACAATCCAAAATGAAGAAACAGCAAGGCCATAGTGCCAATGACCAGAAGAAAGCTGCACAGAAAGCCCTCGTCCATGTGTGTGCTGTCTGTAAGGTAAACATTTTGTTGTATTCATTTAACACAACAATCAATTTTCAACAAAAAAAATTGTTGAAACTGTTCAATGATCAATGATTGCATGCAAAATGGAGATTGGACAAAAAGTGAAATATTGTGTCATATGGATTTGTATATTTAAATAATTTTGTAATAACAGTAGCAACCCGCCCCAGCTTTTCATAGTTTTTACAACTTGACAAACATTGAGAACTTCCCTACTTAATTCTCTAAATGATGAGAAGAACAACACTGTCACAAAACAGACATGAAAAGCGACTTTAATTATATTATGTATAGATTTCATTTGCGGTCTCATTATTATTTTATTTGAGTTTTATTAGGCTTAAAACTTATACCATAATAAAGGTCGTAAAAAATGTGTTTAACACATTTATGGGCCGACATAATGTGAAATATTAAAATATTTATACCTCTAATTTCAAAACAAAGTGTTTTCATCTTTTCATGAGCTCGCCACGCGTCGTTTAGTCCCGAGCGGAACGTGTTGGAGGTCGGACGTGTGCCAATTTTTGCGAACCCGCCACCCCCGCCGGTTGAGTTCTTGCATTTATTACGTTATTTTTTATTTCAAATAACACAGCGACTGTACTAAGTCAAAGTCAAATAATTTATTTCAACTAGGCACATTAAATGCACTTTTGAACGTCAAATACATAGAAATAGAACTGATTCTAGTTCATCATCATCATCAGCCTATAGCAGTCCACTGCTGGACATAGGCCTCTCCAATTGCACGCCATTCAGCTTGATTCTCGGCAGCTCTCATCCAGTTGCTACCAGCCACCCTGCGAAGATCGTCGCTCCACCTAGCCTGAGGGCGTCTTACCTTACGTTTTCCGATTCGCGGTCTCCACTCAAGAACACGTCTACCCCAGCGGTTATCGGTTCTACGGCTAATATGGCCGGCCCATTGCCACTTAAGCTTGCTTATTCTGTGAGCTATGTCGACAACTTTGGTTCTCTGCCGGATTACCTCATTCCGGATTCGATCTCTCAAAGATACTCCAAGCATAGCACGTTCCATAGCTCGCTGAGCGACCTTGTATTTATGGACCAGCCGTACCGTGAGTGTCCACGTTTCGGCTCCATAGGTCATCACAGGCAGGACGCACTGATTGAAGACTTTAGTCTTTAGGCTCTGCGGGATACGCGACGAGAAGACTCGACGGAGCTTCCCAAAAGCTGCCCAGCCCAGCTGAATTCTTCGGTTAGCCTCCTTCTCAAAGTTGTTCTTACCAAACTACAGAGTTTGACCGAGGTATACGTATTCACGAACAACTTCGAGAGCATCGCCATTAACAGCAATCGGTCCCGGACTAACGTGGTCGTTGACCATAACTTGGGTTTTGTCCAAGTTCATCCGGAGACCAATGCGTACAGTAGAATCAACTAGGCCGTCCAACATCTGCTGCAAGTCATGCAGCGACTCAGCCATTATGACGATGTCATCTGCAAATCTCAAGTGTGAGATGTACTCGCCGTTGATGTTAATGCCGCGTCCTTCCCAGTTCAGCGTCTTAAACACATCCTCTAAAGCGTTAGAGAACAATTTCGGGGAAATAACGTCCCCTTGCCTCACACCTCGACGCAGGGGGATATGTTCAGTTTGCTGGTTCTGAGTTTGGACGGTCATTGTCGCGTTTTCATTAAGACATCTCAGCACTTGGATGTATCGCCAGTCAACTTGGCATCGCTGCATAGACTCCAAAACAGACCAGGTCTCGATAGAGTCAAAAGCCTTCTCATAGTCCACAAAAGCAAGACATAGGGGCCGATTATACTCTTCGGACTTCTGTATAATTTGCCGCACTGTGTGGATGTGGTCTAGTTGCCCCTTCCAAAAGGTAGTTTTCGTATGGAGAAGAATGGGCAAGAAACTCCACCGTTACTCTTTTAAAAAATAAAAAAATGTTTTACTTTATTTGGTAATTATATAATTACATGTGAAGACGATGCACCGAGAATACAATTACTGTACCACAATAGGTAAAAAAAAGAAGAATTAAAAATGAAGCAATGACAAATAAATTAATTAAGTATGTGATAGATACATGGTGCTCACATATTTACAAACATTGTAAAAGTATACGATATCACAATATTCCTACAAACTTACAAGTAACACTAATAAGACAGTGTGTGAGTGTAATAATCATAAAATGTAAAAAATCTATGATATACAAATATTAAATTATACAACTAGAATAGCAACCAGTTTGATTTTGTCCAGACTCGAATTTGTCCTATGGAGCAAGACCAGCATGTTTCCAAGCATTCTTATCTTGGATATAATCCTCTAATTTGTAATATGCTTGTTTACAAAGTGTACTTTTAATATGAGTTTTAAATTTTCTTTCATTTAATTGCAATATATCACTAGGTATTTTGTTATAGCATTTAACGCAGTACCCCATAAAAGATGTTTGTACTTTAGCTAATCTGAAAAATGGTTGATCTATTTTATCTTTATTTCTAGTGTTAAAATTATGTCTATCACTTATTTTATTAAAAAGATTTAGATTTTTTCTTACATACATAATATTCTCATAAATGAATTGGCAAGGTACAGTCATAATATTAATCCTTTTAAATAGTTCCCTTAGAGATTCGCGGCGAGATAGATTATAAATGGCTCTGACAGCTCTCTTTTGCAAAACAAAGATGGAATCAATGTCAGCAGCCCGACCCCACAGTAAAATGCCGTACGACATAATGCTGTGGAAGTAACTGAAATAGACCAAACGCGCGGTTTCTACATCTGTTAACTGCCTTATCTTTCTAACAGCATAAGCGGCCGAGCTTAGCCGCCCCGCAAGAGATGTTATATGGGGTCCCCATTGTAATTTCTCGTCTAGCGTGATTCCCAGGAAAACTGATTAATAAATTCCAGTTTTTCTCCATTCAATATGATGTCACATTCGCTACTTCTAACATTAGGTAGTTTAAATCGAATGCATTTGTTTTTTTTTTCATTAAGTACCAAATTATTTACCGTAAACCAATCTTGGACCTGAAAAATAGCGCTATTAACGTCGTCAAGATTTTGTGATCGTCGGTTTATTTTAAAAATTAATGTCATCTGCAAATAACACCATCTTCGGTTGATTTAGTAGTAATTGGGATAAATCATTAATGTAAACTAAAAAGAGGAATGGACCCAATATCGAACCTTGAGGAACGCCCATTGCCATTTCAGACCCCAATGAGTTTACGCCGTTTACTTGAACTTTAACTTTTCTATCTTTCAGATATGATCTTAGTAAATCAAAAGCTGTATTCCTAATCCCATAGTGCTCTAGTTTCAGCAGAAGTGTCTCATGGTCGACGCAATCGAACGCCTTCGAGAGATCGCAAAAGATTCCAATGGCATCTTGTGCTTCTTCCCAGGCGTTAAAAATGTTCTTTATTAGGGAGACACCGGCGTCGGTGGTACAACGCCCTTTGGTGAAACCGTACTGTTGTTCATGAAAGATGGAATTTTTATCAAAGTGACGTAACATTTGATTAAGTATCAACTTTTCAAACACCTTGCTGAGAACTGGCAGAATTGACACAGTTCTATAATTGTTGGGTTCCTCACTATCACCGGATTTGAACAAAGGAACTACTTTACTGTGTTTCATGAGATCCGGAAAGACTCCTTGGTCTACACTGGTGTTAAATAAGAAAAGCTAAATAAGGCGCAATGGTTTCGATGATAGACCTACAGACTTTTACAGACATTCCCCATAGATCTTCTGTTGATTTAATTTTAAGATCTTTAAAAGCTTTTATAACTGCCTGGGGGTTTGTATGCTGAAACCTAAACTCCAAAGGGCATGCCTTTACATTCTTTCTAAGTAAGGCAGCAGAAAGCGCGGGTGAAGAATTTAAAGCTTCAGTAGTTTTAACGGGAATATTACCAAAAAAGTTTTCAAATTCCTGAGCTATTTCTACATCCGAGTTGATGAGGCCATTTGCAGTCTCTAAATTGAATTCAGTACTACGCTGTTTTTTCCTACCTGTTTCATTATTTATTATTTGCCAGGTAGTTTTTATTTTATCATCAGCTGATTTTATTTTATTGCTAATGTAAAGAGCTTTAGCTATTTTGCAAACATTTTTAAAAGTTTTAGAATATTTTGCAACATACTGATTAAAGGATGTATTATTCATATGTTGCTTTAGGCCATAAAGTTCAAAAAGATTTTCCCTGCTTTTACGAATACCTGGAGTCGCCCAATCACTAAATAGGAACTTTGTGTAAATAGTTTTAGTTTTTAGTGGAAAAGTGTCATTAAATTGCTTGTTTATTAGTGAAAAGAAATCGGCATAGAACTCATTTAGGTCACAGACATTATTAAAACTCTGAATACATAATTTACTGGCCAAAGAAGTATTTAAATTCTCTTAAGTTTTTACATGTAATTGGCCTAAACCTTATTTGAATTTTTTGTAAAGGCATGTAGGCGCAAAATGTTATTGTTTGTCCACTGTGATCAGATGGCAACTTATTTACAATTTCTTTATGTAAGTAATCACAATTACAACAAATATTATCTATACAAGTGGCAGAAGAAGCTGTCACTCGGGTTGGTTCAACAAAAACATTTGACAAATCAAATGACCTAAAAAGACTTAATAGTCTGACAGTATTCGAGTTATTTTCTAATAAATTAATATTAAAATCGCCACAAATGATTATTGACTTACTATTAGCACTAAGTTTCTTTAGCACCATTACAGAATCAAATACAGATAGATTCTGGTAGCTTGGCGGTCTGTATACACATACTATAACATGCTTATCAAGCTCAACACAGGACAATTCAATGGTGTGTTCAACAGACAGTCCAATGATGTCTTTTCGTTCTTTTGATTTAATAGAATTTTTTACTAATATTAATGAACCGCAATGTATCATACGTTTTCGACTGAAATGGCTAACTACACAATAATTTTCATAATTAATTGACATTACTTGATGGTCTTTTAACCAATGCTCTGTTAAACAAATGACATCAAACTTAGTATTTTCTAAAAACAATTCTATTTCCAGTAATTTGGAAGAGCAACCTTGTATATTTTGATTGTATAATTTTAACGTATGTTGCCCCCCCTTTGGTTGTTTATTTTTATGTATAATATTGCCAGAAGATACCTACCTTTTTATTATTCTCTAATAATAATAATAATTGTTTATTTGAAGGGGTAACTTCTGTTGTCTTACTTACTAGTTTAAAACGTTATCCGGAGTGACCTCCACAACTACAACTGAAGAGTCTAGAATGCCCGTCGCAGTTCCAGCAGGAAGAGAATACCCTATCTGACTGGTAGTGGCCTCCAAAGATGTTGGTATTATAGGTGGATCCTCCTTCGTACAACATGATGATTTATAATTATTACTCACTATGCTTTTAGTATAACTAGACAACACAGACTCGTCACTAATACTACCATTTGTTATATTAGCTGTAACCACATTAATATTATATGCTATCAACATAGCAATCAGATGTCTACATTCCCAAGACAGAGATAAAGTTCTCTGAGTTAACTTAAAACCACTAACAAACTTGTTAGTGTCAAAATACAATAATTTGTCACTATGACAACATGTCAGTCTGCGAATAGTACTATTCAGCTTAAAAATATAGTTATTTTCATCATACGATAAAGTATCAGAATAAGGAAAAGCGCACAACATCAGCTTTCCTACATTTAATTTTAATAAGGTATCCACACCATCCACTATGTCCTTTCTGGTAATACCAGTACTATTACCTATTAATAAAACCATTGTTGAATAATTATTTAGGTTTGTATTTGCTATTCTTGTAATCATTTGTTTAAAACTTATGTTATGATAGCTATGATTGGTAAAACTATGGCTAAGGTAATTGAGTAAAATTTTCCCAAAGCCAGAACCTAATTCATCACAAAAATATATTCTGTGAATTAGCAAAGGTCTCTACTGGAAGAGCCAACACCGGAGGGGTCAAGTTAGGCTGAGGCTGCGGAGGTAGTGGTTAGTTGGCACAGCTGCATGAGAGGTTATTAGTCAGAGACTCATACATAACAGCATTGCACTTCACCAAATCCAGTAGTTCCCCAGCCTCAAGCAAGCGGTCACTTAGCTGCTGTTGTGAAGTCTCATATTTTTCTCAAAAATATCCTTCAACAAGTGCTCCTTGTGTAGTATATCATTATAGAGGAGCTGGATATCAGTGTCATATTTTTCCCTACATTTATCTAACTCAATAGTACAATTATTTAAACTTTTTGATAAGACAACACGTTCCTTTCTAAGAGAAAGATTTAATTTTAAGAGATTTTGTTTTTTGATTGCTCTCTGTGACCGTTTAACAGCTATTAACTATTTATGCAGTATATCCATTGCTTCTTAACTACTACCTAAGTGTGTCACTAAGTGACTGGACAAGCAATGTAACAATCACAAAACGATACTTTACTACGTAAGTTCTGATTTATGTGTTTGCGATCTATTGTATTGAATGTGTTGTTGTGACCTGACCTTCGGGTCGTGAACTCAGTCGCCCGTGCTTTCGTAAATTGTTACGATGGCTATTTCGGGGGCTGAGGTAAGCTTTGATACCTACGGAGCTTGAAACAACCCAGCCTTAACTCAGGAACCAGGAAACGGGAATGCCCGCGAAATTCAAATTTTCTTACTTTTTTTTACAATTTGGAAGTCAGTGTCAGGTTGTATGGTGATTAAAATATGATTCGCGATCGTAGCAAATAATATGGCTTTACAGAATTATAATCATCAGATTTAGCAATACCTACAACTCCTTAAGTTAGAATAATCCTCAAATGTCATGATTTCATGAAAAAGTCATTCAATAGGATTTTATTAACATAGACAGTTGAATTGATGATTTTGATGTTATAATTCTATAAATAAATATTTACGCGGAAATTCCGTTACGAGTCGTCGCGGACACGCGGCGATTCCGTTACGTGTCGCGATGATACGCTCTGGCGGAATAATCGCTCTTTCGTGGAGATTACCCGACGCACGGAGGAGTATTTGACCCAAAAAACTGGCCAAAAGTCCAATATCCAAATTATGGTATAACTCAATGCTACCACCATTAAACGACAACTGGATAACCTGTTCATTATACCCCGCCCCTCTCGCGCCATTCGGCGTATCCCAAACGGCACACAGGTAGTCGGAAGTCAGTCGTCGTCCACTACGCTCTATTGTTTTCTCGACAACGCGATTTTTTATGTAAATTACATTTGGTGTGTTGGTTGTTTTAAGTGAAGTTTGTAAAATTAAATTGATGGATATGGAAAGTGAAGGTATGTATTTTAATATTAATTTATATTACATTTAATTTACACACACATATATTATGTTTTCATGTGTAATTCAACGTTACAAAAAATACTCAATATTTTGGTAAAATTATTCATAGAAAGGTGTTTTAGTAGATGATCCGGGGACTTCCGAGCTATTTACTCTATTACACTTTTAAAGCTGTGGCTTTCCTTAAGATAACTATCGAAGAAAAAATTCCGCCTTTTTCCGCCATTTTGTTTTACAGCTATTGAAACATAACACTATTTAATGTGGTATTTCACACGTTTTGCTAAAAATTCTGTTTCATTTTTAGGTTCAACTGGAATGTTTAAAAACATGTCAAAAAAACAGTTATACGATATAATACAAGAATGTCCGGATAAGAAAATAGACAAAAAAATATTATTTTTGGAGAAAAAAGTGATGAAATTGACCAATTGTCCAGACAGTAAATTGGCCAACTAAAACATACGTTGAGTCATTTCAAGTCTGAATTTAAGCAAAAATGGACAGCTGCGAATTATAAACACGACCGTTTTATGAGAAAGAACGAGTTATGGCTTACTAACACAATTAAATTTGTCATTTGGGCAGAGTAACAGGGTCGACCAACAAAAGAATTCGGGGAATCGAGTGATAGATCCAAGCGAAGGAAAACAAAGGATTTGAGAGAGAGTGTTCCTGCAGAGCAGTTAACTTACGCTGCTCACATGAGTCAACGTGCTAAAGGAAATAAAGATATGTCTAAAATAATAAAAGACATTACTTTGACACCAACTAGAGCTACAAAGTACCGAAAGCTTATTTCATCGGCAAATCATAACAAAGTTGTAAAACACACACCATCTGAGGCCTTGGCTATTTTCGTTGAAGGAGATTTTAGTAGGAGACAATGGGAAATCCTACATGACGCAAACAAAAACATATATCCTTGCTATTCTGTAATAAAAAAAGCAAAAAAAGATTGCTATCCAGACGAGGAATCGATGAGAGTGACTGAAACATGCGCGGAAGTTAAGTTGCAAGATTTACTCAACCACATGTTTAAGGTTGTGTATGTATTTGGAGTCAGTTTTAGAAACTATTTCAGAAGAAGAAATGGCAAATTTACAACTTATCGTAAAATGGGGCTGTGATGGATCACAGCAGTCACAATACAAACAGAAATTCGAAAATCAAACAGACAGTGATGCAAATATTTTCCAAAGTTCCCTCGTACCATTACGTCTGCAATCACATGTAAACGGACAAAAAAAAACTTTATGGCAAAATCCAGTGCCATCTTCTCCCAGATTCTGCCGACCAATTAGAATACGTTTTATTCATGAAACCAAAGATGTTACAAAGGAAGAGATTCGGTATATCGAAAACCAAGCAAATAATTTGAACAAAAGCGAAATACCCACTGCTAACGGGATAGTATATATTACACACAAACTGCTACCGACAATGGTGGACGGAAAAATATGTAATGCAGCTACCAACACATCATCAACAATGAGGTGCTATATTTGTGGACTTACTTCCAAAAACTTCAATGATTTAAAGAGAGGTATTCAAGTGGACCCTGAAAGCCTAAAGTTTGGGCTTTCAATTCTCCATGCAAGAATTAGATTCTTTGAGTCTTTACTACATCTCTCCTACAAACTGACCATTAAGAAGTGGCAAATAAGGGCCGCTGAAGAAAAAAAAATAGTAAAAGAGAGGAAAGAAGAAATCCAAAAAGCATTCCGCGAAGAAATGGGTTTACTTGTTGATATTCCAAAAGCGGGATTTGGGAACACTAACGATGGAAATACATCCCGAAGATTTTTTTCTGATACGGAAACTGCTTCCCGAATCACTGGAATAGACTCAACATTGATCCACAAGTTTAAAGTGATCTTGGAAACGATTTCAAGTGGCCATAAGATTGATGTGAATAAATTCGAAGAATATACATTTGAAACTGCTACCCTTTACGTGGAATTGTACGGGTGGCACCCAATGTCACCTACTGTATATAAAATATTAATGCATGGTGGAACAGTAATTTCGCACTCTATACTACCAATTGGGCAGCTTTCTGAAGAGGCTGCCGAAGCTCGTAATAAGCACTTCAGGCTCTATAGGCAGAACTTCTCCCGAAAATTTGACAGAGTCAAATGCAATAGGGACGTATTAAATAGACTTTTGCTTACGTCCGACCCATTGCTTAGCAGCAGCCGAAAGCAACCTAGAAAGAAAAGCAAACCATTTTCCCCGGAAACTGTAAGTCTTCTGCTCCCTGAAGCGAGAATCGAACTGAGCGACACCGAAGAGGACGATTCAGACTAATTATATTAAAAATGAAAAAAAAAAAATGTATAATAAAAAAAATTAAAAAAAATTAGAAATTGTTTGTACATACCGAACCAATCGATAGATCTCATAAAATATTTTTGGCCAGCTTTTTAGGTCAAATACTCCTATGTGCGACGTAGAAGCGCGAATCCGTCGCAATTATCGTGGAGCTATAGTCCTAATAAATAAAAAAAATATGTTTGTAATAATTATGATACTGAAGCAGAATTATGTCATTTGGTTTCAGGCGCAGATGCCTGACCCTAAGACCTACAAACAGCATTTTGAAAACAAGCATCCTAAGAATGACCTACCAGAAGATTTGAAAGCTATCTAACACTTTCATTTTTGCTGTAGACTTAACATTTATTTAACTTTTAAGAATTGTAAAATATCTTCATATTAAAACTGCATTTGTTTATTTCATTATGTTTGATGCTATGTTTTTTTATGAACTAAATGGAATGAGCATATGAACTAGCATGTTTTTTCTGGTCTCATATTGTAGTCCATTGTTGGGACTACTTACTTGAGGAGGAGCGTGATGCGTGACACAAAATGTCCGGTGTTCTTCAGTGTACTCTTATGGCATGAGCACAAGCGGCTGCGTAACACCGCAGCACGTAAAATTGTTTGTCGGTGTTCTCTATTTTGGTACTTAAATAAGTACCAAAATAGATGGTTCTTTAAGAAGGCTCAAGTGTTGTTTAAGAAACAAGGTTTTATATTTTGTATTTATTTACCTATCAAGTTATCGGGTGTTGTTGCTGGAAATATACTTAGGTACCTACTGCATAATAAACAGTGTGCAAGGGTAAACACCGTTGTCACTCAAACCATGGGTATTGACTTAAATATAAAAATAAATGACGCAGTAGCAACAAAAAAAAAAAGGTATTTTCATTAAAAGATTTTAAAAAGTAAATATCCGTGACTGTCCCGATACTCATGGATACGCGCTCGAGAAAGCTGCAAAACAGCTGACGGTCGGTCATGTAACGCCCCGCGCGCCCCGCCCGGTCTCGCCAACCGCCGCCCGCCGTGTTGAGACGCAAGTTCGTTGCCCTTGCGTATAGGGTGAAATATTCTTGTGGAAAAATGAAATTTTCTTTTTAAAAAAAAGTTGTTTTTTCCATTGATTTTACGTTTTATAAATTAAACCAATCCACTGGTTTCAAGGATAACGGTGTTTACACTAACACCCTGTATTGATAAGTCTTAGTGATTGTAATTTTTAATCCTGAAAGGTTTAGCTAAAGTTAGAAATCATTAACACGTGGTAAAATATTAAAAAGAGTAGATCTTATAAGTACCTAAGCATTTTTATGAAATAATGATCCTACTAATATTATAAATGTGAAAGTTTGTGTGTTTGTGTGATGTTTGTTACTCAATCACGCAAAAACGGCTGAATAGATTTGGATGAAATTTGGCAAACAGATAGTTTATAACCTGGATTAACATATAGGATACTTTTCATCCCGATATTCCCACGGGATCGAGACTTTCGCGGGTGAAACCGCAGGGCGCAGCTAGTAGGAAATAAGTTACACTTAGACAAATAAAAAAAATCCGGCCTATGACTCGCACACGAAGGGTATCACCGTACCTACAATATTTAGCAAAACGCCGAAAAACTACGGTTCTTTTTTGGGGACCCCCTTTATAATTTTTAACCTTGTTTTATTTTTATCATTTTTTGTTATAGCGGATAATAGAAATAAGTACACAATCAGCGAAAATTTCAACAGTCTACCCTATTACGGTTCATGAGATACAGCCCGTTGACAGGCAGACGGACAGCAGAGGCTTAGTAATTGGTAGGTAGGTAGTATTAAGGTTCCGTTTGGCACCCTTCCGATACGGATCCCTAAAATGCAGTATTCTACAGCTCTACACACACCACTGTCATGTCTAGGGAATGCAATCTCGTACGAGATTTCCGCCTAGCGAGATCTCGCGAGACTCAAAACCCAGTCTCGCGAGGATCTCGCAATTACGGGATCTCGCGAGATTGGGAGAATCGCAATTAAAACATATGCAAATGCTTGTTTTAAGAACTAGTAATTGACATGATATGTAATTAAATAGAAACTGCGTTGCTTAGTTATAAAAATAATGTAAGTTTTATTTAAAAAATCAACAGAGTACTTATTATTTTGTCTCTAACTCTAATAACACTTGTTTATGTCTATAATTATTATACCTACTGTAGCTAATCAGTTCAAATTCTTACAATATTGGTAACAAAACAATAATTATCTATATTTAGTCTTTTGTAAATTATTACTTTAGTTTCAATAATTAAGAGTAATAGGAACATTATTTATGGTAAATAAATACAACAAAACAAAAACTTAACTTCACAAGTTCTTAAATAAATGTTGTGAGATCGTATTAAAATCAAATAAAAGAAGTTTAAAGTAGAAGTCAGATGAAGTTATCAAGGTACGGAAAGGCAAGTTAGTTTGTCTGAAAATGGCTTCTCAAAAAACACATCATGTCGAGAGTATCATCTGACAGACGACTTCTGATTTTGCATGCCAAATACCCTGCTGCTGAAAAAGCTCGTTCTGCCTCAACACTTGTGGGAACCACAGTTGAGAGGCAGTTATGTACGAAGTTTAAAAGTTCCCCTCTTACTCCACCAGCTTCGTACAAATTCATTTCTTTTTTTATTAAAATGTCTAAAGTATTTGTTGTAGAATTTGTTGAGCGAGCAGTGGGCTGTTTCAGTGCTTTCAGCCATTTTTGCAGCTTTTCATGAAGTGTGATATTTTTTTCATGAAGTGTGATTCAGTTCGCGCGCAGCCGCGCTATGAAATACACGTCGTCACGCTGCATTTGTCGATCTCGTTATCTCGCGAGATCTCGTACGAAATTTGACGAGATACAATCTCGCAAAATATGGCCGGGATCTCGGCGAGACGAGATTGCATTCCCTAGTCATGTCAATGCCAAAGTTCGGGAATTGTAAAAAAAAAAGAATTTACTGAAGGTAAGTACCTATTTTAGGTAACTTTACATAATTAAGTAGGCTGACTATACAGGATGTAAAAGACCCATTACATACCCTTCAACTACGTATTCTGTACGTCAAATTGTTTTTTATTCTTTATTTTGTTATTTGTATTTTGTGTTTCATGAACTGT
The DNA here is from genome assembly GCA_947363905.1 of Lithophane semibrunnea. Lineage (NCBI taxonomy): Eukaryota > Metazoa > Arthropoda > Insecta > Lepidoptera > Noctuidae > Lithophane > Lithophane semibrunnea. Next base: position 20,952,280 of record OX376187.1, read on the forward strand.
CCAAATAAACGTTATTCTTTCTTTCTAACATAGCACAAAAATAATTGCTGATGGGACCAACCTTAAAATTGCGAAAAAAAAATCTGCTGTTCCATACATTTGTGTTCACTTAAATCGACAAAATGTAGGGAACAGCTGATTTTATTTTCGCGATTTCTAGGTTGGTCCCATAGAAAAAGTTGTTCAAAATGATGAGTACAATGACCCCTTTTCGGGTTTAGCATAAACAAAAAATAATGTTGTAGGTATACTTACCCATGTTTTGGAGATTAAGACGGGAAATCTCGAAAGGTATTTTTGTGCAGCATTCCGAGTACTAAGTGGCTCGTGGCTATTTAATAACAGCCGCACAGGTAGATCCATGAGGTTAAGCTACGCTTGCCGGGGTTGGTCCATGGATGGGTGACCATCTTTACATACCGAGACTCCTCCTTGCCTCGGAAAGCACGTTAAGCCGTTGGTCCCGGCAGTTATTCGTGGATCTTTAACAGTCGTTACGGGTCTTCAGACGCCCGAAAGTTTGCCACTTACTAAGGTGTAGAGTAGGTACCTATATTAATATTCTGAAACCTAACGAAAGTCTTTTATCTCCTAATTTAAGGGGATGAAGGGTGATTTAAAAAAAACCTTAAACACGTATTTTTTTTATTGGTAATAAGAAGTCACAGAATTCTTATTATTATCTTATTATGTGTACCTACATGTTTGTATAATTTTTAGATCTCTAAAAAAAATCCATACAAACTTACATCCCCTAATTTAAAGGGTGGGGGGTGATTTACTAAAAATCCTGAAATATGTATTTTATTTTTTATAACACGGAGTCCAAATATCAATTTTCAGACCTCTAGCATCAAAATTTGCGGAAGTCTCATACAAACTTCCATCCCTTAAAGGGGTTGGGGGGAAAAGTTCAAAGTTTTCGATTTTTATGTTGTTTGTGTACTAATTCTAGCTTACATACCTTTCAGCTTTCTATGACTTACGAAGTACCTACCCTAAGAATTTTGATGATCATCATTCATCAGTGAGTTAGTGAGTGACGAAATCTGGGTTTTTTATAGATATCAATAAAATCGAAAGTATAAGAGCAGGCTATGCGATTGAAACTTTCTACGTTTACTAAATCCACTATTATTGGCATCATATCCCGAGATAGTTCTTCATTTATATTCAAAAACAGTTAAAAAAAAAAGAACAACAGACTTCCAAAAAAAACACCATCGACACGTTTTCCACCGACTTCCGAAATTAATTTATTGTTTTATTTTTTGGAAGTCTGTAATTGCTTTTAACCCACCCCACACAAATTCGAATACCACTACCTGCTATGTAAATAACAGTGACGGAGTAACATAGAACTATAAGGGGGAAAAAAATACGTAATATTGAAGCTAACTCAAAAACTACGCAAGCAAACTTAATAATAATAATAATAACCCCACCGCCGTATCTCTACGTTGACGTCGTGGTGGGGCTTGCGCGCTCCGAACTCTAGGTCTGTGCCGGTAGAGTTTACTTTGCCGGAACGGGTCTAGGATGAGGAGCCAGACCAAGAGAGATACAAAAACCCGCAGGGCAGCTTGTGGCGAGCTGTTGGGCAGTAGCGACCCCACGGACCCTACCTCCCGGGGGAAGTCTTGTTCCTCATCTCTGGCTTGCCTTTATTGGCTGGCTGGAGTGAACACTGACGAGGAACAGAGCTCCCACCTCATTCTTGCCTTGATTGGCCGGCTTGAGTGGAGATTCGCAAGAGCAAACGTGCTCGGAGGAAGGAAGTATTCCAGTAAGTGCTCGTAGGGATCTTGACCATCTTCCGGGCTCTGGGATTGTTCTGAAAGCCGTGGAATACCTCTCCACTCCTCAAGCACCTCAGGATATGTTGCCCCCTTGTCGCTACGTCACTATGTGCTAGCGACAGTTTCTGGGGGCCCATTATTGAGTGTGCAAGTCACCCCCTGCCATCTTATCCATAATATATATTATATATCATTGGCCAGGCAGGGGTCATAGTCCTTCCATAGTTCCTGGTAACCATTCCACTATAGCCAGCCAAACCCATAGCCCAATGTTTTGTTTCCATGTACTGCAATAGTCTTACACCAACCGGGGATTGTCCTTGGGTGCACTAGCATAGTGCATACAGGGATAATCGTCGGTTGGTTCCTCATTCCAATTAAAATTGTCTAAGGGGCCTCTGCGAGTTGGCTTCGGCCCCTCGTACGCCTTCCAAAGGTCCGGGACCCCAAGGTCCCGAGATATATAGACATATAAATATAATAATAATAATAATAAATCTTTATTTACCAAAACAGTATACACAATTTTTTAAATTTTTAGGAACATGGCTAAGTGGGCCAGAGCAAAACGACTCTGACTTCTAAACTAGGGATAACCTGTTTCTTAGGGGTCAGTATGCCTTCGAAATTATGTGCGCATAAGCCAATAAAATTATAATATTACCTGGATATGACACAAGGTATACAAATAAATAAAAAGTAATTATTACAGAACAATGTAAGCCAATCCAGGGCGAAAGATTATTGATAAAAAAAAAAAAAAACATAAAAAAGGAGAATTAAAAAAAAGAAAGATGTTTTTTAATTGGTTTTGAGTGATAGGTGTGTGTGTGTGTGTGGTGTGTGTGTGTGTGTGAGTGTGTGTGTGTGTATGTGTGTGAGAGAGTATGGGTGGTATGTGTTTGAATAAAATTTACATGGCGCCACCATGCTGCCCTCCTAATAGCAAATGCAGTAATCGTCATTTTTACGATTGTCCGTTTTTGTCAAAAATGACATCTGCAGACTTTTAGCTACACGTAGCATTTTTTTTTATTTTTTTTGTGTCTGGAACATCGAGTTATAATAAGTAAAAATGCAGCATTTCAAGGTGAACATCAGAATGACTGGCCAAAATGACCGATCAGCTTTAAAATATTACTAAAATCTAATACCTATTTGCTACTATTTGATACCTTTGTTTAAATAATTGGTACCTAATTAACAACTGAGAAAATGAATTTACAAAATGGGCAGTCATTCTGATGTCAGGGTGACTGCCCACATTTAGAATCTCCACGTAAGGGCTCCAAAATTTAAATTCGCCTTTACAAAACTTTAGTACCTATTTGATACCTAAACATATATTTTTTCTAGATTGTTAGGGCAAATAATAAAGACTTTTTTATAGAATGACTGGCCAAAATGACCTAGCCGCTTTAAAATATTACTAAAATCTAATATCTATTTGCTACTATTTGATACCTTTGTTTAAATAATTGGTACCTAATTAACAACTGAGAAAATGAATTTACAAAATGGGCAGTCATTCTGATGTCAGGATGACTGCCCACATTTAAAGGTAAAGAATAAAGAGATTATTAGAGATTTTTTTTTTAGTAGGTATTATAAATAATACAGAAAGTCAAGTGATTTTTTTTCAATTCTTTGCATTCAATTTACAATATTAGGTACTACTAATTAATAACAATTTCCGACTGCCAGATACTGATAAAAGCTAACATGTGGGTAGAACTATATTTTTTTTATATATTAGGTCTTTACCTATGAAATTGCCGTTTTGTATGAAAAAATTTAAACGAATTTTTTTCATGTATTTTTTATTTGTATTAATCGAAGTAATCACCCATGCAATCAATGCATCTTTGCCAACGCAGTGGCAGTTTAATAATGCCCTTCTTAAAGAAATCAGCTGGACGGGAGGCAACAAATTCTTCAAAGGCATTTTGTACTGCCTCTCGGGTATTGATTTTTTTTTCCGCCAAGAAGTTATCCAAATTCTGGAAAAAGTAGTAGTCTGTAGGCGCAAGGTCTGGTGAGTAGGGCGGGTGAGGGCGGGTGACGGAGAGCTTCCAACCACCTCCGTGAATTTAGCCGAACGATTTCATTATTATGAACTTTTGTTAATTCTAATCGTTAGAGAGGGTTAGAGAGAAAAGAAAAATCGTTAGAGAGTAATTAGTTTTTATGTAAAAACAATTTTAATCTTTCGTGTGAAGTTGGCCCCCCTTCCCGCAAAAATGGACTTAGACGTAATTTTATTTTTTTAATCGTTTGCGAATCGTTAGAGAGAGATTGAGAGGAACACAAAATCGTTAGAGAGTTAATATTTTATTTCCTATTAAATAATTTCTAAGAGCGTGACGTTAGCCTACCTCTGTGAATTTTGCCCCCGATATAATTATTCTCAACTTTTGTTAATGCTAATCGTTAGAGGATCGTTAGAGAGAGTTAGAGAGAAAAGAAAAATCGTTAGAGAGTAATTAGTTTTATTTATCAACGATTTTAATTACTTTTGTGAAATTGGCCCCCATTCCCGCAAAAATTGACGTAGATGTAATTTTTTTATTTTTATAATTTGATAATCGTTAGAGAGAGATAGAGAGTTAAAAAAAAATCATTAGAGAGTTAATATTTTAATTGATATTAAATTATTTCTGAGAACGCGTTTTAGATTAAACAGGCTCGCTCTTATTATGGGCAACATATTCAGCCGAACGGTACTTTTACTGTACCTAGAAGTTAGTGAAGATACCAGGCATTTCGTCATCACATGAGACAGCTTTGATCAGAGGACTCACACCACTATAGTTATAGAGTGTATTACATTATTGTCTGGTATCTTGGATGGGCCGGCATCAAAATTATATATCTCCACCTGCTCAGTTTCTCGACAGTATTTTAATAAGAGAAGACATTGAAAATGAAGAAAATCAATAAATCATTATTTAAAATTAAAAAACAAAGTCTTATTTCATAAAAAATCTGTAAGACTTGCATTCAAAGCATATTATTCAGTTTTTAAATATCATAATTTTCGAAAGGCTTTTCATCCACTTCCGATCTCGATTCTAAGTCATAAAACAGGAATTCTCCATCGTAATTAAAAAAATGTTCTTGATCAGTAGGTACTATTATCATTTTACTCCTGCTAAGCCTGTGGACTATGCTGAAACATGCACTTCTTGCACTTATAGATTCTTATTAGCTATAATCTAAAGAGAGGTCTAAAAGAATTATGCTACACATCTAAAAATATCCCATTTCATCTTATTTCAGAATATGGTACATAAAGTAAATAACTTGATTAGAATTTTTGTTTGCATTGTCATATTCTTTACAACAAAATATTTTTTTTTTTCTTTCTATAAGGCAATTGAAAAAGAATGATTGATTGACTGTAATGACAGTACCATGTGTCAATTTTGAAAAGTTTGTTATTTTCTGGAGTGTGTTCACTTTATTAGCCTAAATAATTGGAAAAGTTTGTTCGTTTTAGGAGTAAATTAACACTAAATTGATTATTTCTTAAGAAATAAGCAGTACCTTTGTACTCATATTTTAACTATGTCATATCTATTTTGTATTTTACTGTGTGTACATAAGATTAGAATAAATAAATTAATTAAAAAAACGATTTTTCTCAAAATTGGTAATCCTTAAAAATGCATGACACAGTTAGAGCTACTACTTTTTGGGATGTCTATCCAAATATATTTAACTTATCCTGGTTAGAATGATTGAATAATAAAAAAACATTTTTGGTCATGTCCTTTCGAATCGATGTGACCTGTGGAAGATGCTCACATCCATTCATCAACTTGAAAAGAGCTGATAATCTTCAAACGGCTGAACCGATTTTCTTGAATCATAGCTAAGAACACTCTATCAAGTCACCTTTCAAACAAAATAAAAAATATCAGAATCGGTTCAGCCGTTTGGCAGCTACGATGAAACATACAGACACACACGATAAACTTATAACACCCCTCTTTTTCCGTCGGTGGGTTAAAAATGACCCGACCAGCTCCCGACACGCACCCACCTTTTGTGTGTTTTGAGCATAAATGATGCACTATAAGTACCGAATCAAATTGAAACTACCAACAATATTTCGTATTCTTATCAGGTATCACTGTTAAATGATCGTTGATCAAATACACAACTTTACCACTCATAACTATAACGTCCCTCTGCATCATGTCATGTATCAGTAGTACCTACTACTCGCGCTCACGGTACACAATGAGAAACGTAAGTGTGGCCACTTCATTCAATGCAATAAATCTCGCGGTAAATCTCTTTGATCTGCCTAAAATGCCGCCACCAGAGTTATCAATCACCCAACGTCAAACGCCAAACGTAAATGCCGTTGACAAATTCTCGAGGTAAGTCGTGATGAAGTACACCCACGGTTAACGTCTACCGCGATAATCCGTTGGTGTGGCCCCAGCATATAAGAGATTTGTCATATTTAAAAATCATTTAAAAGAAACTTTGTACCTCCGGCAGGGGGGAGTGAGGGGATCTACTAACCCTTCCCCCCTCTCCTCCCTCCCCTATCCCCTATCGAGGCGGCACGTTTCATAATTTTAACCTGCTCAGGTCCTAGGGTAAAACGCGTTCTCAGAATTTTTTTTTTTTTTTTATATTAACACTAATGTTTTTTTTAACTCTCTATCTCTCTCTAACGATTTTCAAAATATATTTTTTTTTTTAATTACGTCTTCGTCCATTTTTGCGGGAATGGGGGCCAATGTCACAAAAGTAATTAAAATCGTTGATAAATAAAACTAATTACTCTCTAACCATTTTTATTTTCTCTATAACTCTCTCTAACGATTCTCTAACGATTAGCATTAACAAAAGTTGAGAATAATTATATCGGGGGCAAAATTCACAGAGGTGGGCTAACGTCACGCCCTTAGAAATTATTTAATATTAAATAAAATATTAACTCTCTAACGATTTTGTGTAACTCTCAATCTCTCTCTAACGATTTTGTGTAACTCTCAATCTCTCTCTAACGATTCGCAAACGATTAAAAAAATAAAATTACGTCTAAGTCCATTTTTGCGGGAAGGGGGGCCAACTTCACACGAAAAATTAAAATTGTTTTTACATAAAAACTAATTACTTTCTAACGATTTTTTTTTTCTCTCTAACCCTCTCTAACGATTAGCATTAACAAAAGTTCATAATAATGAAATCGTGCGGCTAACTTCACCGAGGTCTTCCAACCCCAGTTCTTGCAACTTGGAGACCGTCTGCTGTGCAGTATGAGGTCGCGCGTTGTCGTGCAGGAGCAGCGGAGACGAGCGATTGACCAATGCTGGTTGGAGATGTGCCAGCTTCTCCATCATTGTGTTCAGTTCTTCACAGTACACATTTGCAGTAATGCTCACCCCGTTTGGTAAGAAGCTGTGATGAATCACACCGGCGCTAGACCACCAAACAGTGACCATCACTTTTCTAGGGGTAAGTTTTCGTTTAGAGCATTGTTTAGGTACTGAACCAGGATCCAACCAACTTGCTGAGCGCTTGCGGTTATCAAACAGAATCCATTTTTCATCGCAGGTAACAATGCGGTTCAAAATTCCTTCATTTGTGTGTCTGTTGAGCAGTGCAAGGCACGCCTCGACGCGTACTTCGCGCTGGCGATCATTGAGTTCGTGGGGCACCCATTTGTCAAGCTTTTTTACCTTGCCAATTTGACGCAAATGGACCAATATTGTTTTGACGCTAACGTCAAAAGCTGCTGCTAATTCAGCCGTAGATTGTGTATCATCAGCTTCCACAATCGCCTTTAATTCGTCATTGTCGACCAAAGTCTTCGGACGAGCGCGAGGTTCATTTTTCAGGTCGAAATTTCCAGAACGGAAGCGAGCAAACCAATATCAGGTGGTGCGTTGGTTTGTAGTGTTAGCTCCGTAAACGTCGTTGATGTTGCGTGCCGCTTGTGCCGCGTTGCTGCCACGACGGTACTCATATTCCATAATTACTCGAATTTTTAACGTATCCATGATGACGAAAAAGATTGAAATGCGATGAAAATGTAACACTAATCATTAAACAAATGACTTCTTTTGAAAAAAGAATTCCATGTTTTTAAAATAAAATTAATTTGAAATTAGAATTCTTGGCCAAACAAAAATTATTTTGATTTGAAATGGCCAGTACTGCAGAACGGCAATTTCATAGGTAAAGACCTATTATAAAAAACCTCTAATAAAATCTTTATTTTGTTCTAAAAATTTAGAAAAAATATATGTTTAGGTATCAAATAGGTACTAAATTTTTGTAAAGGCGAATTTAAATTTTGGAGCCCTTACGTGGAGATTCTAAATGTGGGCAGTCACCCTGACATCAGAATGACTGCCCATTTTGTAAATTCATTTTCTCAGTTGTTAATTAGGTACCAATTATTTAAACAAAGGTATCAAATAGTAGCAAATAGGTAAGTATAAGATTTTAGTAATATTTTAAAGCTGATCGGTCATTTTGGTCAGTCATTCTGATGTTCACCATTTCAAGTTTAAGTATCTGATATTGTTAGTATGAATGCAGCAATGAGCATACACGATTAAAATGCAGTAATCACGTATTTAGTACCAAGTTAGAATGCTGTAGGTATTCCTGTACATTCGAGAAAGAAACACAGTAGGGTCTTACAAAAAAAGTGAACATTCGAAAATATCTATACCTACTAATATTATAAAGAAATTGTTTGTTTGAACGCGCTAATCTCAGGAACTACTGGCTGGAATTGAATTGAAAAAATCATTTTGTGTTGGATATTACTTACATTTATCGAGGAAGGTTATAGGCTATACATATAACATCACGCTACGACCGAAGAGGTTAGAGCACATTTAAAAGATATTGTTACTGTGGAGGTACACAGAAATAAAAGTAACATGTTTGTGAAGACAGATTATTATGGAATGATACACGAAATTGAGTTCCTAAAAGTAAAATACCTAAAGTCATTGTCAATTCCTGATCCTATCAAAACCATTCTTCCAAGGGGTGAAAAAGAAAGAAGCAAGAAAATCTGCTATTCTTTCCACACTGTCCAAAATAATACCACAAAACAGATTACCGTTTTGGCAAAACCTTCACATCAATAACTCCTCGACTGATCTTACGAATAGTTTAGAAGTAGAACACTGTGATGAAACAAAGGCTATAAAATTTAATTTTAATTACTACTAAGACTGTTACAGTGCCATTATTAATTAATATTTTTAAGTTTTCTATGGAAGTAGTGTTTCGTTTAAAAGATTATAGGCGAAAGCGAATGAAGAATGATCTCGTTTATTTTACTAAACTTTTGTTACTAAATCACATGGTGATAATTAATAATAGGTATTTCTAAACAGATATTTTCTATAATTTTGGTTTGAAAGTAATAAAATATATTGTAGGTACTAGGTACGGACCTAGTACAACATATTTTATTACTTTATGTCCCAACAAAAAGACTGGTTAAATTATAAAATAAAAATATTTTCATAATTAATTATGTTTTTCCTTTTTTTCTATTTAAATGTTAAACAACTCGTTTTTACACTGCATTATGCCTTTTATTCTACTTGTATCAGTAATCAATTTTGCTAGTGCTTAATGCAGTCAATGTATTTCCTAGATATAAATGCAGTATCAAACACGATTACTGCATTTCACTTCACTACTTTGATGTATCACAAATAGAGACACAAGGTTTAAGTGCAGTATTCAACTTTCTAAAGACCTACATAAGAAAAATTAACTTCAAAACTTAACTAAACGATACTTTGTATTTTTATGTACCTATTCCGTAACAAAACATATGAGTTTTATATCAGTTATAGTAGAGATTAAAAAAAAACACTTAACTGCGCTTTTCTCGAAACCGCCATTTTGCAAGTACTGCATTTGCTATTACGAGGGCAGCATGGGAGTATACCCTTTCGAACCAAAAAAGATTATTTTAAATCGGTTCACAATTATTGGCGAAAATATCGATGAACATAAACAAAAAAAAAAACAGACGAACATAGAACCTCCTCCTTTTTGGAAGTCGGTTAAAAAGGTAGGTAGTGTCCTCCTTGCGCTACGCTTGGCTCGCGTTGGCGGAGGCAAGAAAAGATGGGATATAAAATTTACATGGGACCAGAGGCGGCTCGTGATATTTATTTGTGGGGGTTCACTAAAAAAAGAAACGTAGAACTAGAGCTTACCATTTATTTTATTTGTAAAGAAAATCCATTCGGCGATCTTTTTGGCGAGCGAAGACATCTATCACTTTCTTGTGAAAATCAGTTATGGAATTAATTAAGCGTTTTTCAATGCTTATCATACAACAAGATACACTGTATTGTTCCATTTTTAACACAAATGTCGCGCACAAACTATTTTTAATAATTATTTAGAATAAACACTGCGAATCTACTGACAGCCGAGTTGAGCCGACCGTTTGTTTACATAAGATCGGCAACAGCGCAAAGGCATAGATCGCATTCCCGTGCGCGGCCGCCTTGCGCCGTTTGGCAACGTCGCGCGTGAGCGGCGCTCCAAATTAGGCTAATTTCTCATACAAAATCTTTTGTTTCACGCGTCGGACTGTGTCGATATTTCTCTTTCGCACTCATTGAATACAGTGCTAGAAATCGTACTGAACTTTGTTTCATAGGAGCGCAATCGCTGGCGCTCCACACGTTACAACTTGACGCCCAATGTACGCGTAGGAAATGGTTTTCTAGTAAACTGCTATTGTATACATGGGCATAGTAGAAAGAATGTATGTATAGGATTATAATAAAGAAATATAGATTATGCTATTTTCGTGGGAGTGCACTGCACCAGCGCTCTTTATGACGAGCCGCCTCTGCATGGGACCACCTCGGAAGCATGACCTATCAAACATAAAAAGAATCATCAAAATCGATTCACAATAATTAGCGGAGTAATCGCAGATGAATTGAGAACCTCCTCCTTTTTGAAGAAGTCGGTTAAAAATGTGTAACAATTTAGGTATTCATGGATCATGGATAAGATTTTAAGATAGGTTGCAGAGGCGGATTTCACATTTTGATACAACGGCAGGCAGTGGCGCGTGCTCGTGTTACATCTTCTCGTAGGTTTCGACGTGTCCGCATGTGCAGGTGCGCGAATACTGGTCAGAGTCCGCGTCGTACTGTTCCGCGCCGAACTCGTGTTCGTGTGCCGCGCGCGTGCGGTCGAACAGACTCGAGCGTACGTCCATGCGCAGCGCGCGAAGGCGCCGTGCCGTGGCCGACTGCTTGCTGCGCGTCCGCGCCTCATCGCGCCGGGCGCGCTCTTCGGCCAGCGCCTCGGGCCCGCCCCACGCCAGCCACGCGCGCGCCTCCACCTGCGCGCGCAGGTACAGGCGCATGTCGCCCAGGCGCGAGCCGTGCGGGTTGCGCCGCCGCACGAAGCGCAGCGCCGGCGGTCGCAAGTCCAGGTCGCAATCCTTCAGCAGGTACACGCTCTTCGCCTCGGTGCGCGTGACGAGCGCGTGCGCGCCGTCGTCGTCCCTGCGGCGAACGTATCATTAGCGGGTGGCGACTGTGGCGCGGGACGCTCGCGAGGCGCTCTTTACCGACCTGCACTCGTCGCAAACGTCGTACCCGAACGTGTCGAAGAGGTAGGACTGAGGGAAACGACGGTCGCACTCTCGGCAGCTCGGGCGCTCCGCCGGGTCCTGGATGGGCGCGGGCGGCGGGCGGGCGCGCGGCGGCGGCGCGGGCTCCTCGTCGTCCAGCAGGAAGCCGCCCCCGCTGTCGGCGGGCGGCGCGGGCCGCGCGCTGGCGCCGTCCCTGCGGCCACACAGTTAGCTGAGCGAGCGCGCGGCGGGGCGGGGCGGGGCGGGGCGGCCGCGGGCGTAATGCTCACGAGTGTCGCTGCACGAGGCGCGCGTCGCGACGCTGGCGCGCCTGCAGCCGGTTCCGCTCGATGCGCGCACGCTGCGCGGCGGACAGTTGTTCTTGTATGTCGTCCGCAGCTTTCTCCGCCGCCTCCGGCTCTAAGCGAGGTGCGTCATCTATCTCGACTGACTCCATCGGATATTACAGACCTTAATTAACATAAAAAAACATTGCTCTTTAATTTATTTATAGCCTTCATTCAGAGTTACAGTAATTGTATTACAACATTTTATTTCAGTTCTGAGTACTTCTAATCTTGAGTCTCTGTGTGCCCTTTCACAAAGGCCTCCTCGTTTGCTGTTTAATAGTAGGTATCTGATTATTGTCATGAATAACATGGAGATTTTAAAAATTAATTAAGCACTACTAGTGCTAAGGCGCTTCTAAATAAAATACAACTGTGGCTGCAAATGTTTGTCAGCAACATTATTAGCTTGGTCCAGCAATACTTTGAATATATTTAAAATGAATGTACAGGGCTTGAACATAAATATGGTCTATTTAGAAAAGCTGGGCTACTTGTTCCCTTTAAGGTGCAGTACCTACGTAATAATTTTTCATAGTCTGATAAAGCAAGTGGTTTCCTTTTTGATGTAGTAACTACATCATAAAGGAAACCACTTGCTTGTCAAAAAGTTGCTTTAAAAATAGGTAAGTAACCTTGATACCTTTAGAATCCTAGTAACAAGTCAAAAATTTATGTAGGTAGGTAAACATTTGAGCATAAAGTTTGAAGTTAAAAAACAGTGATAATTTAGCTCTAATTTACTAAACCGCCAAAACACTAGTTATGAATGTGATGTGTAGGTAGGTATTACTTTCGTAAACTGTTAACCTTTATTTCGCTACCACACAAAACATGATTTCCATTACACACACAGGTAAATACTTCATTCTTTATGTTTATAGGTACTTCTCTAGATAATTAATTGTTCGAGTTTCGGAGCCGGTTACAAACAACGCAACGAATGGACACACGCACGACCGATCACTTCATTTATTATCTCTACGTAGTCTGTTCTTGACTTGTGCACTTGAGTTTCGCTGAGTTTAGTTATGTTCGTTCCTTGACTTGAGTGAAGCACTGGACCAAAGAGTACATTTTTCTCATTTTTCACTGGCTGTACTCTGGCAGACTGTCTGAAGTGGTCTCAAGCAAGTTTCAGTATAGTATAATGTACTCTGTGCAAGCAAGTCTCAAGTGTCTCATCCACAGACTAAGTAGGTAGGTACTGTCACTGTCTCAACTGTCTCTGAGTGAAGCACAGATTATGTAGTACCACCACAGAGTACATTATACTACGTATACTGAAAAGTACCACAGACGTAGACGTAGTGATTTTTATTGGGAAATAATAAGTGCAGCAACAAAAGTTTTTTTTTGCATCTGCAACCTAGCGTCTTTTTTTGTAAGACCAGCTTCTATTATATTAATTCCATTTTTTTGTTCTGAGATTAATTCATCATCTTACTATTCCAACAGAATAGCAAAAAAATCAGCGTCAAAATTTACAAACGTAAATAAAATTAATATGACAATATATATTTGCTTCCGATAAATATATTTCCATCTTAGTGGTTCCAACCGATTATCTATTAATTTATTACTTACCACTTTTTAACAAAACCTCAAAGCGCTCGACAACTAGGGACGTGACCGTGACACACAATTTTAGTAAGAATAAAATATAAGTAAAAATCTTTTTAAAAACAAGCTTTTCATGAACTAAAAAGTACTGAATAAAACTTACGTAAACAATAGAACTTTAATATTTTCTTAAAAGCTTGAGGCTTATCTTCAAGTTTAGTGTAAGAAGGACATTAACGCCTCAGGCTTTTAAGAAAATAATAAATTTCTATTGTTTACGTAAGTTTTATTTAGTACTTTTTAATTCATGAAAAGCTTGTTTTTAAAAAGATTTTTACTTATATTTTATTATCTACTTTTTAGCATTAGGATTTGTTTAAAAAATATCTGTTATATCACCTTGACAAATTCAACGAATTAGGTTTACCCATGGCCACCTTCCGGCTCCATCATCAGGCCCTGAACACCACCCAGTGTCAAAGCACTTGTCAATACATAACCAACGAGTCCAAACACGATGGTGCTATCTTGTTTGATTGAGGTTTTCCCATGGCCACCTTCCGGCTCCATCATCAGACCCTGAACACTACCTAGTGTCAAAGCACATGTTAATACATAACCAACGAGTCCAAACACGATGGTGCTATCTAGTTTGATTGAGGTTTTCCCATGGCCACCTTCCGGCTCCATCATCAGACCCTGAACACCACCTAGTGTCAAACCACTTGTTAATACATGACCAGTGAATCCAAACACGATGGTGCTATCTTGTTTGATTGAGGAGTTCCTATGGTCAACTTCCGGCTCCATCATCAGACCAGCAACATGGTATCATTTTTTTTTCAACTACACAGACACAGAACAACTTCTAGAAATTTTGTCATGATGATGCATTATTTCCTCTTAAGTATTTACTTTTGTAAATATACTTAGGTTTAGTTGTACTTAATAATCTACCAATAATTAGGCTTTTTCTCATAATTTATTCATAGTTTATTTTATTCAGTTTAACTATAAATTTTAGTCTTTCATTTAAATAAATTGTAAAGTGATGGCCTGAAACACAGGTTGAATTAACCTAGATCGGGCGGGTCGCTACCTTACATTGCAGTTTCAAACCATCATTACCGATTTGCACCTGTAATATACATATTTAAGTTTTAGGTTACTTTTAGGCACTATTATTGTTTACGAAATAATCTTATCTGTTGACTAAATGTACACTTTTTGTAATCGTTTTATTCAATAAAATGATTATTTATTTATTTATTATTATTTATTTTTCAAAATGTCTCGGCAGTTGTATAAGTATGCCAAGTTACAGCACAATCAGATGCCAGGAAGTGCTTGAAAAATGGATGACAATTGGAGTAACTAGAAACACATATGGCCACCTTCCGGCTCCGTCATCAAACCTTGAACACCACCCAGTGACCAAGTGTTATTACGAACTAATAGAACAGAGTAAATAGTGTCTGTCTGCGCTGTGAAGCTAATATAAGACGTGGTCGTGCCGAGTTGCTACTGGTGACATGCGGTGGGATTAAAACACGAAATCTTTGTGTCTATTCATGTATTCCTTATATACAATAAGTTGTAGTGAATAGCAGTTATTATAAAAGATTAGGAAGTAACAAGAAAATGTGTGTTCTCACCGTGACGACATTTTGACAAGAGGAAGTATATAATATTGTCTTTGTATAGAGTGAGAACCATCCTCTACAGTCTATGATCTATGAACGAATTAGAGTGTACCATGTATGTTTCAACCGTTTCAACACTTCCCCTTAGGGTCGAGTGGTTAACAATGAACCAGCAGTACAGAGTGAACATACGTAGTATCTCTAAGTAGTCTGTGGAGTGAACCATGCAAATAATTCAGAAATGCGACGTAGCCCTTTGGTGCGAACGGCATTATGTAAGCGTCTTTGAGGAGCCCCCCTCGTTCCCCAGTCGACAGGGAACTAGCGGCGAAGGCGGCCGCGCGAGTCCGTGTTTTGTGGTTTTGTAGTAAATATTGTATAAATATAAAGTAAGTAAAATTTCGTCTGATTTTATTCGTGTAAATAGTAGCTGAATATCAATTGGATTGATAAATTCGTTGTTTTTTGCGCTTTTATTTAAGATAGTTTCGTTTAGCACCTCGTGTTTGTGGATGTGGCTACTTAACCTCAAAATTTGCAAGTATGGAGAGGTACAGAATGAACCATTTCGAGAGAGTACACAATGAACCAGTGATTCATAAAGTATCATCCTCGGTTAACGCCCGATTAGGTGCCATGGAGTCTCGACTCCCCCCGGCCGAAATCCTCCGGCCACCGCTTGCGGGGGATGCGCGGAGGAAGGAGGAGTCCGCTAGGACGAAACCCGTACAGGAGGCAAAGAAGAAACCTGCACAGGGGGTCAAAAAGCCCACGGAGGGGCCAAAGAAGACCACAGCGGGTGCGTCCGCGCCCCCTACCCACTCAACCGTGCCCCCGGCGGCCGCGCCTTCCACCCAAGAGGCCTGGACGACCGTCGTTAAAAGGGGCCGCAAGAAGAAGGCGACGGTGAAGCTGACGGTGCCGGTACCCCCCAAGGACCCAGCTCCAAAAAGCACAAGGCCACACAAGGTCAGGGCCCCACGCTCCGAGGCTGTCGTCATTACACTGCAGCCCGAAGCCTCAAAGAGGGATGTGACCTATAAGTCAGTCCTGGCCCAGATCAAGGAGAAGCTGAACTTCAGCGAATTTGCCACGCCAGCTGGCTTTGTTTTTTAAACGGCAGCCACGGGTGCCAAAGTGTTTGAGGTATCGGGTGAAGGAAGACAGAAGAGGGCGGACGTTTTGGCCGCCAAACTTCGGGAAGTCCTCAAACCCGAGGACGCCCGGGTTTCCAGGCCCACTAAAACATCTGAATTGCGCATAGATGGGCTGGACGACTCTGCGACCACGGAGGAAGTAGTGGCGGCCATTGCCCGAAACGGCGGGTGTCCGCCCGAGAGCGTGCAGGCGGGCGAAATTCGCTGCAGCGTGGCCGGACTGGGCACTGTTTGGGTGCGGTGTCCAGTAGCGGCGGCGAACAAGGTCGCAGATGGCAGACGGTTGCTGGTGGGGTGGGTGTCAGCGAGTGTAAAACTCCTGCCATCCAGGGTCATGCAGTGCTACCGCTGCCTGGAAAAGGGGCATGTCCGGGCACAATGCACTGCAGAAATAGACCGCAGCGACCTCTGCTATCGATGCAGTCAACCCGGTCACAAGGCGGCCCAGTGCTCCGCGGCACCAAACTGCAGTCTTTGCGCAGCTGCAGGAAAGCCTACGGAGCACAGACTTGGTGGCAAAGCCTGCATGGCACCACGAAAAGTTGGCAGAAGGACCGGGGCTGTCGGAGGACGTGCGCCTCTCCCACAGACCGCCTATCAAGTGGCTGACTCCCGACCCAGGGAAGGACATGCTGAGGAAATGGAATGTCAGTGATGGCACAATTCCATTTCCTCCAGGCGAATATCAACCACGCCGCCAGAGCTCAGGATCTATTGCTCCAGAGCATGGCGGAGTGGTCTATTCACGTGGCTGTGGTCGCCGAACCGTATTTTGTCCCCCCTAGGGATAACTGGGTGGGAGACTTGGACGGTTTGGTGGCCATCATTGGCGGGGCTCTTGTCAACCCGTCCCGAGGTCACGGCTGGGTGGCCGCCCTCGCGGACGGCATTGGCACGGTTGGGGCGTATTTTTCGCCCAACAAGAGTCTCGCCGACTTCGAGAGGTTCCTTGTCGAGTTGGGTGCCGTCGTGGGCCGATTCCACCCTCGCCCGGTGCTGTTGCTGGGGGATCTCAACGCCAAGTCTGCGGCGTGGGGATCCCCTGTGACCGATGCTAGGGGCGCGGTGCTGGAGGAGTGGGCGGTCACGACTGGCTTGACCGTCCTAAATCGGGGCTCGGTCCACACGTGCGTGCGGCAGCGGGGCGGGTCTATAGTGGACGTCTCGTTCGCTAGCCCCGCTGTCGCGAGCCGTGTCCGCGACTGGCGTGTCGCCGTGGAGGTGGAGACGTTGTCGGATCACCGATACATCCGCTTCGACGTCTCCGCCCATACCATCGGCGGCCGCGGTGCACCGGCCCCGCGAATGGACGGTCCGCGCTGGGCGCGCAAGCACATCGACAGGGAGCTTCTCGAGGAGGCCGCTATTGTTCAAGCCTGGAGCCGGGAGTCGGCAACGAACGGACTCGTCGACGTCGAGCAGGAGGCGCTATGGTTCCGCGGGGCGATGACGCAAATTTGCGACGCGTCCATGCCCCGGGTCCACGCACAGTCCGCAAGGCGCCAGGTGTACTGGTGGACCGCCGAGATCGCAAAGCTGCGCGTCGCGTGTGTGGCGGTCAGACGCCAGTACACCCGATACAGGAGGAGACGTCGTCGGGTCCCTGACGAAGAGGCCGCGCTGTATGAGGTGTACCGCGCGGCTAAGGAGACTCTGTGGCTGGCCATTGGCGAGTCGAGGACGCGAGCCAGGGAGGAGATGTTGGAGACTCTAGACGGGGATCCGTGGGGGCGCCCTTATCGCGCGGTCCGAGGGAAACTTCGAGCCGCGGCGCCCCCACTTACGGAGAGTCTCCAACCTGAGCTGCTGGAAGAGGTAGTTGCAGCCCTCTTCCCGGCAAGAGCGGAACATACTCCGCCGCCGATGGCTTTGCCCACAGCCGCAGAGTCTACAGAGGAGGAGAACGCCATCACCGTCCCAGAGGTGACACAGGCAGAGATGAGGGCAGCCGTGATGCGGCTCCGGGCCAAGAACGTGGCTCCGGGGCCCGACGGGATCCACGGCTGCGTGTTAGCCCTCGCTCTGAAGGAACTTGAGCCCCACCTGAGAGGACTCTACACAGCGTGGCTGGAGCAGGGCCAGTTTCCCACTTTGTGGAAATCTGGTCGTCTGGTCCTGCTCAGGAAGGCGGGGCGCCCTGCGGACTCGCCGTCCGCGTACCGGCCCATAGTGCTGCAAGACGAGGTGGGCAAGCTGTTTGAGAGGATAATCGCAGCCCGCCTCGTCGGCCACTTGTGCAGAGAGGGGCCGGACCTGGACGACAGCCAGTTCGGGTTTCGGCATAGGCGCTCCACAATCCACGCTGTGTCGCGGGTTAGAGTCCTGGCGGAGGAAGCGGTGTCCCGGGGCGGGGTGATGTTGGCGGTGTCTTTGGACATCTCCAACGCCTTCAACACCCTGCCCTGGAGTTGTATTCGGGAGGCACTGCGGTACCATGGGGTGCCTCCCTACCTCCGCCACATCGTTGGGGCTTATTTGTCGGAGAGGTGTGTCACCTACATGGGACGTGATGGCGGAAACCAGCGCCGCATGTTGTGCGGTGTTCCACAGGGCTCGGTTGTAGGCCCGCTCCTGTGGAACATCGGGTACGACTGGGTGCTGAGGGGCGAGCTCAGTCCGGGGGTCGACCTGACGTGTTATGCGGATGACACGCTGGTCACTGCCCGGGGGAGCTCGCACAGGGAGGCAGCGTTGTTGGCGACGGCTGCGGTCTCACAGGTGGTGAGCCGCATACGTCGCCTAGGTCTGGAGGTGGCCCTCAGCAAGTCGGAGGCCATGGTGTTTCATGGCCCCTGGCGGGCGCCGCCACCCGGCTCACACATCGTGGTCGGGGGGGCTCGGATCGCTGTCGAGTCCACCATGAAGTATCCGGGATTGGTGCTCGACAGCCGGTGGGACTTCGGGCCCCATTTCCGACGGCTGGCGCCCAAGTTGCTGGGCGCTGCTGGGGCACTGTCAACGCTGCTTCCCAATCTGGGGGGCCCGAGCGCCGCTTGTAGGCGGCTCTACGTGGGGATCGTGCGATCGATGGCCCTTTACGGGGCCCCGATCTGGGCGGCTGACCTGACGGCCGGTAGTATCGCAGTCTTGCGCAAGCCGCAGAGAGCGATGGCCGTCAGAGTCATCAGGGGGTATCGCACGATCTCCTACGAGGCGGCTTGTGCACTGGCCGGATCCCCGCCCTGGGACCTCGAGGCGAAAGTACTCGCGTCATTGTATCGGTGGCGCGAGGAAGCGAGGGCGCGGGGTGAGCAACCGATGCAACGACACATAGAGCTGCATCGGTCTCAGCTTCGCGAGGTCCTGGTGGCGGAATGGCGGGACAGGCTTTCACGCCCTACCGCCGGCCTCGACATCATCGAGGCGGTCCGGCCGGTGCTCGAGCGCTGGCTCGGGAGGAGGCACGGCTCCCTGTCGTTTCGGGTGACGCAGGTGCTCTCGGGGCATGGTTGCTTCGGGAAGTACCTGTGTCGCATAAACAGGGAGCCGGACGCTCGGTGTCACCACTGCGTCGACTGCCGGGAGGACACGGCGCGGCATACGCTGGCAGAGTGTGCCGCTTGGGAGGAGCCGCGCCGTGCCCTCATCTCAGAAGTAGGCAGTGACCTCTCTCTGCCAGCCGTCGTTGAGTCGATGGTCGACAGCGAGGAGTCCTGGGACGCGGTGGTTTCCTACTGTGAGACAGTCGTCTCGCAGAAGGAGGCTGCGGAAAGGGAGAGGGAGATCTCGTCCACTCACCCGGCCCGCAGCAGGCGCACCGGGCGTCGGCGGAGGGCGGATAACGCCCTCTTCCAGCCCCCCTAAATGGGTCCAGGGGTGACGGACTCGGGGACGTCTGTCGCCCCCCAAACATCAGGACCCGAGGTGGCGGCGCGTAGTGTTCCATGCGCGCCCCTCTTAGACGTCACGGGGGGAGTCAAACACCTCACTCCCCCCCCTGACCCGAGGAGGCCCGCAGCGGCGGGCCGGCACCAGTCGGGGGTTGCGGAAGATTTTCACGTTCCCGCGACCCCCAGCGTAGGTGTGAGTCGGAACACCGGGATGGTTTTTAGTCAGTAAGAGTCTGACAGACCCCTCCGCCCGCCCCAGGGCGGAGGACATCCATGAGGAATTTCCACCCCGGAAAAAAAAAAAAAAAAAAAAAAAAAAAAAGGTTCTGTCGAGTCCACCATGAAGTACCTGGGATTGGTGCTCGACAGCCGATGGGACTTCGGGCCCCATTTCCGACAGCTGGCGCCCAAGTTGCTGGGCGCTGCTGGGGCGCTGTCAACGCTGCTTCCCAATCTGGGGGGCCCGAGCGCCGCTTGTAGGCGGCTCTACGTGGGGATCGTGCGATCGATGGCTCTTTACGGGGCCCCGATCTGGGCGGCTGACCTGACGGCCGGTAGTATCGCAGTCCTGCGCAAGCCGCAGAGAGCGATGGCTGTCAGAGTCATCAGGGGGTATCGCACGATCTCCTACGAGGCGGCTTGTGCACTGGCCGGATCCCCGCCCTGGGACCTCGAGGCGAAAGTACTCGCGTCATCGTATCGGTGGCGCGAGGAAGCGAGGGCGCGGGGTGAGCAACCGATGCAGCGACACATAGAGCTGCATCGGTCTCAGCTTCGCGAGGTCCTGGTGGCGGAATGGCGGGAAAGGCTTTCACGCCCTACCGCCGGCCTCGACATCATCGAGGCGGTCCGGCCGGTGCTCGAGCGCTGGCTCGGGAGAAGGCACGGCTCCCTGTCGTTTCGGGTGACGCAGGTGCTCTCGGGGCATGGTTGTTTCGGGAAGTACCTGTGTCGCATAAACAGGGAGCCGGACGCTCGGTGTCCCCACTGCGTCGACTGCCGGGAGGACACGGCGCGGCATACGCTGGCAGAGTGTGCCGCTTGGGAGGAGCCGCGCCGTGCCCTCATCTCAGAAGTAGGCAGTGACCTCTCGCTGCCGGCCGTCGTTGAGTCGATGGTCGACAGCGAGGAGTCCTGGGACGCGGTGGTTTCCTACTGCGAGAGGGTCCCCAAACATCAGGACCCGAGGTGGCGGCGCGTAGTGTTCCACGCGCGCCCCTCTTAGACGTCACGGGGGGAGTCAAACACCTCACTCCCCCCCCTGACCCGAGGAGGCCCGCGATGGCGGGCCGGCACCAGTCGGGGGTTGCGGAAGATTTTTACGTTCCCGCGACCCCCGGCGTAGGTGTTAGTCAGTAAGAGTCTGACAGACCCCTCCGCCCGCCCCAGGGCGGAGGACATCCATGAGGATTTTCCACCCCGGAAAAAAAAAAAAAAAAAAAAAAAAAAGGTTAGGTTAGGTTAGGTTAGGTTAGGTTCCCCACCGAGGGTGTCTCCACGTTGTCGTCGTGGTGGGGCTTGCGCGTCTCAATGATCTTGGGGCTCTGCCGGTAGAGTTACTCATGCCGGAAAGGCCCAAGTGAGAGACCAGACTAAGAGAGACACCGGGACGGGGTCGCTCCTGATCGATCGACGATAGTCGATCGACAGTTGACGTGACCATGCCGTTGCGGTGCAGGCGCACCAAGGCGGCGCGTGTTTCTCTCGTTGAGGAGTTGTCTTCAACGAGAGAACTTTCGGCGGGTTCGCTGAGTCGGGTTAGCCGGACAGCGAACGGAGGCATGTTTAATGCCGCCGTCGGGGGCTTGGCTTAATTGCCTGGCCCAGAGGAAGGATACCTCTAAGATAAAAAACCACCTAATCCTAAGCTTTGAAGCGCGGCGAGAGGATGAGTGGCTGGTGGGGGACCAGTCGCTAGCGCTTCCCCTGTAGATACCTGCCGCACTCTACAGTATAGGTTAGGTTAGGTTAGGTTAGGTTCCGCCGGCGGCCGCCCAGACCGCCGGCGGCCGCGATCCACCGGCCCCGCGAACGGACGGTCCACGCTGGGCGCGTAAGCACATCGACAGGGAGCTTCTCGAGGAGGCCGCTATTGTCCAGGCCTGGAGCCGGGAGTCGGCAATGAACGGACCCGTCGACGTCGAGCAGGAGGCGCTGTGGTTTCGCGGGGCGATGACGCAAATCTGCGACGCGTCCATGCCCCGAGCCCACGCACAGCCCGCAAGGCGCCAGGTGTACTGGTGGACCGCCGAGATCGCGCAGCTGCGCGTCACGTGCGTGGCGGTCAGACGCCAGTACACCCGATACCGGAGGAGACGTCGTCGGGTCCCTGAAGAAGAGGCCGCGCTGTATGAGGTGTACCGCGCGGCTAAGGAGACTCTGTGGCTGGCCATCGGCGAGTCGAGGACGCGAGCTAGGGAGGAGATGTTGGAGACTCTAGACGGGGATCCGTGGGGGCGCCCTTATCGCGCGGTCCGAGGGAAACTTCGAGCCGCGGCGCCCCCACTTACGGAGAGTCTCCAACCCGAGCTACTGGAAGAGGTGGTTGCAGCCCTCTTCCCGGCAAGAGCGGAGCATACTCCGCCGCCGATGGCTCTGCCCACAGCCGCAGAGTCTACAGAGTTGGAGAACGCCATCAGCGTCCCAGAGGTGACACAGGCAGAGATGAGGGCAGCCGTGATGCGGCTCCGGGCCAAGAACGTGGCTCCGGGGCCCGACGGGATCCACGGCTGCGTGTTAGCCCTCGCTCTGAAGGAGCTTGAGCCCCAACTGAGAGGACTCTACACAGCGTGCCTGGAGCAGGGCCAGTTTCCCACTTTGTGGAAATCTGGTCGTCTGGTCCTGCTCAGGAAGGCGGGGCGCCCTGCGGACTCGCCGTCCGCGTACCGGCCCATAGTGCTGCTAGACGAGGTGGGCAAGCTGTTTGAGCGGATAATCGCAGCCCGCCTCGTCGGCCACTTGTGCAGAGAGGGGCCGGACCTGGACGACAGCCAGTTCGGGTTTCGGCATGGGCGCTCCACAATCCACGCTGTGTCGCGGGTTAGAGTCCTGGCGGAGGAAGCAGTGTCTCGGGGCGGGGTGATGTTGGCGGTGTCCTTGGACATCTCCAACGCCTTCAACACCCTGCCCTGGAGTTGTATTCGGGAGGCACTGCGGTACCATGGGGTACCTCCCTACCTCCGCCACATCGTTGGGGCTTATTTGTCGGAGAGGTGTGTCACCTACATGGGACGTGATGGCGGAAACCAGCGCCGCATGTCGTGCGGTGTTCCACAGGGCTCGGTTGTAGGCCCGCTCCTGTGGAACATCGGGTACGACTGGGTGCTGAGGGGCGAGCTCAGTCCGGGGGTCGACCTGACGTGTTATGCGGACGCACGCTGGTCACTGCCCGGGGGAGCTCGCACAGGGAGGCAGCGTTGCTGGCGACGGCTGCGGTCTCACAAGTGGTGAGCCGCATACGTCGCCTAGGCCTGGAGGTGGCCCTCAGAAAATCGGAGGCCATGGTGTTTCATGGCCCCCGGCGGGCGCCGCCACCCGGCTCACACATCGTGGTCGGGGGGGCTCGGATCGCTGTCGAGTCCACCATGAAGTATCTGGGATTGGTGCTCGACAGCCGGTGGGACTTCGGGCCCCATTTCCGACGGCTGGCGCCCAAGTTGCTGGGCGCTGCTGGGGCGCTGTCAACGCTGCTTCCCAATCTGGGGGGCCCGAGCGCCGCTTGTAGGCGGCTCTACGTGGGGATCGTGCGATCGATGGCCCTTTACGGGGCCCCGATCTGGGCGGCTGACCTGACGGCCGGTAGTATCGCAGTCCTGCGCAAGCCGCAGAGAGCGATGGCCGTCAGAGTCATCAGGGGGTATCGCACGATCTCCTACGAGGCGGCTTGTGCACTGGCCGGATCCCCGCCCTGGGACCTCGAGGCGAAAGTACTCGCGTCATTGTATCGGTGGCGCGAGGAAGCGAGGGCGCGGGATGAGCAACCGATGCAGCGACACATAGAGCTGCATCGGTCTCAGCTTCGCGAGGTCCTGGTGGCGGAATGGCGGGAAAGGCTTTCACGCCCTACCGCCGGCCTCGACATCATCGAGGCGGTCCGGCCGGTGCTCGAGCGCTGGCTCGGGAGGAGGCACGGCTCCCTGTCGTTTCGGGTGACGCAGGTGCTCTCGGGGCATGGTTGTTTCGGGAAGTACCTGTGTCGCATAAACAGGGAGCCGGACGCTCGGTGTCCCCACTGCGTCGACTGCCGGGAGGACACGGCGCGGCATACGCTGGCAGAGTGTGCCGCTTGGGAGGAGCCGCGCCGTGCCCTCATCTCAGAAGTAGGCAGTGACCTCTCGCTGCCGGCCGTCGTTGAGTCGATGGTCGACAGCGAGGAGTCCTGGGACGCGGTGGTTTCCTACTGTGAGACAGTCGTCTCGCAGAAGGAGGCTGCGGAAAGGGAGAGGGAGATCTCGTCCACTCACCCGGCCCGCAGCAGGCGCACCGGGCGTCGGCGGAGGGCGGATAACGCCCTCTTCCAGCCCCCCTAAATGGGTCCAGGGGCGACGGACTCGGGGACGTCCGTCACCCCCAAACATCAGGACCCGAGGTGGCGGCGCGTAGTGTTCCACGCGCGCCCCTCTTAGACGTCACGGGGGGAGTCAAACACCTCACTCCCCCCCCTGACCCGAGGAGGCCCGCAGCGGCGGGCCGGCACCAGTCGGGGGTTGCGGAAGATTTTTAAGTTCCCGCGACCCCCGGCGTAGGTGTGAGTCGGAACACCGGGGTGGTTTTTAGTCAGTAAGAGTCTGACAGACCCCTCCGCCCGCCCGAGGGCGGAGGACATCCATGAGGATTTTCCACCCCGGAAAAAAAAAAAAAAAAAAAAAAAAAAAAAAAAAAAAAAAAAAAGGTTAGGTTAGGTTTTTTTTTTTTTTTTTTTTTTATTCCTACTTCCGCCAACGTGATTGGCGCCTATTTTATATCTCAACCGTTTCCATACTGTTTCTCGCTCACATGCCTCTCGTACTTCCATGCTTCATGCTGTATCTTTCTTATATCCTTCACCATTTATCCTGTGGGTGGGATTCCCACTTGTAGGCTAGTTCAAATCTTACTCTAAATTTACTTTATTTATTTACATTTCTTCTTATCGTTATTTTCTTTAGGGAAATATTTCAACAGGGTTCGTTTATTTCTTGTACACATAATAGTAACATGGCTTAGTTTTATATTGACATATCTTTTAAAATACTTATTTATAGCACTATATTTAACTTAAGATCTATGTATCTACTTTTAACATCTCTTTTAACCTACTACTTATCCTATCTGTAACATTTGTTGCGCTTGTGTCCTATGCTTACTATAACTATATATATAATATAATATGAAACATAGTGTTTTTATCTTGTTTTATTTTGTTTTATAACCCTCAGAGCTATATTCTCACAGTAGGCTATGAATTTATTTCTACTTTTGCTAGCCATGATTTCCCCTACGCTTACTGACTGCAGTCTTTTGGCTATTTCCTGTTCCAGGTTGTAGCGTTCCCTAGCATAAATCGGGCAATCTAAAATAAGGTGTGGAACAGATTCCGACACATTGGGGTCGCAGGTGCACGATGGGCTCTCTTTACACTTAAAGCGGTTTAAGTATTCCGAGAACCCACCGTGCCCCGTCAAGACTTGGGTGAGCACGCCTACTGGCCTCACCTGTTTTACAATATGGTAAGCAGCCACGGCATCAGGAAGGAACATTCTCGTCACCGAGGCCGTTTCTCCAGAAACGTATCTCCGGTTCCATGCATCAAGCGAGCTCAAACGGATTTGGCGCTTGATATATGAGACCGGACACCGGTCATAGTCCGGTTTCCTCCGTGACGACAATGCTGCCTCCTTCGCCAGCTCATCCGCGCGCTCATTTCCCGGCAAGCCCGCATGGGCTTTGACCCAGAAGAGAGACACAGCTTTTCTCTGGTCCAAAGCCTCAGCCAAATTGGCACGTGCGCGGACCGCCAGAGGGTGCAGAGAGCCATGGCTTGTAAGCGCCTGCAATGCTGACATTGAGTCGCTGTACAAGCCATAGCTCGTCTCTTTGCGCTTGAGGATCACGTCCGTTGCCTTGCAAATGGCCAGTAGTTCCGCCTGGTAGACAGTGCAGTACGCGGCAAGGCTTAGCTTGAGGTTCTGGACTTCACCTTCATTATCCCACAAGGATAATGCGGCACCGACCTTCCCCTCAATCTTACTTCCGTCAGTGAATATTCGCACTGCCTGCACGTTTTGGCTGTCCACAAGCTGTTGGTCTACCAGGCACTTAAACGCTAAGGTCATTTGTTTGGCAGGGTGAGAGGTTTCTGCAAATCTCACCATACTCTCAATCTCCCTGTCTCCCGGTACAAACTGAGACGACCCTCTCCTTGCCTCATACAGGGCGGCTGCCTCTTGGATGCGAAGGTCTAGAGGGAGTATCCCAGCCAGCACCAGTGCCGAGTTTAGGGAGACTGTACGGTAAGACTTGCAGAGCTTCTGGGCGAATCCTCGTTGGAGAGAGCCTAGCTTCTTCCGTATACCCAGCTTTTTCGTAGCGGGAGCCCAGGCTCCAGCCGCGTACGCAACAATAGGTTCGATCGTGGCAGTGTAAATAACCTGGATGACTTCCCTATTTAGTCCCCAGCTGACTTTTGCCGCACGTGCAAGTTTTTTATATATTTCCGCCACCTTCTTGCAGACGTTCTTGGTGTGTTCATTGAAAGTCAGTTTGTCATCAATAGTCAGCCCTAGCAACTTCATGCTTCTAACCATACCAATATCGACCCCGGCCATGCTCAGAATTGGGGTGTCGTACTTAAGCTTGTTGGTTATTAACATCGCACTGGTTTTGTGCGGTGCAAACTTAAGCTTATTTCTGACGCCCCAACTCTGAACATGGGCGAGGGCTGCATTGGCCGTTCTGGAGACTTCAGTCGCTGTGTCGCCATCCACGGCTAAGACTATGTCATCTGCGAATGCCTGCACAAAGTACCCCTTTTTCCCCAAGTCCTGTAATAACGGGTCCAGTAGAAGGTTCCACAGAATGGGACCACCGATTGATCCTTGGACACAGCCCTTGTTGGTTTCTCTCACACATTCCTCCCCAGCGTACCTCACCCTTACTTTTCTACCGTCGAGGTAACTGTCGAGCAACCTCCTGGTATTCACCGGGCACCTTTCCTCGGCTAGCCTGACTCTGATAGCTGGCCACCATGCGCTATCGAAAGCGCCCTCTATATCCAACGACACAAGGACAATTAGCTTCTTCAGCCTCAACTTGTCCTGCACGTGCTTTATTAGCATACAGAGGGCGTCCTCGGTGCTCCTCTGTGGCATAAAGCCGAACTGATTAGTGCTGAGCCGCGGCACAAGCTGCCACTTAATTCTCGCCACGACCATCCTCTCCAGGACCTTCCCCAAGACCGGTAGGAGACCTATCGGTCTATATGACTTGGGGTTCGTGTAGTTCTCCTTGCCCGGTTTTCTGATGACGACTACCGTTGCCTCTTTCCAGATATTTGGGAAATGCGCTAGTTCTAGGCATTTGTTGTATAGAGCAAGGAGAGCGTCCGGGTCCTGGCGGATCACCCGATGGCAGATGTCCGATGTAAATCCATCCAATCCGGGGGCTTTCTTAGGATTAAAATGTTCCACGGCTGTCTTTAGCTCTAACGGTGTAAATGGTGGGTCATGGTATTCATCATGATGCCAATCATTTACCCGTGAGGCTGCTTCCCTGGTGAGCCTGTGGTCTACATTGTCGTTTTCCGCTGTATCTTTAGGGTAGAAGGTGTCAGCGAGCAAAGTTGCCGATTCCTTCGGGTTTAAAAAAGTACCATTGCTCATCAGGGTCAAATCTTCTTGTCTCCTGGTGGTCCCTCTGATGACTCTATAGATTCCCTCCCATAGGCCCTCTCTATCTTGTTTTTCGCAAAACTCCTTCCAGCTTGCCACAAGCGCTTTCTTGGCTTGGCACTCATATTCTTCTTTGGCTTTCAGGTACTCGTCAACGACCATTGCTCTACGGACCGGTGCGGCGTTGCGGATACGGTTCTTCTTTGTGGCTACTTCCTTCTTCTTCACAGCGAGCGCTTCGGACCACCACGGAATAGAAATTTTTGATTTGTTACTGACTTTAGGGATAGTTTCGTCACATGCTTTCTCGATTACATTAATGTATTTTATTACGATTTCTTCCAGTTCATGCTTATTTACTATTTGATTTATATTGTCTAGACTTATGTTATTTTCAATTTTGTTTTCCCCCAATTTACTTTTAAAAGATTCCCAATTTGCTTTTTTTGTATTATACCTTCTTGTTGTTCTAGTTATGCTTATCCCTTTTTCCCTCTTTACTTTAATATTAAACATTATGGTATTGTGGTCCGAGCTTGTTGCCCCTGTGTCGACCCGCCAGTCATCTACCAGGTCAAATAGATCGAGCGAGCACGCCGTGACATCCACGTGGCTCTTATATACGACGCCGCCTCTTACCGTGTAGAATGTTGGCGTATCTCCGGTGTTGAGTACCTGAAGCTCCAGCTCTTCCAGGGTACCGGACATCTCGTCCCCCCTGAGGTCTTCTATGGTGCTTCCCCACCAAGCGCTCTTGGCATTTGCGTCTCCTCCTATCAAAAGTTTTTCGGTGCCCAGCTCCAATTTTATTTTGGTCAGATGATCCAGATAAGGCCCTATGGGTTGATCTGGCTCAAAGTAGTAAGAGACTACTGCGATTTCCCAGGCTTTGGTCCGGATCCTCACCACGACGATGTTGTTTGTGGTGAGTTTCGGGTAGGGAATGACATCCAAGTCATCATTAAAGATGGCTATTGCCGCCTTTACCCTCCCACTTCCTTCAACCTCGCACTGGTAGATTCTCGCGCCACGATAGCTCTTCATACCCCTAGCCCCTCCCACATACGGTTCCTGGATCATTGCCCATGCGATTGCTCGCTCATTGGCCTCTAAAAGGAGCTCGATGGTTGCCAGTTCCTTCCTTTGTAAGTTGGCTTGGGCCACCGCATATCCTCTGGCTTGAGTGTACGTCCTGTTCCCAGTCACCACTTTAGCAATATGCTACTCTGGCTCTGGCCAGAACCTCACATCTCTTTCTGACTGGGCATTCGTCACTGAATGCGTTATGTTCGGTGTTATCATGCTTTGCATGTACACAATTACAGCATGATGGGGTTGTTCCGGCCATCCATTCTTCACATTTAGTCCTCATGTGAGGGCCTCCACAATGGCTGCACTTTTCAACTTGCTCCTTACAGAGCCGTCGTCCATGCCCAAATCCTAGGCATAGGGAACACTGGACCAGTGGAGTCTAGTCAGACACTCGGATCCTTTGCAGGTCAATGTGAACAGCTTGTCGATCTTGTAGTCTGTTCCACAGTTTTGGGGAGACCCTGAGGACAACATGGTGCACGTGGGGGTTTCTTGTTCTCTTTTTAAATAGTACCTCTACCCGGTCTTCTTCCTTTGTTAAATCTATGAACAAGTCCCTATTTTGGTTCCGAAGCGCTTTAAGGATGTCATCGTCTGTGTTGTAAGTTAATACGTCCCTCAGGATCACCAAAGGATCCCGGTTCTTGACGTCTTCGACCTTCAATAACGCCCCCACGCTTGCCAGTCTTTCCTTGATCTTTTCTCTTCCTTCTTCTGTTTTGCATCCCAATACTATTTTCCTGTCTTTTGCTTTTCGGATTCTGTCCACTGTGACCCAACCCTCCTTCGTGTTTACCGCCTTTCTAATATGGTCGATGATTTCCTCCCCAGTTTCGGTTTCCGTGGTGGAGGTGACCACAATGGAGTGGAGAGCCGTCTGCTTTGGCGGCTGCTTGAAAGGCCGACTTGCCGCTACACTAGCGTAGGAGAACTTCTCCATATGCTCTTCGCTAGTTTTAAGTGCCTCTTTCAGGCTATCAAGTTTCTCACTGTTTTCCCGCAAGTTTCGGCTGTGATCTTCCAGAGCCTTTTTTAGAGACTCCATCTCCCCTTCCGCGCTTGAAACTGCTTCTATCCGTTCTTCTTCCAGTTCCTCTTGTGATTGTGTCCCCTTAGTTTTTGTTAAGATCTTTGGGGGTGGAACTCGTCCTTTCTCCTGCTCGGATTCCTTAATGAGCAGGTAGAGCCGGTCTGCTTGGGCCTTGACATCTTCTTTTATCTCCCTTTTGGTCGTTTTAGAATTGGTCATGTGGGCCTTTATTTTGCTCAGACATATTCTGGCCTCCGCGACTCTCGTTTTTGTTGCCGGCGGGCTCAAGCCGACAATCTCGGCCTGAGGCTCAGCTTTCCCGGCCTCCCATTCCCCAATGCTACGCCTCACACTGGACAGCGGGGGTCCAGCTTTTTCGGTCGAACGTGGCGAGCCCCTGGCGACTGGTGAGCTCGCGTTTGCCTTGGCCGGTGTGCGGAACATGGTGGTGGTGTTAGTAAACGTGAGGTTCATAAATAAGGGGGGACACGTCAGAGGACACAAGCGACACTTCTGCGTCCCTGTAAATGGGGGAAACGCACAGAAGTAGCTTAAATGTTTATATAATAAATATTTCACGGCCAAAAGACCGTCAGGTCAGTATCCTAAAATAAAGAAAAGGTCAAGAGGTCAGTTTTGGGACAAAGAAGTAGCTTGAGGAGCTAAAAATCGAAAAATATTTTAATTAAGGGTTGAAATTTTGAAAAAATTTTC
Organism: Lithophane semibrunnea; assembly: GCA_947363905.1. Lineage (NCBI taxonomy): Eukaryota > Metazoa > Arthropoda > Insecta > Lepidoptera > Noctuidae > Lithophane > Lithophane semibrunnea. Next base: position 20,982,930 of record OX376187.1, read on the forward strand.
TAAGTCCCAGAACGAAAAATTTTTCGCGTTTTTTGTCAAGAATATTTGTCAAATAGTAGGGCGGCGCCTAATAAAAATCAAAATAGCTGAAAACGTTAAAAACAATAATGAATTATTAAATCTAATCTTAACGTAAAGTATAGTCACACAATAGTGCTACTATAAGTCTTATTTCTAGCACAGTATCTAACCACAAAATAATAAAATGTTAGGTTAACTTGTCTTTTGGTGTTTTGGTTGGAGCCAAATGAGAGATCTTTTCCTCCCGATTTCAGAGACCCCAAACTTGGTGGGTCTATGACCTCTGGTTACAAAGTTAAAACGCGGGGGGTTGAGGGAGCTCAGAAGGGGCTTAAAGTAAAGGGGGGGGGAAGTGGCTAGGGGTTATATCTAAAAAGTATTTAAAACAAGTACTAAGATCCATACATTAAATACCATGTATGGAGGGGGAAGGTAAAAAAGTGGGGATTTTTTGCTCCTATCCTGTTTAGAGCTCAGGGCGGGAGGGGGAGGAAAGAGGGGGGGGGGAAAATTTGTCAGAATTGCGCTATCTCCAGCCGTTCCCGAGATATGGGTCCTTTTTCAAATTTTGGGGAATCAAGTTCAACTTCGATGTCGATATCGATTCCTATTTCGATTTCGATTTCGACCTCGACATAGACTTGACTCAATTTATCTAAGTTAAATGGGGCGGCTAAGTTGGGAGGGGGTAAGTGAGGTGATTGAGAGGGGGTAGGGCGTTAGGAAATTACTACGGGAGGGGATTAAGTTTATTTGTGCCAGAACAGTTACGATGAAAAATGTTAAGGCCCCAAAATATTTGGGGGGGGGGGGGGGAATTCAATATATTAATAATTTAGAGGGGGTAGACAGTAGGGGGTGGTCTGAGGAGCGCCCCAGCATATACTATACGCAGTATAGCATATGCGGTCCGGGGTCAAAAACGGGCTAACTCGCTCCGTTCCCGAGTTATAGGCTTTTCTAGGTTTTTTAAAGTCCCAGGTTTGATGCCCGTTTGATGATCACAAATTTTTCACCAGTAAAAACAAAATATTTTTTTTTGGAAAAACTAATTCTTAATTTAAACAATACGAAATATATACTTAGGCTAGGTTTAAAATAAACATAGGTATTCAATATAACTAACAACATATGACGTATAATTCCAGCTCTTGAGAATTACGATACCTAGTTGAAAATCAGCTTTTTTGTATTAGCCTTTTTTGAAAATAAAAAATTTTGTCTAAATAGATTTTGTTCTAGAAACGTCTGATCAGTTTTTATTCTTTAACTGGGTTAAGCCTAGGCCGAGTTATAGCTTAGTTTAATTCTAGTTTACAAAAGTACGGAAAAACAAAGTTATGTCAGAGCGTGGGAATATGTTGTTGTGTCGGATTTTTTCCAGTTTATTGACCAAGTAATGAATATAAGTTCTTGAAAATTTTTTCCAAGCTAGTTTATTAATTACTTTATATGGATCCAATTTATAAAATACACAGATATCTTAATAGTTTGGAATAAAAAAGATTTAAAAGGAGAACACAAGTATTTTGACCGGCAAATACCTGGTGTATGGTCAATTTTTGCAAAATTTAATGAGAAAAATTTCAGGTGGTAGGCAGCAGCCTCAGGAAGCTTCTCGAGTCCTCAGAATCAGCCGCTGTCTTCTTGAAGGTGATTTTCCAAGAGTTATAGACACCAGGAATTTCTGTCGGTTTGAAGAAAATTGGTGTAGCTCCTCGGATGTCTGCAGTTGGTTACCTCAAAATAACTGAGGTGGTCAGTAACACGGTACCACAAGCGAGGCACCCGGTCACAGGAAATTTTATTCTCAATTTTTGGACGTGTTCCTCAATTTTGATGGTGTTTACTCCACTTTTCGCTCCGCGGTTCGGAAAACTGCTTGGAAAACACAGTTAGATGTTCAGAAAAATTCTGAAATTTTTTTTAGGGAGGTAGACACTGAGCAAACCCTTATTTTAAGACAAAAACGTTCGGGGGTCGTCGCGATCAATCACGAGATGCACTCAATTTTGAGAAAAAGTTTCTGTTTTGCACCGTATTTTCACTAGGTGTTTCGGAAAACCGGTTGGAAAACCCCCTAAGGCAACTGGGAAAAATCTGAATTTCCGCAGGGGTGTGGTCATTGAGAGGGCGCGTCCTTACACAATTTAATCATTATAGGTTGTCGCGATAAATCTTGCGCCGCACGCACTTATTTGTAATTTTTGCCACTTTTTTTGGTTTGGGCACAGTTTTTTGTACACGGATTTTTTGTCCCTCGTCTGATCACTTTTTTGAAAGCACTTTTAGGAAGCCCGCACAAGCCCGCAAATTTTGATATGTAACTCGGGTGTTTAAGAGCACAAAAACCACAAACTTGGATTTTTCTAAACGGAGCGCGGTTTAAAGTGAACTACTCGCGGCGGGGGACACCGGGTGACTGGTTAGGTTAGGTTAGGTTAGGTTAGGTTAGGTTAGGTTAGGTTAGGTTAGGTTGCTGTGTCGCGGGTTAGAGTCCTGGCGGAGGAAGCGGTGTCTCGGGGCGGGGTGATGTTGGCGGTGTCCTTGGACATCTCCAACGCCTTCAACACCCTGCCCTGGAGTTGTATTCGGGAGGCACTGCGGTACCATGGGGTGCCTCCCTACCTCCGCCACATCGTTGGGGCTTATTTGTCGGAGAGGTGTGTCACCTACATGGGACGTGATGGCGGAAACCAGCGCCGCATGTCGTGCGGTGTTCCACAGGGCTCGGTTGTAGGCCCGCTCCTGTGGAACATCGGGTACGACTGGGTGCTGAGGGGCGAGCTCAGTCCGGGGGTCGACCTGACGTGTTATGCGGATGACACGCTGGTCACTGCCCGGGGGAGCTCGCACAGGGAGGCAGCGTTGCTGGCGACGGCTGCGGTCTCACAAGTGGTGAGCCGCATACGTCGCCTAGGCCTGGAGGTGGCCCTCAGCAAATCGGAGGCCATGGTGTTTCATGGCCCCCGGCGGGCGCCGCCACCCGGCTCACACATCGTGGTCGGGGGGGCCCGGATCGCTGTCGAGTCCACCATGAAGTATCTGGGATTGGTGCTCGACAGCCGGTGGGACTTCGGGCCCCATTACCTCTGTGCATTTGGCTACTACCACTATTGGGTCCTCGTCAGGTGTCGTGAAAACCGGCTTTCCTCTCCTTTTCGATTCATCCTCGTTCCGTGTCACGAATCCTCCCGTCGCGCTGTAGGCCGCCATGTACGAGTCTCTCATGCTCCCCGCGATGACTCGGGATGTGCTATTGTCGTACACAGCGGCGTCCGCCTCCTCGAGAAGGACCTTCAACAGTCCCTCTGACTGAAGGTTGTAGCATTGTAAGAGCTTTTTGCAGGTGAGGGTGTTTGCCTGTTTGGTAGCTCTTACGATCGCCAGGAACTCGAGGAAGGCGTTGTGTATGTGGTCCGAGGGGCCCGTCACCGGGATGTATACAGGAGGGCTGACCTGTCCTTTATCAGCTCTTGTTGGGGTCTTTTTTGGCGGAGACTTGCCCGCCTCCATCGGAGATTTCCTAAGGAAGCTAGCGAGGGCCTCCCCCTGTCTGTGGGCTGGTTCAAAGATGCCAGAGCGGGTTGCCCCGCTATGACGATCTGTAAAGACGTTTTGTAGGAAGGTCTTGATTCCGGTCTTGATTCCAGCAAGTCGACTTGTGCCCTGTCCGTGCCGCTCTGGAGTACTTCTGCGCTGCAGTGTTTCCCTTTCTTCGGCGATTTTTTGTTGCATCCGCTCTGAGCCACTGAGCGTTGTTTGAGGTGACGGCGGGTTGCCCTGCTGTACGGTGTGCTTCTCTCTTGGGGGTTTTAGATAGCTCAAAGATTCCCCTCTGTCCTCGTACACTATCACCTCGTGCACTTCTGCGGCTTTTATACATCCAAGGCGGTCTGCAACTTCGCCCTTGATACCGTCGATGTTCATGGCATCTACACTTATTATTCGAGCCGAGTCTCCACCGGCTTCCCTTAATCGTTGGAGTAACGAGCTTGCTTGGGCAAATGGGGTTTCTTCTCTCCACTCGAGTAATGCAATTTTTTTGTCTTTGACTCGCATCACTCGGCACTGGATATTGAAGAGCTCCATCACAGGCAGATCGGTGTATTTTCTGCTTTTGATACTCGTATTCGCTGTGCTACCATTGATCAGGGCTGCTAGGCCAGGTGGTATGGTGACTTTGGTTTTGCTTGGTCTTGGTCTGCAGAAGCTGATCCCAAAGGTCTCTTGCGGGCGGTTCATGAACAGTGCTACACTTCTGAGTCGTATGCCAGGCTCGCCAGCTGCCCCTATCGCTAGAAGGCACGGTATGGGGTTGGCGTCGGAGGCCGTTGTCGTAGTGGTTGTCTCGTCGGTCGATGTTTCGTTTTGTGAAGTCGTTGTTGTGTCAAAAATGATAATGCTAGTCGTCATGTTTGGCTGGTTTTGTGTCAAAGTTGGGCTGAATGTGGTTTGTAGTCGTGGTAGGGTTTGTGTCGCAATTGTTGTTATTTGTAATGCGTTTACTGTTTGGTTTTGGGATTGTGTAGGTGCTGTGGTCAGTATTGTTGTTATTGCTGTGTCTGTTTGCGTGTTGGTCGGCATGATAATTGTTGTAGTTGGGTTATGTGGTTGCGTCAATTGTGATGTTGTTGTTCTTGTTGTTATTGTATTTGTATTTACGTTGTTCGTTTGTGTCAGTGATAAGGTTGGTGTTTGTCTTGTGGTTGTGTGCGTGTTGGTTGGTGTGATATTAATGGTTACTGTGTTAGTTGTTTGCGTGTTTGTTTGTAGGTGTGTCGTATGAACGGCTGTGGACTGATTGGCCCTCGCGGCAACTGAGACGACCTTTTGTGCGAAGTCCAAGAAAGATGCTCTTGTAGCCTTTCCCTCTACGATGGAGCTGAGAGCCGAAAGGTCTAGGATGACGTTCAACTCGTTTTCTAGCTTCATTCTGTCGTGGCTAAATCTTGGACATTCGAGTAGTAGGTGCCAGACTGATTCCTCCGTGGATGGGTCGCACACGCATGCGGGTCTGTCTTTAAGATGAAAGCGATGCAAGTATGCTGAGAATCCTCCATGTCCCGTGAAGATTTGGACTAGAGCTGGTGTTAGATCTATGTCCCTGATAATTCTTTTCGCGGCTATGACGCTTGGAAAGAACACCTTGGTCACCGATCCTGTACTGGAGGACTCGTATCTCTTTTGCCATTTCTCGACCGTTTCCTCGCGTATGCACTTCTTCACAAAGGATATTGGGACTTTATCATAGTCTGGTGCCGTCTTTTTGGTAAGGGCCGCTTTCTTTGCCAATTCATCTGCTCTTTCATTTCCCAGTGTTCCCACATGTGCTCTCAACCAGAAGAAACGCACATCCCTGCCCTCCCCGCGGATTTCTCGCACCAGTTCTTTGAGATCGTGAGCCAGTTGATGTGTAGCCATCGGACACCTCAGCAGGTCCAGCGACGATCTTGAGTCGCTGAGAATACTGGTCGTGTCCCCTCTGCTTTCTTTCACCAGCTTAGTGGCTCTGAACAGTGCGTAGAGTTCCGATTGAAAGACAGTGTTGTGCGGTTCAAGCCGGAAGGTTCTGTATTTCGACTCCCTGCCTTCATTCCACCAGGTTATGGCAGCTCCGACTTTCCCCTCTATCTTGCTACCGTCGGTGTAAATTTGGGGGCCGGTTATATGGTGAGTTTCTACGGTTTCAGGGTCGAAGTCCTCCAGTTGCTGGTATTCCGTGATTATGAGCTTTGAGGGGTGAGGCTGTTGTAGGTACCCTACTTTTCGCTCTATCTCTCTTCCGGGAGGTAGGAACTCGTGGGAGTAACCCTTTTTTACCTGAAATAGTTTTGAGGCCTCGATTACCCGAAGGTCGAGAGGCAGCTGCCCCGACAGAAGCAGAGCCGATACCAGAGACACCGTACGGTGCGCCTTACAGATCTTTTGCGCAAAGCCTCTCTGCAGTGAGTCTAACTGATTCCTTACCATCAGTTTCTCGGCTGCAGGCGCTCATGCGCTTGCGGCATACAGTACTATCGGCTCTACCACCGACACGTATATGGTCCTGATTATCTCGCGGTTGAGACCCCAAGTCACCCTCGCCGCACATGCAAGCTGTTTGTATATGTCCGCAGCTTTTTTGCAGGTGGCGGAAACATGTGCGTTAAAAGTGAGCTTGTTGTCTATGATCAGCCCTAGTAGCTTGATCTCTTGGACGAGATTTAGCTGGACACCTGACATGTGGACGACCGGAGTGTCATACTTAAGCTTCCTTGTCAGCACCATCGCATTTGTTTTATGCGCGGCGAAGCGTAGCTTATTCTGAACACCCCATTCTGACACTCTGTCTAACGTCCTTTCTGCTATTCGCTCCAGAGCGTTGACCTGTTGGTCGGAGAAGACCAGGACCACATCGTCCGCGTAGGCTTGGCAAAATACGCCAGAGCTGTTGATTTCTGTCAGAAGCGAGTCTAGGATTAAGTTCCAAAGTGTTGGTCCAGCAATGGAGCCTTGGACACATCCCTTGGTGGTCTCCTTCTCGCTTTTCGCTCTGGCGTAGTTCACCAGTACCTTTCGATCCTTCAGGTATGAGGTTAATGTGGTGTATAGGTTTCTTGGGCACTTTTTGCTAATTAACTGGTGTTTTATGGCCGGCCACCACGCGTTATCGAAGGCCCCCTCTATGTCCAGTGATACTAAAAGCACGATCTTCTTTGCTTTTATCTCTGCACGTATGTGCGTCACAAGGGCGTAGAGGGCGTCCTCGGTGCCCCGTTGCGGCATGAAACCGTATTGATGTGTGTTGAGTGTGGGGAGTAGGTGCCACTGAATCCTGTTCACGATGAGTTTTTCGACGATCTTGCCCAAGACTGCCAAAAGTCCAATGGGTCTGTAGGACTTTGGATGAGTGTAGTCGTCTTTACCGGGTTTTCTAAGGATGCACACATGGGCCACTTTCCACTGCCCAGGGAAGTAAGATAGCGCCAGGCATCTGTTAGCCAAGGCGAGAAACACTTCCCTGTTGCAGTTGATAGCGGTTACGCATATATCGGCCGTCAGCCCATCCGGTCCTGGGGCTTTCTTTGGGTTCTGGTTTTGTAGAACCAATTCAAGCTCCGCTGGTGTAAAAGGTGGGTCATCGGCCGACAGTCCTTGAAGATTATCGGATTCCTCTCGTATACGGCTTCTAAGCTGTGTGTGGTAGGTCGTTTCTGTTGCTGTTGAGTCTGCTGGGTAAAAGGTGTTCGCGAGAAGTTCCGCCGATTGCTCTGGGCTCAGGGTTTCTCCAGATGGGCCTCTCAGGAGAGCGTCATTTTCCCTTCTCGCGGTTTTCCTTATGACTCTGTAAATTCCGTCCCACATGCTTTCTCTTTCCTGTGTGGAGCAGAACTCTTTCCAGCCTGCCGTGGCAGCGTCAGTGGCTTGTGTGGAGTAATTTTCTTTAGCTGTGAGGTATTCCTGTATTGTGTAGTTCCTCCTTGATGGTGCCGCATTGCGGATTCTTCTCTTCTTTCTGAGAACTTCTCCTTTGAGTTGTTCCAGAGAAGGAGACCACCAAGGTGGCTTGAGATCTATTTTTCTGTTACCTATTTTCGGGATTGATTTTTTGCACGCTTGGTGTATGGCAGAGGTATACTCGCTGATTAGGTTCTCCAGGTCTTCATGATTTAAGGCTCCAGTAACTCTTTCGGGTGTGATGGTTTTCCCTTCAAGACAGAGTTTAACGTGTTCCTTAAATTCTGACCACTTTGCCTTCTTGGTATTATAAATGCGTGTCGAGATTGGCCTAAGTGGTTCCAGGGGTTTCTCGAGACGCATCGTGAAGGTCACCGCATTGTGGTCAGATGAGGTGAGACCTCTGTCAACTCTCCACTCCTCGATCCTGTCTAGAAGTGACAGACTGCACACTGTGACGTCGACGATGCTAGCGTACAGCCTGTCTCCTCTATACGTCTCGAAGGTTGGAACCTGTCCTCTGTTGAGTATCTGGAGATCTTGTTCGTTTAAGAACGAGTTGTACTCCGCTCCGCGGTGGTCTTCGGAATTGCTTCCCCACCACTGACTCCAAGCATTTATATCACCTCCGATGATTGTGTTGGGTGTGTGTGTGTGTATTTTTGTTAGTGTTATGTTGAGTGTGTTGAGATAGGGTGTGAGTGATTGGTCTCCCTCGAAGTAGACCGACACCGCTCCAAACTTTATTTGTCCCACCTTAACCGTGGCTGAAGCGATGTTCTCAGTGACGAGTTGAGGGTCATGAATGACTTCCAGCTCGTCACCAAAAACCACTATGGCTGCCTTCACTGGCTTTTGGCGGTTCAGGGTGCACTGGATGACTTGAGTGCCAGGGTGTTGTTTCATGATCCCCGTTCTTCCTACATAAGGTTCTTGGACGAGGGCCACTTTTATTCCCTTCTCCTGAGCCGCTAAGTGGAACTCCGTCGTAGCTAGTTTGGAGCGCTGCAGGTTCGCTTGCATAAAATGCAACCCTTTGGTCGGGCCACTGCGAGTTGCAACCGTGGTGCTGTCCTGTTGGGTGCCCTCCGCCTCAGCAATACGAGACCCGTGCTCTGGCTATGCCGTCCCATTTCTGGCGCTCTTGGCATTCGTCGCTGTAAGCGGCATGCGCCTTGTCCGTGCCCTCTCTTTTGGCCTTTACGCAATTCACGCACGTAGGGCTCTTTCCGTCTCGTTTTATGGGACAGTCTCTCCCAGTGTGTTCGCCTGAGCAGAAGCTGCATACCTGCGACGTTTCTTTACACACTGTTCTTGTATGTCCGTACGCGAGGCACCTGCTGCACTGTACTAGAGGTGACTGATCCTCCACGGGGACCCTTTGCAGGCCAATAAATACCTTGGCCTCTCCCTGCGTGAGTCGTTTCCAGAGTTCTGGGGAGAGCTCGAACACCGGGTGGCAAACCAACGCGTTCCTTGCCTTTTTTCTGAACCGCATCTTCAGGGTCTGGCTCGCCATATCGACACCGTGGAGGAGGCTCTGGTTCTGAGCTTTTAACAGCTCCACCATCTCCTCGTCGGTGTAATGAGCCTGGACTCCTCTGATACAGATCAGGGGATTTGCTGGTTTGGGCTCCTGTACTTTGAGGTCATCCTTCTCACTGAACTGCTTCTTCACAAGGTCCAGATCCTTTCTCGTGGCGCAGTTTAGGACAACCTTTTGATTGCGGGCCTTCCTCACCTTGTTCAGTTGAGCCCCCGTTGTTTTAAGGTCCAACACCACTCTGATCCTCTCCATGACATTGTCTCCTGTCTGTTTAGGGTCCGTCGATGAGACTATCAGAGTGTGGCTGGACTGTGTTGGCTTCGGCTGTGATGAAGTGGTCACGGGTCTATTTACGGGATGCGCCGTTTTGGGTCTGTCCCTCAGGTTATCCATGCCCTTGACGATGTCTGCCAGCGTTTTCCTGACCTCTACAACAGCGAGTTCGGTGTCGAGGTTTGTCGCCGGCGGTGTTGGCGCTTGAGGTCTGTCTCTCAGGACTTTGATGTCCGAGGACACTATCTCCAGCTTTTCCTTCACTGGCTGCAGGTGTTTCTTGATATCCTGAGGGGGGGGTGGAAGTGGTTGGCTTATGTGCTTGCCTATGACGTCTGCAAGCTTTTTTAGTTCGGCTTCTATCCTTGCAGTACCGGAAGCCGCCGCGAGCAGCTCGTCAGGAATGTGGCACTGGTGGTCTTGTGCTGAGGCGGTGGCGGGGAGCACCGGAAGGTCTGCCCTTATTCGCTCCATCTGTTTCCTTAGCGTATCTAGCTGATTTGTTACGCTGGCTATGCCGAGTTCGAGTCGCATAAGGATCGGGTTTGGGTTGCTGTCCCTTCCCGGCGATCCCGTGGCTCTTCCGGCCTCTTTTCGGGTTTTCTCGTGCTCTTTGCGCACCACCGCCTCTAGGGCCTGGACTCCTTTTCGTGTTTCGGCGTTCTCCTTTAGCGCCTGTAGGGTCTCAGCTCCCAGCCACTCCCTGATGAGCTTGGTTGTCTTCAGGGTCTCCCCTATGTCGTCCCGAGCGCGGCCCAATTCCAACGCTAGAGCCTTCTTGGTGGTCTCCATCTCTCTTGTGTGCGCTCTCTCCACCCTTACGAGCTCTTGAGCATGGCGTGACCTCTCCTTCTCTAGATTGTATTTATGCCGCGCCCTGGAGTCTGACAGGGACAGAACGGTCTCGTATAGACCCTGAAGACAATTGTGAGCAGCTTGCTTGCACTCACGTTTCATATTCCCGGCGGCCTCCAAAGCCTGCTTGCCCTGCTGAAGCATGGTATTGGCCTCCGCCGTCGCCATATCCATATGGACACCTGTCCCTTTCTTTGGTGTCCTGTATAGGATGCTGTCCCGGCGACTGCGCGAATCGGTGGTTTGACTTGAGGCGTTGGAGCTTTCCTCATCCGAGACTATGTGTTTGGGGGGGGAAATGTTACAACCTTCCCACCGTATAACCGTTTCTGACACGCGGCTTCTGTTAACAACTCCCAGCTGCTCCGAGCCATCAGAGCAAGCAGAGCTGTACGCCGTTGCTGGAGTTTGCGGATTTGTCACGCGTGTGAGCTCCGTTACGTCCGACACTGACGCTGCTTTCGCCTTAGGTGCCTCTTCTGTCGGCAATGGGTGCGCCAGCGTTTCTGACAGTACCGATTTTGCCGACTTGGAGATTACTTTCTCGCGAAGCGATCGTGTCGACTTTGTGACCTTTGCGGTCATTTTGGCGGGGGCGGAAGATGTTGAAGGGGCTGACATTTTGATAAGTATGAGGATTTATCTTTAACTTAGTTTCTAATATTAAATGTAATACAGTGTGACTATCAAACAATAAGACAAGACTAAAATTAAGACGGTGATGGACTTACTTACAGTTTATTTTGTTTCAAGATTTAACTTGTACGATGCTATCGCTGATGGACTGCGAAAATCTGCAGTGTGACGCTCTGCAGGTAGCGGAGTATGCCTTGCGCGGTGCTCGATGTTGAGAGTCCTGCTTGCGCGCTGATGGTGCTTGTCAATGAAATCGACGAGTGTCGCCGGGTCGCTGTGCGTGTTGGACGCCGAATTTTGAGTTTCTGTTGGGGCCAAGTTGAAGAGCTTTCCGAGCCCTTTGCAACGAGCCCAAACTCGACTGTCTAGCTCCAACTGGTAAGGATCTGGGCCGCGGGGGGGTGAGGTAGCCTCGAGGGGGGAAGAGGGGGGGGGGGTAGGTCTCGTGGGGAGACTATTGAGGGGGGGTGAGGGAGGGACGGGGGGAGGGGGGGGGTTTCGTGGGGTGACTATTGCGGGGGGGTGAGGAAGGGGGGTTGGGGGGGGGGATCCCACCTGATGACTTTTGGTGGGAGGGGGGGTGAAGGGTAAGTTGACTGAGGGGAGGGGTGCCCCAACTTGTAACACAAGTGGAGGGGGTATAAAATTTGGTGGGGGGGAGCTAAGGGGTGGGGGTGGGATATTTTAAGGGTGGAGGTTTTGGGGAGTGAGCGGTAGAGACCTGGATTCCCAAATCCAATGAGCCCAAACTCGGGGGTGGTGGGACTAAGGGCTGAGGAGTTCCCTCGGGCTAACCTGATGATGAGCAAGGTAGTCTCGGTAGTAGCGGCTGATCTGTGGACTGATTCCTCGGCCGGCTTCGGAGTCTTCAGGCAGGGCTTGGATGGCTGGCTTTACGTCACGCCTCGTGTTGGTAGGGCCACGTGAGGAAAAGTGAGGTTGTTTTCTAACCAAAAACCACGTGTTTTCAACGTTTTCCGCCCTTAATATCTCCCTGATCGCTGGACCGATTTCGATGCTTTTGGTGCCGCTGGATTGGTCTTAACTGCCTTTGTAAGGATTATTGTTGGTAGAGCGACTGCACTAACCTTGGCGTTGATATTACACCTTGAAGTCTCGAGGGTCCTGCACCGCAACCCTTGGAGGTACAGACTTGCCCACACTTATCCCGGTGAGTTGGCACTACACAATTTCACTGACAACTTTTCGCACTTGTAACACGATGCGTGTATTTTTCGCGAATTATTTGCACGGAGCCGATGTTATGCGTGTGACATAGAGTCGGTTACTGGGTTAGGTTAGGTTAGGTTAGGTTAGGTTAACGCTGCTTCCCAATCTGGGGGGCCCGAGCGCCGCTTGTAGGCGGCTCTACGTGGGGATCGTGCGATCGATGGCCCTTTACGGGGCCCCGATCTGGGCGGCTGACCTGACGGCCGGTAGTATCGCAGTCCTGCGCAAGCCGCAGAGAGCGATGGCCGTCAGAGTCATCAGGGGGTATCGCACGATCTCCTACGAGGCGGCTTGTGCACTGGCCGGATCCCCGCCCTGGGACCTCGAGGCGAAAGTACTCGCGTCATCGTATCGGTGGCGCGAGGAAGCGAGGGCGCGGGGTGAGCAACCGATGCAGCGACACATAGAGCTGCATCGGTCTCAGCTTCGCGAGGTCCTGGTGGCGGAATGGCGGGACAGGCTTTCACGCCCTACCGCCGGCCTCGACATCATCGAGGCGGTCCGGCCGGTGCTCGAGCGCTGGCTCGGGAGGAGGCACGGCTCCCTGTCGTTTCGGGTGACGCAGGTGCTCTCGGGGCATGGTTGCTTCGGGAAGTACCTGTGTCGCATAAACAGGGAGCCGGACGCTCGGTGTCACCACTGCGTCGACTGCCGGGAGGACACGGCGCGGCATACGCTGGCAGAGTGTGCCGCTTGGGAGGAGCCGCGCCGTGCCCTCATCTCAGAAGTAGGCAGTGACCTCTCGCTGCCGGCCGTCGTTGAGTCGATGGTCGACAGCGAGGAGTCCTGGGACGCGGTGGTTTCCTACTGCGAGACGGTCGTCTCGCAGAAGGAGGCTGCGGAAAGGGAGAGGGAGATCTCGTCCACTCACCCGGCCCGCAGCAGGCGCACCGGGCGTCGGCGGAGGGCGGATAACGCCCTCTTCCAGCCCCCCTAAATGGGTCCAGGGGCGACGGACTCGGGGACGTCCGTCGCCCCCCAAACATCAGGACCCGAGGTGGCGGCGCGTAGTGTTCCACGCGCGCCCCTCTTAGACGTCACGAGGGGAGTCAAACACCTCACTCCCCCCCCTGACCCGAGGAGGCCCGCAATGGCGGGCCGGCACCAGTCGGGGGCTGCGGAAGATTTTTACGTTCCCGCGACCCCCGGCGTAGGTGTGAGTCGGAACACCGGGGTGGTTTTTAGTCAGTAAGAGTCTGACAGACCCCTCCGCCCGCCCCAGGGCGGAGGACATCCATGAGGATTTTCCACCCCGGAAAAAAAAAAAAAAAAAAAAAAAAAAAAAAGGTTAGGTTAGGTTAGGTTAGGTTAGGTTAGGTTAGGTTAGGTTAGGTTAGGTTAGGTTAGGTTAGGTTAGGTTTTTTTTTTTTTTTTTTTTTTTTTTTTTTTGGCAGGAGTGGGAAATCCTCATGGACGCCCAAGCTGCTTCACATACGAACCAGTCTGGGCAGTGCCGGACTCTTACCGGCTAAAACCACACTCCTGCCTTACAATGCATCCGCAGACTCGTGGTCCGCGCCCTTGTCACTCTTAATTATATTGTTCGCTACTGTGTACATGTGCTTTATTTACTACATCTCCGCTTAAACGGGCGGAGCGTCACATTTCATACATCTTAGGATTCTGTATTTGTGTATGGTCCATCACCTTAGTTATGATTAATGTCATTAAGATTAATACTATAAAATAAACTAAAACTAAGAAAGTTTTTTTTTTTTTTTTTTTTTTAAATTTTTTTTTTTTTTTTTTTTTTTTTTAATTTTTTTTTTTAATTTTATTTTTTTTTTATTTTTTTTTTTATTTTTTTTATTTTTTTTTTTTTTTTCTGCATGCTTTTAATTTTTAAATGGTATGGTTATTTACAAAATACGATATTAAGTAACTAAATGGCAGTTCCAGTCGACCAGCCCCAACCGATGGCATCCGTTCACGGACTTGACGTACACATCCGCGCCGTTCAGCTCAACCATTTCTGAGGGAACCGAACGACCGGACGTACAGCGCCACCAACGGCAGGGCATTTACGTGAGTTTGACAGACTGGCTCTGCCATGTAGTTTAAATTTTTTTTTTTTTTTATTTTTTTTTTATTTTTTTTTTTTTTTTGTCTTAACGTTGTAACTATTACTATTATAAACAATGTGGTTGAACTTACTGACTACTGCTATGAGGGATGTGAAAAGTGGGTAAGAGGGAGTTCTTAAGGGTCGTTAGCGCCTCCACGATCGCCATGTTGCGATGCATTATTGCTGTCTTTAGGTTGTAATCGACAACTGCTTCTGTTGATGCATCCATTGCTTTCTTGGCGAACCGGCCTATGGCGTCACTTGCGTCGTCGGTGTAATAGACACAGCTGGTTGTGTGTCTCGACACGGCCACTACCGCGTGGGGAACGCTGAAACGAATGTGGGTCTTTTCTTTTCGGGTGTTGATGACAATGACGCGCTCGTATGTGAGACCCTGAGATTCGTGGATGGTCAGGATGCGGGAACCCTCGCCAGATCCGTACCCCTGGTCACTAAGGGAGGATTTCTCCTCCTGTGTGTGCACCAGGAATAGCGTGTTCAGGGATTTTTTCGGGATGTCCGCACCGGAGAAGCCACATACCCTCAGTGAGTGAATGTTACTCGTGGATGTTTTGGACGAGTAGATCCCACAGTAGATGTCGCTCAGTGCGAGCGCGACGTCCATGGGGTTCCGGTGAGTACAGAGCAATTCCTGGGTGATCGCAACCACCATATCTGGGCGGGTGTACCTAAGTGGAAATAGGTTTTCCCTGTCCAAATATGGTAGCTGATTGACATCCCCGATGAGGACAACTTCGCTAGCACTCGACAACTTAGCAGCCATCACTATGGCCCCAAAATGGTTCATGAGGGCCTCATCCACCGTCAAACGATGGCACTTGTCTCCCTTTTTGAATCCATTTGCTAGGACGGAGGCCATAGTTCGCACCTTCGTCTTTGCCTTATCGCCTAAGCGGTGCGAGAGCTTCTCTCTCAGGTCTTTTGCTGCTTCAGTTGTCGTGGTTACCACCACGTCGTTCTCCCCATCGAAGTGCCTCACCACCCACGTCGTCTTTCCGCACCCCGGAACTCCGTTTACCCACTTGAAATTGATTGCAATTGAGGTTCCCGAAATGGTTTGCGCCATCTCTAGAAACCTATCGTCCAGCATTACCTCTGTGCATTTGGCTACTACCACTATTGCTACCACCACTCTGATCCTCTCCATGACATTGTCTCCTGTCTGTTTAGGGTCCGTCGATGAGACTATCAGAGTGTGGCTGGACTGTGTTGGCTTCGGCTGTGATGAAGTGGTCACGGGTCTATTTACGGGATGCGCCGTTTTGGGTCTGTCCCTCAGGTTATCCATGCCCTTGACGATGTCTGCCAGCGTTTTCCTGACCTCTACAACAGCGAGTTCGGTGTCGAGGTTTGTCGCCGGCGGTGTTGGCGCTTGAGGTCTGTCTCTCAGGACTTTGATGTCCGAGGACACTATCTCCAGCTTTTCCTTCACTGGCTGCAGGTGTTTCTTGATATCCTGAGGGGGGGGTGGAAGTGGTTGGCTTATGTGCTTGCCTATGACGTCTGCAAGCTTTTTTAGTTCGGCTTCTATCCTTGCAGTACCGGAAGCCGCCGCGAGCAGCTCGTCAGGAATGTGGCACTGGTGGTCTTGTGCTGAGGCGGTGGCGGGGAGCACCGGAAGGTCTGCCCTTATTCGCTCCATCTGTTTCCTTAGCGTATCTAGCTGATTTGTTACGCTGGCTATGCCGAGTTCGAGTCGCATAAGGATCGGGTTTGGGTTGCTGTCCCTTCCCGGCGATCCCGTGGCTCTTCCGGCCTCTTTTCGGGTTTTCTCGTGCTCTTTGCGCACCACCGCCTCTAGGGCCTGGACTCCTTTTCGTGTTTCGGCGTTCTCCTTTAGCGCCTGTAGGGTCTCAGCTCCCAGCCACTCCCTGATGAGCTTGGTTGTCTTCAGGGTCTCCCCTATGTCGTCCCGAGCGCGGCCCAATTCCAACGCTAGAGCCTTCTTGGTGGTCTCCATCTCTCTTGTGTGCGCTCTCTCCACCCTTACGAGCTCTTGAGCATGGCGTGACCTCTCCTTCTCTAGATTGTATTTATGCCGCGCCCTGGAGTCTGACAGGGACAGAACGGTCTCGTATAGACCCTGAAGACAATTGTGAGCAGCTTGCTTGCACTCACGTTTCATATTCCCGGCGGCCTCCAAAGCCTGCTTGCCCTGCTGAAGCATGGTATTGGCCTCCGCCGTCGCCATATCCATATGGACACCTGTCCCTTTCTTTGGTGTCCTGTATAGGATGCTGTCCCGGCGACTGCGCGAATCGGTGGTTTGACTTGAGGCGTTGGAGCTTTCCTCATCCGAGACTATGTGTTTGGGGGGGGAAATGTTACAACCTTCCCACCGTATAACCGTTTCTGACACGCGGCTTCTGTTAACAACTCCCAGCTGCTCCGAGCCATCAGAGCAAGCAGAGCTGTACGCCGTTGCTGGAGTTTGCGGATTTGTCACGCGTGTGAGCTCCGTCACGTCCGACACTGACGCTGCTTTCGCCTTAGGTGCCTCTTCTGTCGGCAATGGGTGCGCCAGCGTTTCTGACAGTACCGATTTTGCCGACTTGGAGATTACTTTCTCGCGAAGCGATCGTGTCGACTTTGTGACCTTTGCGGTCATTTTGGCGGGAGCGGAAGATGTTGAAGGGGCTGACATTTTGATTAGTATGAGGATTTATCTTTAACTTAGTTTCTAATATTAAATGTAATACAGTGTGACTATCAAACAATTAGACAAGACTAAAATTAAGACGGTGATGGACTTACTTACAGTTTATTTTGTTTCAAGATTTAACTTGTACTATGCTATCGCTGATGGACTGCGAAAATCTGCAGTGTGACGCTCTGCAGGTAGCGGAGTATGCCTTGCGCGGAGCTCGATGTTGAGAGTCCTGCTTGCGCGCTGATGGTGCTTGTCAATGAAATCGACGAGTGTCGCCGGGTCGCTGTGCGTGTTGGACGCCGAATTTTGAGTTTCTGTTGGGGCCAAGTTGAAGAGCTTTCCGAGCCCTTTGCAACGAGCCCAAACTCGACTGTCTAGCTCCAACTGGTAAGGATCTGGGCCGCGGGGGGGTGAGGTAGCCTCGAGGGGGGAAGAGGGGGGGGGGTAGGTCTCGTGGGGAGACTATTGAGGGGGGGTGAGGGAGGGGCGGGGGGAGGGGGGGGTTTCGTGGGGTGACTATTGCGGGGGGGTGAGGAAGGGGGGGTTGGGGGGGGGGATCCCACCTGATGACTTTTGGTGGGAGGGGGGGTGAAGGGTAAGTTGACTGAGGGGAGGGGTGCCCCAACTTGTAACACAAGTGGAGGGGGTATAAAATTTGGTGGGGGGGAGCTAAGGGGTGGGCTGGATTCCCAAATCCAATGAGCCCAAACTCGGGGGTGGTGGGACTAAGGGCTGAGGAGTTCCCTCGGGCTAACCTGATGATGAGCAAGGTAGTCTCGGTAGTAGCGGCTGATCTGTGGACTGATTCCTCGGCCGGCTTCGGAGTCTTCAGGCAGGGCTTGGATGGCTGGCTTTACGTCACGCCTCGTGTTGGTAGGGCCACGTGAGGAAAAGTGAGGTTGTTTTCTAACCAAAAACCACGTGTTTTCAACGTTTTCCGCCCTTAATATCTCCCTGATCGCTGGACCGATTTCGATGATTTTGGTGCCGCTGGATTGGTCTTAACTGCCTTTGTAAGGATTATTGTTGGTAGAGCGACTGCACTAACCTTGGCGTTGATATTACACCTTGAAGTCTCGAGGGTCCTGCACCGCAACCCTTGGAGGTACAGACTTGCCCACACTTATCCCGGTGAGTTGGCACTACACAATTTCACTGACAACTTTTCGCACTTGTAACACGATGCGTGTATTTTTCGCGAATTATTTGCACGGAGCCGATGTTATGCGTGTGACATAGAGTCGGTTACGGGTTAGGTTAGGTTAGGTTAGGTTAGGTTAGGTTAGGTTAGGTTAGGTTAGGTTAGGTTAGGTTAGGTTAGGTTAGGTTAGGTTAGGTTAGGTTAGGTTTTTTTTTTTTTTTTTTTTTTTTTTTTTTTTTTTTTTTTTTTTTTATTTGGCAGGAGTGGGAAATCCTCATGGACGCCCAGACTGTCTCATTACTAAGCCAGTCTGGGCAGTGCCGGACTTTTACCGGCTAAAAACCACTCCTGCCTTTCTAAGTGTCCCCCTGACATGGTCAGAGACCTTTTTAAATTTATTTTTATATTTGTTTGTATAGTTTATATTTGTTACGCTAAGGTGCTCAGTTTAAAAAAAAAAATCTAATTTGTATGTATTTACGTTAACTTACTTTGTTTTCTTTTCTAAAAATCTATTTTTTTTTTTTTTTTTTTTTTTTTTTTTTTTTTTCCCTCTTTTTTTTTTTTCTTTTTTTCTTTTTTTTTTTTTTTGTATGCTTTGTCTGTATATACTTGTATATATTAAAAGCATACCTTTAAGTTTCCTTATTTCTTTTTATAACTCTTTTGGCTATTTCGATACTGTATTCCAACAAAATTTTTCGTAACTTTCCGTTTGTCATAATATTTTTAATGTTAGCCGGTTAGGTTAGGTTAGGTTAGGTTAGGTTAGGTTAGGTTCCCCACCGAGGGTGTCTCCACGTTGTCGTCGTGGTGGGGCTTGCGCGTCTCAATGATCTTGGGGCTCTGCCGGTAGAGTTACTCATGCCGGAAAGGCCCAAGTGAGAGACCAGACTAAGAGAGATACCGGGACGGGGTCGCTCCTGATTGATCGACGATAGTCGATCGACAGTTGACGTGACCATGCCGCTGCGGTGCAGGCGCACCAAGGCGGCGCGTGTTTCTCTCGTTGAGGAGTTGTCTTCAACGAGAGAACTTTCGGCGGGTTCGTTGAGTCGGGTTGGCCGGACAGCGAACGGAGGCATGTCTAATGCCGCCGCCGGGGGGCTTGGCTTAATTGCCTGGCCCAGAGGAAGGCTACCTCTAAGATAAAAAACCACCTAATCCTAAGCTTTGAAGCGCGGCGAGAGGATGAGTGGCTGGTGGGGGACCAGTCGCTAGCGCTTCCCCTGTAGAGCACCTGCCGCACTCTGCAGTATGTAGGCTTACCTGGTATCTAGGCTCTGCCAGGCGGACATTCTGACCTATATCTACTCGTGGGATTCATATGGATACAATTAAAAATAAAAAACAAACAGAGAAGGTGCCGATCGTTTTGGTCGAGCAGATGGGTGTGGGTGTGGTGTCAGATTCTGACACCACATCTGATAGGATGAGTGTGGCGAGCGTGGCGAGCGTAAGCTCAAAGCGCTCGCGGACGAAAGGGGAGGGGGCTGAGCGTGCGTCCAAGTTCTGGAAGAGGCACGCTCGCAAGGATGATGATGAAGAGCACGCGGGGTTCTCTTCCAGCGAAGAGAACGTACCCGCTAAGGTGTTGAAGGGCAGGAGAGGACGGGGTCGCGCTGCTGGTGGAGCGGGGTCGCGCGACTCTCTGGGGCGCTTTCTTAAGCGCCCCGACACGCCAGTGCCCAGCGCAGAGAATGACTCGGGGTCCAAGCAAGTGGCCCTCGAGCCCACGGTGGCGGACCTTGGCGGGGGCTCTACTGTGTCCCTGCTGGAAGCCAATAGAGCGGAGGCCAATGCTGCAAAGAGGTCGCAGCAAAAGACTGTCGCGGCTGACGAAGTCAGCGAGTTGGCCCGACAGGCCCGAGAGCGGCGCTCTGCTCGCATGGCTGACGGCGGGAGCGTATCGGCGGTGGCGCTTAGCCGCCAAGTGTTGGACGGCGTGGATGTTGTCTTGAGGGTTGCCACCAAGTCGGGCAATCTGAAGGGCACATTCACGCGTGCTCTTAAAGAGGCGGCAGACGGCATAAGGGAGGCGGTTGAGGTCCTCCTTAACCGCACTAGCACGGAGGAGACGGCGAAGCTATGGGAGGAGAATGGCCGTCTCCGATCCGAGTTGGAGGACCTCAAGCGGCAGTTTGCCAACCAGAGGGCAGCTCCCGCGGCCGCCTCCTCGACTGAGGTGCCACTGTCGTCGAGACCATCGCCGGTACCATCTTCGATGCCTGCACTTGCAGATGCAGACATCGAAAAAATCGCGCGCATCTGCATGATGCAGTGTGGAGAGATGGTGGGTGCCCGACTGGAGGCGATAGAGGCGAGGCTCCTCCCGGCTCGAAACCTCCGCCCGCCGCTCGCTGCGGACAAGCGGAGGAACCTCCTTCCTCAGCAGCCAGCGGCGGGCGCGGCGGCCGTGCCGAGCCGGTCCGGGAGGGGGGCCAACAAGCCCGCGGAGGGTACGTCCGTGTCCGCCACCCGGGCGGCTGCGCCACCAGCAGCGCCACCGGCTGCACCGCCGGCGGCCGCGCCCGGGCCTACCACAGAGGCCTGGGCGACGGTCGTCAAAAGAGGCCGCCGTCATGGGAAGAAGACGGCGCCTCCGACGCCCGCTAGAGCACCGGCACCGAAGAAAGTAAAGGGACCGCCTAAGGTCAGAGCCCCACGCTCCGCGGCTGTGGTTATAACGCTGCAGCCCGGAGCCGTCGAAAGGGGCATCACTTACAAGGCGGTCCTCACAACGGCGAAAGCGAATGTCGCGTTCCCCGACCTCGGCACACCGTCTGGCTTCAAAATGAGGCCAGCGATTACGGGAGCGCGGCTACTCGAGGTGTCGGGTGCCTCTAGCGGCGAAAAGGCGGACATCCTGGCCGCCAAGCTGAGGGAGGTCCTCAACCCGGAGGACGTCCGGGTGTCCAGGCCAATGAAGACCGTGGAGTTGCGTGTCGATGGCCTGGACGACTCGACGACCCCGGCTGAGGTCGTGGCGGCCATCGCCAAAGTTGGAGGATGTCCGCCCGAAGACATCCGGACGGGCGAGATACGCGCCGACGCTTCCGGGCTCGGCACGATTTGGGTGCGGTGCCCGGTGGCGGCGGCGAATAAAGTCGCTGACAGTGGGCGTTTGTTGGTGGGTTGGGTTGCAGCGAGGATCAAGCTGCTGCAGCCCAGGGCCATGCGGTGCTACCGGTGCCTGGACATTGGGCATGTCAGGGCACGGTGCACCGCTGAAATTGACCGCAGCGAGCAGTGCTATCGCTGCGGCCAGGCCGGCCACAAGGCGGCCCAGTGCTCCGCGGCGCCAAACTGCAGCCTCTGTACAGCTGCAGGGAGGCCCGCCGGGCACAGAGCGGGTGGAAAGGCCTGTGGCGCGCCCGCCACCAGCAAGAAAAGAAAAAAGAGAGGGGCTGCCAAGGCTGCGGGGGGCTCTTTACCCCCTCCGCAGCCTGGCTGCCTTTCGGCCGACTCCCGGCCTAGGAATGGTGCGGAGGGAATGGATTGCGCATAACGGCGCTCTACCATTTCCTCCAGGGCAATATCAACCACTCTGCTAGAGCTCAGGATCTCTTGCTCCAGAGCATGGCAGAGTGGTCGATTCACGTGGCTGTGGTCGCCGAACCGTATTTTGTCCCCCCCAGGGATAACTGGGTGGGAGACTTGGACGGTTTGGTGGCCATCATTGGCGGGGCTCTAGTCAACCCGTCCCGAGGTCACGGCTGGGTAGCCGCCCTCGCGGACGGCATTGGCACGGTTGGGGCGTATTTTTCGCCCAACAAGAGTCTCGCCGACTTCGAGAGGTTCCTTGTCGAGTTGGGTGCCGTCGTGGGCCGACTCCACCCTCGCCCGGTGCTGTTGCTGGGGGATCTCAACGCCAAGTCTGCGGCGTGGGGATCCCCTGTGACCGATGCTAAGGGCGAGGCGCTGGAGGAGTGGGCGGTCACGACTGGCTTGACCGTCCTAAATCGGGGCTCGGTCCACACGTGCGTTCGGCAGCGGGGCGGTTCTATTGTGGACGTCTCGTTCGCTAGCCCCGCTGTCGCGAGCAGAGTCCGTGACTGGCGTGTCGCTGTGGAGGTGGAGACGTTGTCGGATCACAGGTACATCCGCTTCGACGTCTCCGCCCAGACCGCCGGCGGCCGCGGTCCACCGGCCCCGCGAACGGACGGTCCACGCTGGGCGCGTAAGCACATCGACAGGGAGCTTCTCGAGGAGGCCGCTATTGTCCAGGCCTGGAGCCGGGAGTCGGCAACGAACGGACCCGTCGACGTCGACCAGGAGGCGCTGTGGTTCCGCGGGGCGATGACGCAAATTTGCGACGCGTCCATGCCCCGGGTCCACGCACAGTCCGCAAGGCGCCAGGTGTATTGGTGGACAGCCGAAATCGCACAGCTGCGCGTCGCGTGCGTGGCGGTTAGGCGCCAGTACACCCGATACCGGAGGAGACGTCGTCGGGTCCCTGACGAAGAAGCCGCGCTGTATGAGGTGTACCGCGCGGCTAAGGAGACTCTGTGGCTGGCCATCGGCGCGTCGAGGACGCGAGCCAGGGAGGAGATGTTGGAGACTCTAGACGGGGATCCGTGGGGGCGCCCTTATCGCGCGGTCCGAGGGAAACTTCGAGCCGCGGCGCCCCCACTTACGGAGAGTCTCCAACCTGAGCTGCTGGAAGAGGTAGTTGCAGCCCTCTTCCCGGCAAGAGCGGAACATACTCCGCCGCCGATGGCTTTGCCCACAGCCGCAGAGTCTACAGAGGAGGAGAACGCCATCACCGTCCCAGAGGTGACACAGGCAGAGATGAGGGCAGCCGTGATGCGGCTCCGGGCCAAGAACGTGGCTCCGGGGCCCGACGGGATCCACGGCTGCGTGTTAGCCCTCGCTCTGAAGGAACTTGAGCCCCAACTGAGAGGACTCTACACAGCGTGCCTGGAGCAGGGCCAGTTTCCCACTTTGTGGAAATCTGGTCGTCTGGTCCTGCTCAGGAAGGCGGGGCGCCCTGCGGACTTGCCGTCCGCGTACCGGCCCATAGTGCTGCTAGACGAGGTGGGCAAGCTGTTTGAGCGGATAATCGCAGCCCGCCTCGTCGGCCACTTGTGCAGAGAGGGGCCGGACCTGGACGACAGCCAGTTCGGGTTTCGGCATGGGCGCTCCACAATCCACGCTGTGTCGCGGGTTAGAGTCCTGGCGGAGGAAGCGGTGTCCCGGGGCGGGGTGATGTTGGCGGTGTCTTTGGACATCTCCAACGCCTTCAACACCCTGCCCTGGAGTTGTATTCGGGAGGCACTGCGGTACCATGGGGTGCCTCCCTACCTCCGCCACATCGTTGGGGCTTATTTGTCGGAGAGGTGTGTCACCTACATGGGACGTGATGGCGGAAACCAGCGCCGCATGTCGTGCGGTGTTCCACAGGGCTCGGTTGTAGGCCCGCTCCTGTGGAACATCGGGTACGACTGGGTGCTGAGGGGCGAGCTCAGTCCGGGGGTCGACCTGACGTGTTATGCGGATGACACGCTGGTCACTGCCCGGGGGAGCTCGCACAGGGAGGCAGCGTTGTTGGCGACGGCTGCGGTCTCACAGGTGGTGAGCCGCATACGTCGCCTAGGCCTGGAGGTGGCCCTCAGCAAATCGGAGGCCATGGTGTTTCATGGCCCCCGGCGGGCGCCGCCACCCGGCTCACACATCGTGGTCGGGGGGGCTCGGATCGCTGTCGAGTCCACCATGAAGTATCTGGGATTGGTGCTCGACAGCCGGTGGGACTTCGGGCCCCATTTCCGACGGCTGGCGCCCAAGTTGCTGGGCGCTGCTGGGGCGCTGTCAACGCTGCTTCCCAATCTGGGGGGCCCGAGCGCCGCTTGTAGGCGGCTCTACGTGGGGATCGTGCGATCGATGGCCCTTTACGGGGCCCCGATCTGGGCGGCTGACCTGACGGCCGGTAGTATCGCAGTCCTGCGCAAGCCGCAGAGAGCGATGGCCGTCAGAGTCATCAGGGGGTATCGCACGATCTCCTACGAGGCGGCTTGTGCACTGGCCGGATCCCCGCCCTGGGACCTCGAGGCGAAAGTACTCGCGTCATCGTATCGGTGGCGCGAGGAAGCGAGGGCGCGGGGTGAGCAACCGATGCAGCGACACATAGAGCTGCATCGGTCTCAGCTTCGCGAGGTCCTGGTGGCGGAATGGCGGGAAAGGCTTTCACGCCCTACCGCCGGCCTCGACATCATCGAGGCGGTCCGGCCGGTGCTCGAGCGCTGGCTCGGGAGGAGGCACGGCTCCCTGTCGTTTCGGGTGACGCAGGTGCTCTCGGGGCATGGTTGCTTCGGGAAGTACCTGTGTCGCATAAACAGGGAGCCGGACGCTCGGTGTCACCACTGCGTCGACTGCCGGGAGGACACGGCGCGGCATACGCTGGCAGAGTGTGCCGCTTGGGAGGAGCCGCGCCGTGCCCTCATCTCAGAAGTAGGCAGTGACCTCTCTCTGCCAGCCGTCGTTGAGTCGATGGTCGACAGCGAGGAGTCCTGGGACGCGGTGGTTTCCTACTGTGAGACAGTCGTCTCGCAGAAGGAGGCTGCGGAAAGGGAGAGGGAGATCTCGTCCACTCACCCGGCCCGCAGCAGGCGCACCGGGCGTCGGCGGAGGGCGGATAACGCCCTCTTCCAGCCCCCCTAAATGGGTCCAGGGGTGACGGACTCGGGGACGTCCGTCGCCCCCCAAACATCAGGACCCGAGGTGGCGGCGCGTAGTGTTCCACGCGCGCCCCTCTTAGACGTCACGGGGGGAGTCAAACACCTCACTCCCCCCCCTGACCCGAGGAGGCCCGCAGCGGCGGGCCGGCACCAGTCGGGGGTTGCGGAAGATTTTCACGTTCCCGCGACCCCCGGCGTAGGTGTGAGTCGGAACACCGGGGTGGTTTTTAGTCAGTAAGAGTCTGACAGACCCCTCCGCCCGCCCCAGGGCGGAGGACATCCATGAGGATTTTCCACCCCGGAAAAAAAAAAAAAAAAAAAAAAAAGGTTAGGTTAGGTTAGGTTAGGTTAGGTTAGGTTAGGTTAGGTTAGGTTAGGTTAGGTTAGGTTAGGTTAGGTTAGGTTAGGTTAGGTTAGGTTAGGTTAGGTTAGGTTAGGTTAGGTTAGGTTAGGTTAGGTTAGGTTAGGTTAGGTTAGGTTAGGTTAGGTTAGGTTAGGTTAGGTTAGGTTAGGTTAGGTTTTTTTTTTTTTTTTTTTTTTTTTTTGGCAGGAGTGGGAAATCCTCATGGACGCCCAGGCTGCTTCACAGACAAACCAGTCTGGGCAGTGCCGGACTCTTACCGGCTAAAACCACACTCCTGCCTTACAAATAAATCCACAGACATGGAGGTCCGTGCTTTGGGTTACATAATAGTTTTGTTTAACAGTTTTTCGTTCTTTTTGTTACTGTGCTCCTACATCGGACACTTATTGCTATCTTAAAAACTACGTGAGTCCATTAGTTTTTTTTTTTTTTTTTTTTTTTTTTTTTTTTTTTTTTTTTTTTTTTTTTTTTTTTTCCATGCTTTTTCGTTTAATATTACAGGTATGATGGTATTATATTAAAAGTTAGGATATAAGTAACTAAAAGGCAGTGCCAGTTGACCAGCCCTAACCGACAGCATCCGTTCACGGACTTGACGTACACATCCGCGCCGTGCAGCTCAACCATATTTTAGGGAACCGAACGACCGAACGTACAGCGCCACCATCGGCAGGGCATTTACGTGAGTATGACAGACTGGCTCTGCCACTTAGTTTTACAGTTTTTTTGTTTTTTTTTTTTTTTTTTTTTTTTATGGGTTACATTGGGGTTTCATTTGGATTGGAGTTTGGATAGGGACTTGTTAGGTGGTGTTAATAGGGGGTCTGCAGACCAGGGACTTCGCTAGCCTGAGCAGGTTTTCCATAACGACTGTGTCTCGATGCTGCATGGCCATCTTCAGGTTGTATTCGACGACCGTTTTAGTCGGCGCATCCATCGCCCTTTTTGCAAAGCGGGCCGTGGCATCGTCGGCGTCGTCGGAGTAATAGACGCAACTGACTGTATGTCTCGACACCGCCACTACCGCATGGGAGATGCTGTCGTGGATTTGGAGCCTCCTGGACTTGGTGTTGATGATAATTACGCTGTCGTAGGTCAAACCCTGAGCCTCGTGTATGGTTAACGTGCGCGACCCTTCGCCGGACCCATATCCCTGGCTCACTAGAGAGGCTTTCTCCTCTTGCGTATGAACCAGGAATAGGGTATTCTGGGCAGTCCTCGGTATTTGCGCTCCTGTGTAACCTTTCACCCTCAGGGAGTGGACCCGCGACGGCGACGACTTGGAGGAGTATATACCGGAGTATATCTCGTTCAGTGCAAACGCTACATCCATCGGATTGCGGTGTGTGCAAAGAAGCTCCTGGGTGATGCCAGCCACCAAGTTCGGACGGGTATACCTTAACTCGAATAGGTTCTCTCTGTCCAAAAATGGAAGCTGGTTTACGTCTCCGATGAGGACAATTTCGCTTGCTCCAGACAACCTTACTGCCATGACTATGGCCCCAAAGTGGTTCATAAGAGCCTCGTCTACCGTGAGACGGTAGCATTTCTCTTGCTTCTTGAACCCGTTTGCTAAAATTGAGGCCATAGTGCGCACCTTTGTCTTTACTCGGTCTCCTAAGCGGTGCGCAAGCTTCTCCCTGAGATCTTTGGCAGCTTCGGTCGTCGTGGTGGCTACGACGTCCTTCTCCCCATCGAAGTGCTTCACCACCCAGGTTGTCTTGCCGCAACCCGGGACTCCATTGACCCACCTGATGTTGGGTACCGCCCAACTTTCCTGCGATGCTGGGGTGTCTGAAGTCGTCAAGACGGACTGTGCCATTTCGAGGATCTTATCGTCCAGCATGATTTTGGTACATTTGGCGGTAACCACTATCGGGTCGTCATTCGGTGTTTGGAATTTAATTTTGCCTGAGCGCTCCGTTTCCTCCTCGTTCAGGGCCACAAAACCGCTCTTCGCGCTGTAGGCTGCCATGTACGACCCCGTCATTTCTCCTTTGATGACTTGAGATCTGACGTTGTCGTACACTGCTGCCTCTGCTTCTTCGAGTAGTACCCTTAGCAGTCCTTCTGTGTCTCTTTGGAAGGTCTGCAGGATCTTCCTGCATTTCATGAGATTGACTTCTCTGGTCGCTCTCACGATTGCTACGTACTCGAGGAAAGCGCTCTTCACGTGGTCCGTAGTGCCCGCATTCACTGCGAGTGTCGGCGGGCTGACTTGCCCTTTGTCGGCTCTTGTTGGCGTGGGCCTCTGCATTGCTGGTTCTTTGGGCTTCTTTTTGAAGAACCTTTCCACTGCTGTTTCTTGATTGTGGGATGGTGATGCGTGACTGGTGCTTGGGAGCAGTGCGCTGAGGAAAGTGCCGAAAGCTTTCAGGCGACTCCTCGACCGGGCCCGGTCCTCGGGGCTAGTGGTCTTGCTCTGCTCCTTTGCAGCTCTTTCGGCGGCTGCCTTCTGCTGGGCCCTCTCTGAACCGCTTTGAGTGGTCGGGCTTGTTGCGGGGCTCGTCGTGCTGGCTGTTGGTTGTCTGGGGGCTTTGAGGAAACTCAGAGTTTCCCCTCTGTCCTCATAAACAACTACCTCGTGATGTTCTGAGGCTTTTATACAACCGAAGCGGTCTGCGACGTCTCCTCTCTCCCCATCGATCATCATCGCGTCAACACTGATGGTGCGTGCTGTGAATGCCGTGTTTTCTCCTGCCTCCCTGATCTTTTGGAGCAGTGAGCTTACCTGAGCGAATGGAGTCTCCTCTCCCCACTCGAATAGTGCGATCGTCTTCCCTTTGTGTCGCAATAGACGGCATCGGTGAGTGGCTACTTCCACTTGAGGCAATGCACGATACTTGCTGCCTTTTATGCTCGCTTTGGTGGTGCTTCCGTTGATCAAGGCGGCAAGGCCTGGCGATATCGGTATACGGGCCGCAGGTCGGCTCCAGCCTATGCAGAAGCTCACGCCCAACTTCTCTCCTTCCCTGTTCATGAAGAGAGCAACGCCTCGCAGCCTGATGCCTGGAACTCCGTCTCCTCCGCATGCCAGGAATTGGGTGATGGGCATGATGCTAGGGGCTGGTTGTAGGCTGACCTCTGGTACTGCTGCTGCTACTACCGCTGGTGGTGCCACTGGTACTGGCCGTTGGTTGGTGTTTGTGTGTGTGAATTGTGTTATGATGAGTGGTGTGCGTGTTGTGCTTTGTGTTGATGTTGTTGTCCGTGCGGTGACTGTTGTGGTTGTTGGTGTTGTCGTAGGTGGTAGTCGGTTTCGGTGTTGACTTCGCAAGGTTGCGTCCGTTTTGTTGGCTTCTGCTGCGATGATGGCAACTTTGCTCGCGAATGCCAGGAATGGTTTTCTGATGGCCGGTCTCCCCATGATAGTGTGGAGTGTGGACTGACTTAGCTGGGTTTCGATCTTTACTTCCAGCTCCATTCTGTCGTGACTGAACCTTGGGCACTCGAAGAGCAGGTGCCAGACTGTTTCTTCGCAACTCGGGTCACAGACGCACGAGGGGCTATCTTTCAGATGGAAACGGTGGAGATACGCTGAGAATCCTCCGTGTCCCGTTAGGACTTGTACATGGACCGGTGTGAGAACTGCATCTCTGAGTGTCCTTTTCGCCGCTAGGACGTCTGGGAAGAACACTTTTGTGACCGCTCCTGTACTTGAGGACTCGTATCGCGCTTGCCACTTCTTTATAGTCCCCTCCCGTATCTTCCTCCTCACGAACGATACGGGGACCTTGCTAAAGTCTGCTGTCTCTTTTGTAAGAGCTGCCTCCTTGGCCAGCTCGTCCGCTCTCTCATTCCCGGCGGTTCCCACGTGGGCCTTGAGCCAGAACAGCCTCACTTCTCTGCCCTCCTCTCTGATCTCTCGAACACATCTTTTGATTTGGAGTGCCAGGTGGTGAGTGACAGACGGTCTTCTCAGCAAGTCAAGTGACGATCTTGAGTCACTTAAGATGCTTACGGAGGTCGACCTGGATTCTCTTGCCATCCTGACAGCTCTAAAGAGCGCGTACATTTCAGATTGGAAGACTGTGTTGTGAGGCTCCAAGCCAAAGGTGCTGGACTTGGACTCCTTTCCATTTTCCCACCATGTTAAGGCAGCTCCGACTTTTCCCTCAATCTTACTGCCGTCGGTGTATATTTGGGGACCGATTACTTGATGGGTTTCCAGGGTTTCAGGAGTCCAATCCTCTAGGCATGCATACTCTGTTATTGTGAGTTGCGCTGGGTGGGGATTTTGGGAATGGTGCAGGTTGCACTCCAGCTCGCGGCCTGGCGGTATGAACTCTCGGGAATGTCCCTTTTTGATCTTAAAGAGGGTTGCGGCCTCGATTACCCGGAGATCTAGGGGGAGTTGGCCTGACAGGATAAGTGCCGATGTCAGAGACACCGTGCGGTATGCTTTGCAGATCTTCTGCGCGAAACCTCTCTGCAGTGAGTCAAACTGATTCCTTGTCATCAGTTTCTCGGCTGCAGGGGCCCACGCACTCGCAGCATACATCACGATAGGCTCTATCACCGACACGTATATTGTCCTGATTATCTCTCTGTTGAGACCCCAAGTCACCTTTGCGGCGCATGCCAGCTGCTTGTAGATGTCTGCAGCCTTTTTACAGGTCGCAGACACGTGCGCGTTGAAGGTGAGTTTAGAGTCTATTGTGAGACCTAGCAGCTTGACTTCTTCGACCAGGTTCAGCCGCGTGCCAGACATTTGGACGACCGGAACGTCGTACTTAAGCTTCCTCGTTAGCACCATCGCGTTGGTCTTGTGCGCGGCAAAACGCAGCTTGTTTTGGACGCCCCATTCCGATACTATGTCTAGCGTGTCGTTGGCTGATTTCTGCAGGGGAGTGGCTGTGAAGTCCGAGAAGACTAGAACCACGTCGTCTGCAAAGGCTTGGCAGTATACCCCCATACTAGCCATCTTGTGTAGGAGTGAGTCTAGTATAAGGTTCCAAAACGTCGGTCCGGCAATTGAGCCCTGGACGCATCCTTTCGTGGTACCCTTCTCGCTAGACGCTCTGGCGTAATTGACCCTGATGTTCCGGTCTTCCAGGTATGAGTTGACGAGAGTGTAGATGTTTTTGGGACATTTCTTGATTACCATCTGTCTTTTTAATGCTGGCCACCACGCGTTATCGAAGGCTCCCTCTATGTCCAATGATATCAAAAGCACGATTTTTTTGGCTTTGATTTCGGCTCGTAGGTGTCCCATTAGAGCATAGAGGGCGTCCTCGGTTCCGCGCTGCGGCATGAAACCGTACTGGTTTGGATGCAGAGTTGGGAGGAAGTGGTGCTGTAGTCTGCCTACTAGGAGCTTCTCGACGATTTTTCCTAGGACCGAGAGCAGACCTATTGGCCTGTACGACTTTGGGCTGGTGTAGTCGTCCTTTCCTGGCTTGCGAAGAATGCACACGTGGGCGACCTTCCACTGCTTCGGGAAGTATGACAGCGACAAGCACCTGTTGGCTATCGCTAAGAATACTTCCCTATCGCAGTTTATTGCCGCAGCGCAGATGTCTGCTGTTAATCCGTCGGGACCGGGGGCTTTTTTTGGATTTTGGTTCTGGAGAACCATTTCCAGCTCCGCGGTTGTGAAGGGTGGATCGTCGGCAGACAGACCTTGGGGGTTTCTCTCCTCCGCGAGCTTCCTCAAAGCTGTGTGGTATGGCTGTTCAGCATCTGTTGAGTCGTCGGGGTAGAAGGTTTGTGCCAGAAGATCCGCGGATTGCTCTGGACTGAGCGTCTCTCCTGCGGTATTTCGCAGGAGTGCATCGTCCTGTCTTCTGGCTGTCTTCCTTAGTACCCTGTAGATGCCGTCCCACATGCTCTCTCGGTCTTGCTTCGAGCAAAACTCCTTCCAATTCGCTGTCGCGGCTTCTGTCACTGCTGTGGTGTACGTGGTTTTTGCAACGACGTACTCTTGGATGGTGAAGTGTCTCCGGCTTGCGGCTGCGTTCCGGATCCTTCTCTTCTTCGTCATGGCCTCTTGTTTGAGACGATCCAGAGAAGGGGTCCACCATGGGGGCTTTGCGTCGTGTTTAGGTGACCCCAGCTTTGGGATCGCTTTCTTGCATGAGCGATGGATGTTCTGGGTGTATGAAGTGATGATTGTCTCCAGATCTTCTGGGTTAGAGACGTCCAAGACTCTGACTGGTGTGATGTCACTGTCTGCTAGGCTAATCTTGAAGTGTGTGCTGAAGTCGGACCACTTTGCCTTCTTTGTGTTGTAGATGCGCGTCGAGATTGTCCTTAAGGGTTCCAAGGCCTTTTCTAAGCGCATCGAGAAGGTTATTGCATTATGGTCTGATGTTGTTAGGCTCCGTTCTACACGCCACTCTTCGACCTTACCCAGCAGAGACAGGCTGCATGCCGTCACATCGACGATGCTTGTGCACCACCTGTCACCTCTGTAGGTCTCGAACGTCGGTGTTTGGCCCGTGTTTAGGATGTGGAGATCCCGCTCGTTGAGGAATGAGCTGTACGCTGCCCCGCGATGGTTTTCGGAAACACTTCCCCACCACTGGCTCCAGGCGTTAACGTCTCCTCCCACCAGGATGTTGGTTGTGTGTAGTTTTTGTGTAGTGCTGTGTGTTTCGAGAAGGTAGGGCTCGATTTCCTGGTCACCCTCAAAATAGACCGATAGCACCCCAAAACTGAACTGACCTGCCTTCAGCAAGACGGCAGCGATGTTCTCGGTCACAAGCTGGGGGTCGTGGATGACTTCCAGGGTGTTTCCGAACACTACGATCGCCGCCTTTACTGGTTTTTGGCGATTGAGGCTGCACTGGATGACTTGCGTGCCAGGGCATTGTTTCATCACACCTGTTCTACCTACATAGGGCTCTTGAACAAGTGCTACTGAAACCCCTTTAGCCTGAGCCGCCAAGTGGAGTTCTTCTGTGGCCAGCTTGGAGCGCTGAAGATTCACTTGGATGAACCGCAATCTTGCCGTCGGTCTTGTTATGTTTTGAAGGGTGACTGGTTGACTGGTTTGTGTGTTCCCGTCGTCGCCCTTAGCAATAGGAAACGCGCGATCTCGCTATTCCATCCCATTTTTGTCGTTCCTGGCAGTCTTCGCTGTACGCTGTATGTGCCAGGTCGCTGCCCGTCTTTTGTGCTACCTTGCAGTTCATGCAAGTGGGCTGTTTTCCGTCAGCTCGAGTGAGGCAGTCCCTTACGTTGTGTGCTCCACTGCAGTAGCTGCAGACTTCTTTAGCAGCCTTACATATGGACCTATTATGGCCATATCCAAGGCACTTTGAGCACTGGACTAGGGGGGACTGGTCCTCGATCGAGCATCGCTTGATGCCCACGTGAACTTTTTGCACCTGTGTGCAGCATTTCCAGAGCTCCGGGGAGAGCTCCAAAACAGGGTGGCACTCATGGGGGTTCCTCGCACGCTTCCTATAGCGAACCTTCATGGTCTGTCCATCGACAGCGACGTTCTGCAGAAGGTGTTTGTTCTGCGCTTTTAGGAGATCGACAATCTCCCCGTCGCTGTAGCTGGACAGCACTCCCTTGATGCAGACGAGGGGATTTTGGGGTTTTGGCTCCTGGACCTTTAGCCCTGCATTCGAGTGGACTTGCTCCTTGATCTTGTTCAAGTCCGACTTGCTCGCACATTTTAGAACCACTTTCTGGTTCCGTGCTTTCCTCACAGTGTCGACTCGGGCTCCGCTTGTTTTGAGGTCCAGGGCGGTCCTGATCCTCTCGATTACATTATCTCCGGTGTGTTGGGGATTCGTCGACGAGACGATCAAGGTGTGGTTGGATTGTGTAGGCGGTTTTGGGAGCTTGGGTTTACTGGCGACCTGGGCAAAGGTTTTGGGACCCTGTTGTTGTTGAGGTGATTTGTCTGCTTTGATCAGGTCCGCTACCCCCTTCTCAATGTTTTGGAGGGTTTTCTTTACCTCCCCGACCGCAAGTTCCGCTTCCAGATTCAGCGCCGGGGGCGCTTGCATTTGCGGCTCTTTGTCGCGCAGTACGCGTAGATCTGCCGAAACGATCTCCAACCTTTCCGAGATCGGTTTAAGATGCTGTTGGAAGCTGATTTGTGTCTGTGGTGGTGGGGGGGAGGCTACAGGCCTGTTGGCAATGGCCTGTAATTGGAGCTGCAGGCTTCCTATCTCCTCTTTGAATTTGGTGGTTGTGAGAATGTCTGTCTCCGTCTCCCGGCTACTCAGGTCTAGCTCCGTGGTCTTTTGCCGGTCGAAGTCGTCTTTGAGCCTTTCCAATGCCTTTCGGAGCACGTCCAGCTGGTTGGAGATGCTAGAGATGTTTGTATCGAGGCGAGATAAGCCGGCCCCCATCGAATCCCACATGGGATCTCCTCCTGGGGCTCTAGCGCTTTCCTGCCTAGTCCTCTCGTGCTCCTTCTGGTTTCGCAGACTCGCGGACATAACTTCGCCTTTTATCTCCTTGATGCCGTTTAAGGCTTCAAGGGTTTCGTGGCCGAGCCATTCCCGGATCCCTTTCGCCTCTTTTTTAGTGTCGGCGACGTCAGCCTGCATGAGTGAGAGCTCCACTTTCATAGACATAAGCTCACGAGTGTGAGCTCTCTCGACCCTCACAAGCTCTTGTGCGTGTCGAGAGCGCTCCTTCTCGAGGTTGTACTTGTGGCGTGCTCTCGAGTCCGCCAATGACAGGGCCGTCTCATATAGGCCCTGTAGGCATTCATGTGCTGTGGCCTTGCACTCCCTCTTCATATTCCCTGCTGTTTCCAGGGCGTCCTTCCCTTTCTGCAGTAGTTCATTGGCCTCACGGGTGGCCAGGTCCATTTCCACCCCTGTGCCCCTTCTCGGCGTCCTATAGAGGAGGCTCGGCCGTCCACTCTGGGGGCGGTCGGCCTGGCTCACTGTGGAGGCCACCGAGCTTTCCTCGTCCGAGATGATCTGGCGGGGGGGTGAGATGCCGCATTGCTCCCAGTTGATGACTGTCTCGTAGATCCGGGCACGATCCTCCGGAGTGTGTGTCTCAGTCACCGATTGCAGTGGCGGTGTCCTGCTCGTCACATCCGGCTCCGACGCTGCCTTCGGCACCTGTGGCTTCTGCGGTGGATGCGCCGACTTTTCAGATACTGCAGACTTAGCCGTATTCTTCAGAACTTTCTCCCTCAGAGATTTAGGGGCTTTTACGCCGTCTGTGGTCATTTTGCGGGAGGTGTTGGGCTTGGAAGACATGTTTGTATGGGGAGGGGAGGTTACCTAGTTAGTATTAAAGGACAGGCTGTTACAAAGTTTAATAGTTAAGTAGAGATAAGGCTGATGTGTAAAACTGACTTAATGACTGGGTAATGTTATTATTATTATATGTTTTTTTTTTTTTTTTTTTTTTTTTTTTTTTTTTTTTTTTTTTTTTTTTTTTAAATGGACTCACGGATGTTCCGCCGCTGGTCTGCGTCTGCTATCCGATGAGGAGCCCGATAACTGTCAGAGCTCGATGTTCTGAGCCCTGTGTTTGCGCTGGTGGTGGCCCTCAGTGGAATTTTGCAGCGTTGCTGGATCACTGAGTATGTGTGGTGCCGAAAGTTGTATTTCTGCTGGAGCCAGATGAAAGGGCGTTTTGTACCCTTTCAAATGAGCCGAAACTCGGCTGTCTGGCTCAAACGGGTGCGAAGTTAGGTCGCGGGGGGGTGAAGTAGCCCCGAGAGGGGTGAGGGGCGGGGGGGGGGGTTTCGTGGGGACACTACTGAGGGGGAGTGAGGGAAGGGGCGGGGGGGGGGGGGGGTTCGTGTGGAGACTACTGAGGGGGGCGAGGGAAGGGGGCGGGGGAGTTGAGGAGACACCTGTGGAGGGGGTAGGTTGGTGAGGTTAAGTTGGTGGTGAGGTAGTGGGAGAAGTGACAGGAAGAGGGGGGTAACGAGGTGAGGGGGGGAAGGGGCTAGGGGTGAGGGGGGTGAGGGGAAACCCTTTGTGGCTCACGCAAGGTCCTGAAGTTTCAAGCCGGCCGAATGAATCCAAACTCGGGGGGGGTGGGACTAAGGGTT
This sequence comes from Lithophane semibrunnea, assembly GCA_947363905.1. Taxonomy (NCBI): domain Eukaryota; kingdom Metazoa; phylum Arthropoda; class Insecta; order Lepidoptera; family Noctuidae; genus Lithophane; species Lithophane semibrunnea. The sequence goes on from OX376187.1 coordinate 21,017,834, forward strand.
GAGGAGTTCTCTCGGGGCTTACCTAGTGATGAGCCGTGGAGTCGTCACACTGGTGGCTGGTCTGCAGGCAGATTCCTCGGCCGGCTTCGGAGTCTTCAGTAAGGGCTGGGATGCTAGCTATACGTCACGCCTCGTGTCGTAGAAGCACGTGTGGGAAAAGTGAGGTTATTTTTTCCCGTATAACCACGTGTTTTGGCGTTTTTCGCACCTTAATAACTCTCAAACCCCTGCTCCGAATTTAATGATACTGGTGTCACTGGATAGGCCTTTGCTGCGACTCTCGCGATTCTTGTGGGTAGAACGACTCCAAGGAGCTTGTCGAAGTTATTCACTGCTGAAGTTCCAGGGACCCTGCTCCACAACCCGTACAGGAAGACACTTGCCCACACGTTTCCTGGTGATTTATAACTGCACAATTCCACTGATAACTTTTCACGCTCACAGCTCAACGCGTCTAATTTTGGCGAATATTTTGCGCGGAGCAGATGTTGTTCGTGCGATGTATAATCGGTTACTGAGGTTAGGTTAGGTTAGGTTAGGTTAGGTTAGGTTAGGTTAGGTTAGGTTAGGTTAGGTTAGGTTAGGTTAGGTTAGGTTAGGTTAGGTTAGGTTAGGTTAGGTTAGGTTAGGTTAGGTTAGGTTAGGTTAGGTTAGGTTAGGTTAGGTTAGGTTAGGTTAGGTTAGGTTAGGTTAGGTTAGGTTAGGTTAGGTTAGGTTAGGTTAGGTTAGGTTAGGTTAGGTTAGGTTAGGTTAGGTTAGGTTAGGTTAGGTTAGGTTAGGTTAGGTTAGGTTAGGTTAGGTTAGGTTAGGTTAGGTTAGGTTAGGTTAGGTTAGGTTAGGTTAGGTTAGGTTAGGTTAGGTTAGGTTAGGTTAGGTTAGGTTAGGTTAGGTTAGGTTAGGTTAGGTTAGGTTAGGTTAGGTTAGGTTAGGTTAGGTTAGGTTAGGTTAGGTTAGGTTAGGTTAGGTTAGGTTAGGTTAGGTTAGGTTAGGTTAGGTTAGGTTAGGTTAGGTTAGGTTAGGTTAGGTTAGGTTAGGTTAGGTTAGGTTAGGTTAGGTTAGGTTAGGTTAGGTTTTTTTTTTTTTTTTTTTTTTTTTTGTTTGGCAGGAGTGGGAAATCCTCATGGACGCCCAGACTGACTCACTTATGACCCAGTCTGGGCAGTGCCGGACTTTTACCGGCTAAAACCACACTCCTGCCCTTGCTCAGTGTCCCTCTGACATTATCAGAGCCGTTTTTTTGTCTGTATAAATTAGTTTTTCTTAAAAATTCATTTAACCTTTCTTAAATAAAAACGACTAAGTCCATCATTAAAGCGGAGTTTAATAAAAACAGAGAGTCTATTTCTCTAGACATCCAAGTTCCCCTAATTTTTTGTTCCAAATTTTTATATATTTTATTTATTTTAATTTATGTTATATTACGTTATTTTTTATGCTATATTTACTACCTGTATTTTAACTATTGTACTCTTCTACTTTTAATAATTTGTGCTTTATACTCTTTTACTAATATTATGATACATTAATTATATGCCTACGATATACTAAGTATCATATTTTCTTTTACTATTTATTCCTATTTACTACTATATTTGCTATTTCGCAACAATAGTCCAAAAACTCTTTCCTCTTCTTTCCTTCGATCAGGTCGGGCAGATTGTATGCAACCAATGCGGTGTCGAGTTGCTGCTCTGCTTCGTAGCGCATCTTAGCGGTGATGGGGCACTCCAACAATATGTGCAGAACGGTCTCTTCCACTCCAGGTTCACAGGCGCACGAAGGATTCTCTTTACACTTGAAGCGTTTCAGGTATGCAGAGAATCCCCCGTGCCCCGTCAGTATTTGTGTGGTCAAGCTAGTTGGAGCCATTTTGCGCACCACGCCATACGCCATCACCGCGTCAGGGAAGAAATGCTTGGTGCCCGACGCTGTGTCACCTGACCTATATCTCCCGTTCCACTCGTCAAGCGTTTCCGACCGGATTCTTCGCTTGACGAATGACACGGGACACAAGTCGTAGTCCGGCTTCTTCTTCGATCCCAGGGCGGCTTCCTTCGCGAGCTGGTCGGCTCTCTCGTTTCCCTCCAAACCTGCGTGGGCCTTGATCCAGAACAAGGAGACACTCTTGTTCTGGAGCTTGCAGCGTCGAATAGTGTCCCTTGTTCCCACGGCCAAAGGGTGGGGGGAACTTACATTGATCACCGACTGAAGAGCCGCCATGGAGTCGCTGAAGATGCCGAACGTGGCTTCACTGCGCTGGAGCACTTCCCTCGCTGCTCTTTGTAGAGCCAGGAGTTCGGCCTGGTAGACGGTACAGTAGGACGGCAAGGCAAGCTTGAGGGCCTTAGTTTCGGTGGTGCTATTCCACAAGGATAGCGCCGCTCCGACTTTGCCCTCAATCTTGCTGCCGTCGGTGAAAATCCGCACAGCAAAATTGCTGTGGTTATGGTATTGTTCCTCGTCTACCAGGCTACCATACTCCAAGCTCACTTGCTCTGCGGGGTGCGGGGCTTCTATCGCTGGAGCCATACGCTCAACCTCCCTGTCTCCCAGTACGGGCTGAGGCACTCCCCTCTTGGCTCCGTACAGTGCAGCTGCTTCCCGAATACGGAGGTCGAGTGGGAGTATCCCAGCCAGCACCAGTGCCGAGTTCAGGGAGACCGTGCGGTAGGCTCTGCACAGCTTTTGTGCAAACCCCCTTTGGACGACATTTAGCTGCTTCTTGACCCCCAACTTATTGGCTGCCGGTGCCCATGCACTTGCGGCGTACAGCACAGTCGGCTCCACTGCTGCAGTGTATATTGCCCTTATCACCTCCGAGTGCAAACCCCAACTGACCCGGGCTGCCCTGGCCAGCTGCTTGTACATAGCTATCGCCTTCTTACAGACGACAGCTATGTGTTTGTTGAAGGTGAGTTTGGCGTCAATGACTAGCCCTAATATTTTAACATCTTGGGACATTCCAATGTCGATCCCCCCCATGCTCAAGCGCGGTGTGTCATACTTCAGCCTCCGCGTTAGCACCATCGCACAGGTTTTGTGCGGCGCGAATTTCAGCCGATTTCTGACACCCCACGCTCGAACATGTTCGAGAGCGGCATTGGCTTGTCCCTCGATTTCTTGCGCTGTATCGCCGCAGAACACCAACACCACATCATCGGCAAATGCCTGGCAGTAGTCGCCCCTGCTCTCCAGCTGTTTCAGAAGTGGGTCAAGAAGCAGATTCCAAAATATGGGTCCCCCTATGGATCCCTGGACGCATCCCTGGCTGGTCTGTCTCCTGCTCTCCTCCCCGGCGTACCTCACGGTGACCACCCTGTCACTGAGGTAGCTGCTGACTACCCGTCTCAAATTTACCGGACACTTTTCCTCAGCCAATCGTACCTTAATGGCAGGCCACCAAGCGCTGTCAAAAGCTCCCTCAATATCCAGCGACACAAGCGTAACTATCTTTTTCTGTGCCAACTGTGTGCGGATGTACTGCACGAGAGTATAGAGGGAGTCTTCTGTGCTTTTTTGGGGCATAAAGCCGTATTGGCGAGTACTGATCCTGGGCAGCAAGTAGAATTTGAGACGAGCAACCAACATCTTCTCGTACACTTTCCCAAGGACAGGCAATAGCCCAATCGGCCTGTACGACTTTGGTACGGTGTACGAGTCTTTGCCCGGCTTTCTGAGCACAACCACCGTAGCTTCCTTCCAGATCTTCGGGAAGTGGTGGTGCGCCAGGCATTTGTTTAGCAGTGCCAGGAAGAAGTGAGGGTTGCAATTTATGGCCTGAGTGCAGATATCGGCCGTGAAGCCGTCGGCTCCCGGGGCCTTTTTAGGATTGAACGACACCATGGATCTGCCAAGCTCGCTTTGGGTAAACGGTGGGTCATGTCGTTCAGTATGGCTCCATGCGTTTACCGTCTCTGCCAGTTGTCGGGCTTGGCGATGATCCATGCTGTCGTCCGCTTCCCGGTCCTCGGGATAGAAAGTCTCGGCCAACAGCTCCACCGAGCCTTTGGCGTCCAGTGTCTTCCCTTCCTTTTGCAGCGGCAGATCCTCCTCTCTCTTTGCGATTCTTCCCATCACCCTATAAATCCCCTCCCAGACCCCTTCTCTGTCCTGCTTCCCACAAAACTTCTTCCAGCTCTCTGCTTGGGCTTTTATCACTGCTAACTCATACTCTTCTTTTGCTTTCAGGTACAAGCTGACCACCAACGCTCTTCGGACTGGCGCTGCGTTCCTGACTCTCACTTTTTTAGTGGCGACCAGCCTCTTCATCTCCTCGAGTTCTTCGGACCACCACGGCATGGTAAGTGTTTCTGTTTTCTTTTTGTGTGGAATTGTGTCTCTGCATGTGTCTGTTATGGCTTGTGTGTATGTGTGTGTGATAAATTCCAACTGATCTACTGTGTGTGTGTTTGACAAATCCACTAGGGTTAACTTTCTGTCCAGCATAATCTGCGACAGTTTCTCATGAAACTGCCGCCAGTTAGCTTTTCTGGTGTTGTATACCCTAGTGGTTCGTTCGATTGATATGCCTTTGGATTTAATTAAATGAATACTAAAGGTTATGCCGTTGTGGTCGGAACTCGTGAGACCCTCATCGATCCGCCAGCCATCTACTACGTCGAGCATGTCTGCCGAACAGGCCGTCACGTCCACGTGGCTGCTGTACCTCACCCCGCCTCTAAAGGTATCAAAGGTTGGGATGTCCCCCAGGTTGAGGATCTGAAGGCCCAGTTCCCCCAGTGTTCCACACATTTGCTCCCCTCTCGAGTCCTCGCTGCAGCTACCCCACCAAGTACTCTTCGCGTTTGCGTCTCCTCCAATGACCAACCTATTTGAGCCCATCTCTCGCTCTATTCGTTTAAGATGCTCCAGGTATGGCTCCATGGGCTTGTCCGGCTCGAAGTAGAAGGACACCAGCGTGATCGTCCAGGCTCTGGTTCGGACTCCCACCACGACGATATTATTTGTGGTGAGTTGCGGGTGCTGTACGATGTCTAAGCCTTTATCGAAGACGGCTATTGCCGCCTTTACAGTCCCTTCTCCTCCCTCAGAGCTCTGGAAGACCCTTACGCCCCGGTAGCCCTTCATCCTTCTCACTCCACCCACGTATGGCTCCTGGAGCATAGCAACGGCGACCTTGCGCTTGTCAGCTTCGAGCAAGAGCTCGTTTGTTGCTAGCTGACTCCGTTGCAGGTTGGCCTGGATCATCATGTACTCGGTGATGGCCGCAGGGACCACTTTAGCAATACGCTACTGACAGGCGCGCCAACGAGTCCCATTTAACGCGTATCGGGCACTCGCTGTCGAAGGCGTTGTGGTCGGTCTTTTCCACTTTAGCCAAGGCACAATTGTGGCACTTCGGCGCCTCCGCTGCTAGCCGTGATGGGCAGTCAGCACGCATGTGCGGGTCACCACAGTGGATGCAGAGGTCGGCGGGCTGCGTACACAGTTTACGGCTATGGCCGAAGCGCAGACAGCGAGTGCACTGCACCAGTGGTGACTGATCCTGCACTCGCACTCGCTGCAGGTCGATGTGCACGCGACCCGCCATCGTCAGCCTCTGCCATACAGGCGGGGACACCTGCAGGATAACATTACACATGTGGGGGTTCCTCGTCCTGCGACGGTACTTCACCCCCATCCTCCGGTCCTTCGCAGGTATGTCCCCGACCAAGTGGGAGTTTTGCCGCTGTAGGGACTGGGTTATCTCCTCATCTGTGTGGCAGGAAAGGACGTCTCTGATGATGACCAGCGGATCCTTATTTTTCATCTCCTCTACCACCAGATTACCCGTCTTCCTGATCCTTTCAGTGACTTTGGTCATCTCCTCCTTGGTTTTGAAACCAACCACCACTTTCTGGTCCCTCGCCTTTCGCAGCCGCTCCACCCTAGTGCCCTCGTTTCGGGCATTGACCGCCACCCTTAGCTTCTCAATAACCTCTTCACCGGTATCCTGATCGTTTACAGATGATACGACCACCGAGTGAAGAGGCTCTTGGATATGTTGCTTCGAGCCAGCAGCCATCTCCGCGAAAGTCGGACCCTGGCCTGCAACATAGTGAGGGGC